>VZTG01004475.1:399779-667733 GCA_013397845.1 Melanocharis versteri
TTTTTTTTGGTGAGAACTAGTCCTTGCATTTGCAAGACTCTGTATTGTATATACTTCTCAAAAAGTGGAGATTACCAGCAGATTCCAAGTACCTTTCCATTTTTAAGTGCTTTTGCTACATCTTTCAAGCCTCTCACATTCTAAAAGTTCTTCTGTTCAAGTGTAGCTTCAGAGGCACTTTCTGTGAGCACTGAACTTTTGGGAAAAATTGTTCCTGCTACCACTTTTTCACAGAATAAACTTTCACCCCAGCATAAAAACAAAACTCTAGATATGACAGTTGTAGAGTCACAGAATCATTAACTCAGCACTGCCAGGGCCACCACTGAACCATGTCCCCAAGAGCCACATCTCCACCTAAACACCTGCAGGGACAGTGGCTTCACAGCTTCCCTGTTCCAATGCTCGACAACTCTTTTGGTGAAGAAATTTTTCCAATGCTGTGCTTTTCAGAACTCTCAGCGTTAATCACATGATACTTTCTCTAAAGCAAATTAAGCTTACATAAATATTTACCAGATATTTCAGAGACTTTGCTAATTCCTTTTTACGGCTCGTTGCTGGGTGGGCTGAGAGACTTGTTAAAATAAGCCCACGGAGAGATGAGTGGAGGCTGTTGGGTTGCTACTGCAGCATTTGTGGTATCCAAGAAAACCTCCTGCTTGGAGATGTGCTGTGTGTTGATCGAGGCTGGACAGGCTGTAATGCTTAGATAATCCACTGAGCTAACGCTGGAGGGACAAAGCTCAGCTCTGAATCCTGCTTTTCTTGCCTGGTTGTGAAAGCACCGACAGGTCAGAATTCAGGTGAGGGCTGGAGGGACCTCAGCCTCATCCTGCAGTTTAATGAACTCCCCGAACACCAGCTCCTCACCCCCGTGCAATGGATGAATTTGTTCCCTTTTGCTGTTTTCCTTTATCTTAGGGACCCATCAGCCTTTAACTGAGCTGTCTCTATTCAAGAATACCCAACCAGCTGTTCTGAAATCGCCTCTGTGGTATTCGGGCTGTTCAGGAGAGTTTGTGTAGCACAGCTGTGAGACTCTGATGCTCCCTGAGGTTGCTGGGCCAATTTCAAATCATGAGCTTTGCCACAGCCTCAGTAATAATGGTAAAAAATGATACAGGTCTTGGATCACTTCTCACTTGCAGCCACTAAACACTTGCTGGAAGCTCGTATTTTGTGTTCCAGGCTACGCTGTTTATGGGGATTACTCTACCAACCTAAAAATATTTCCTTCTAAAAGAGCATTTAGTGATATGTATAACATCTCTCACATCTGGCCAATATTCTCCTGTTGCTTATCTGACAAAGCAGAACTTGGCTTTGCTTGTAGAGGGGCGGTTTGGTTTGTTTTTAACACGTGGTTTTGATCTTTTGTGTATCTAAAGAGATCTAGTGGTTTAGGGGTTGAGGTTTTTGAATCTTATGATGGTCATTAGATCATCTCCAAGTTTCTGTCCCAGCTTTCACTGCTGTCACAAATGAAATTTGGTGCCAGTAACATATTTAAGTAGATACTTTATTTTTGCTGTGTGGTCTATAGGGGGTGGAGGTACTTGAAGTAACACAGATGTTTTTCATTGAGGACATTATCTAAATTTACCATTTGTAAATAACTAATAAAATCAGAAATACACAATTTCCTTTTAATTTTGTACCTCAGTAGTAAATCTGGTAGTGGACTCCAGCTTCTGTGTGGTGAAGGAGGTGGGTTGGGAACATTGGTTGGCATTCAGGGAACTAGATTAGCATTACTGAGGTATAATGCAAAAAACAGAAAATAGATTTTGTTTTTTTCCCCTAGGTAAAGAGGGAAATTTAGACTCATTTATACGTATGAAAGTATAGATAACAGCAGAGTGCCATGTTTCTCTGTATTTTGTAATTTTTATGTATTGTGTTTTTATGAGGTCTAAAAGGTTGGAATTATATGCGCTGCCACAACCGGAGATGAGTATGCAGCAGTGGAAAAAGCTTTTCAAATAATGGGTTGAAAAACACTTGTTTTCACCAATTTTATTTAACTACTGAAAAATTGACCTTTTGAAGATGAATAGGCAGTTATAGTCTGTATTCTATGACAGGTTTTCAAACAAACTTTTTTGTAGGATAAATGTAAGAATAGGTAAACAGGTAAATCCAATGTGTTTTGCTGCTGTTTTGGTTTTTAAGGTGGGTCTGGGATGTTGTTAGGGCAATTGATAAATAGCGTGGAAAAACTTAACACTGACAGTGCAAAAGCCATTATAATAATCATTAACTAGGATGTCCCCCTCAGAATTCAGTTGGAGAATATTGGATTGTGTCCTACAATATTAACTGTGTTTCATAATGTGCTGACTATGGAATAGAATTGTATATATGGAATGCATTTTTATGGAGTATCAAAGCAATCCAGCCCAGCTGCTTCCATCATTCTGTGGTGGGCAAACACCAACAGATTTAAGGGAGAACACCAAAAAAGTTTAATTAAAAGATCAAAACACAAAAGAGTTAAAAGCAGGAGCAATCTCTCTGGCTTTTCTGTGGCATGAGCCATTTATGATCAAAATGACATTTTGTTCTCATATTAATTCAAATGGGGAGGGAGACATTTTGCCTTAGATTCAAATACAACCTGGCAAGCAGTTTGTTGGCTTAGATTTATTTGGAAAACACTGGAAGCATCAGTTCACTTACTGATTATTTTCAAATGGCTTTAGACTATGTATATACAGCACTTTAGTTCATTGAACTCCTGTCAGCACAAACATAATATATAAGAAAATTGCTTCACTAGCATTCAATTATTACAATTATAACCTTATTACATTGAATCAGCTTTTTGCTCACTGCAGTAAATAAATAGCATTCAAGGTTTGTTTATTTCTTTCCTATGGCAATGGAAGCATTGCCTTGTTTAAGAAGAAAAGAAAGAAGCAGAGAGCGTATAAAATATGCAGGGAAAAGGCCATTGAGAGATTTTAGTGATGTGGTAAAATGAAATGAGGGCTCATTTACTTCTGCATAGCTTTTCAAAGCTTGACTCTGTATTTAGGATTTGTGGCTGCTATCAATTTACCATAACTTCTCCTGGTCTAAAGGAAAAAAAAAGTGAAATGCATGACTGGTAGAATATTTTAGGAAATGCAAGCTTCTACTTTTAGTTCATTGCTTTATTTCTGTACTCCTTCCTCCTTTACCTTGAAAGTTCATGGAGTGATATATAGTTACTAAATTACAAGGTTACTTTGGCAATGATAGCCCACAATTTTTGCCTTCTGCTGATGTAGTAGGGAAAAGAAGACAGGGTTTTATGCAAGTGTCCTTTCCTCTGGTCAAAGTAACACCTAACTCCATGCTGAATTAAAGCTGGAAAGAAAACCTTCTGGTTTAACTCTGTGATATTAAACAGTTGTACCAAATTGCAATATTTTTATATTTAGCTCCTACCTTCTTTTTCCAACAAGCCTGCTAGGCCTGTTAGAAGCTACTACCATCTTTACAAACCTTGCTTTTCTAATATCTGATTGTTAGAGTGCTAACAGTGTTTGTCCTAGGTGAGTATCCAGAAGTGTAGATATCTATCTGAAATATTGATGAAATTCCAATTCTCCCATATGTAGCTGTCATCTGTGGTTCCAGGGATTATACAGCAGCTCACATCAACCTTGGTGATAGTGGTTAACAATTCCAACAGTTTTTGGATCCTGACTCATCTCAGGTTTGGTTCTGACGCTGCATAGCACAGCCTGGAACAAAAATAAAGATCCAAAGTGAACCTAAATTTAATGTGAAATTATTCATCCTTGATCAAAGCTGAAGGGAAAAATTTAAAAGAAGAATCATGATATTTTAAAGTAAGATAGCAATAAGTTAGCTCAAATAATATTGCCAAATAAATCCATGCCAAGTATTTCATATCAAAAAAGAAAAAACAAAGGGGGATTATTTAGAACAATTTATTTCCTACCCCAGCTATTTTCAGGTCTTGAGCTGTCCGAGCTGAAGTTTATATTTTTATCACAAACACTCCAACCAGTTACATCACAGATGGTTCAAATCTGACCTTTTAGAAGCTGAATGAATACCTCTTAAAAAAAGACAAAATAGCCTGGTGGTTCCAGATGGTGTGTCATGATCACATTACCTGCTCGTTTTATAGGAAGAGCTGAATTTCTGGCAGGAGCACATCACACATGTCACTGTGCAGCCTTTGGCTGAGGCACAGCCTCGGGTTAGATGTTCTGACAGTCAGGTGGCAGAGGTAAAACAAGTGGCTGGCACAGAGAGGCACAGGCACTGGGAAGAAGTGGCTTGTGCATATATATACATATATACATATATATATATATATATCACACAGAGACTCACATGTACACACACAGTGCTACTTTTGAACGAGTTTGGCTCGTTTCTCTTACAGCTGAAAGTAATCTGAGTATGTTCATGATACGAAACATTTCCACATGGCTTTATAGAAATAGGATAGAGTAGGGCAGTAATGAGCTTATATATTTATCCTATATGAATAAAGGGATGAGTGTCACCACTGATTTGTCGTTTTGCCTGGTTTTAGTGAAGGAGTTTGCAGTATCAGGTAACAATTCTGGCTGTGCCTGTGGTCCTGCTGGGTGTTTTCCTGGGTGGGCACTGCACAATTTTGGCCGTGTCAGACAATGAGTGGATCCTCTGAACAGGAGAGAGGGGGAGGCTGCAAAGCTCCTACCTGACCCTGGGAAATCCAACGTGCAGCTCTGCAGTGGTACTGCAGGGAGGAAGTGGGAGAAAGCAAATAGATATAACTTCACCACTGTGAAGTTTTCCACCTGCTTTCGGGATAGCAACATTCCCAATAAGACAACCTTTGAATTGCATGCTGCAATCCTGACGCCTGGAATGCCTGACTTTGCAGCTCTGCCTGGAGTGTGGCTTTGTGTGATTGTATCAGCAAGCACTCTGAGGCAAAATAGACAACTAATTTTAGGCAGAAGCCTTTGGTGGGTATTAATTTGAAATAGGTAACAATATTTTTGGAAAAAAACCAATCTATTTGTGTCTTTGTGTGTTTTCATCGTAAAAGAGTGAAGATGATTTTTCACTTTACTGTGAACAAGCATGGGTAAAATTTTGTATCCTGAATAGCTCAGCCATGTGTCTGCTCCTTCCGTGGGTTTTTTTTAGTGTTCACCTGAACATGAGGGCCACAAGAAAAGTAACATCCATTATAAAAGTCTTAGTGCACATTATCATTATAACAAGCCACAAGAATCGATGCTACTGATTAATGAAATATTGCATGTTAATGAGCCATGCTCCTGTATCGTGTAGAAGGTTCTATCCTTGAGACATATTTAAATAAATAACATTAAGAAGAAAGAAGCCTTCAAATAACTAAATGGTTTTAACTTAAGTCCATAAAATCAATGAAAATGGAAGCTAAAGCTCTTGCTTATCTATTAATTCAGCACTATGCCTTCTCCAGGTCAGTGTTACAGCACACATGGGACAAAATACCCTTGAATGATTTTGTACAAGATTACTGCAATAGCCAGACACAGGCAGATAAGGTAAAGATAGACTGATAGGCTTAACTCTGAAATGGCCTGGTTTCATGGCTTTATTTCGAGCCCCTCACATGGAGCAGTTCCTGTGTGTGTTGTATTGCTGCTATATAAACCTTTGCTTATTTGGCCATTTAATTTGCAAAGAAGGCAACCTTTAAGCTGACAAGCAGCTTTAGAGCCTTTCTGGTCCCAGCACCAAGAGGAAAAATGTGGGCCAAAGTGTGACCCATATGGTGTAAATGGGATATGTCTTAATGATTATGTTAATAAAAATCAGCAAGTGTTCAACAGAGGCATAAGTTTCACTTATAAAAACAATGTAGATTTTTAGTTTGCTGCTATCTGTATTTATGGCTTTTCATGTACCTTCACTACAAAACAGTTTTCCAAGGAATAACATAAACTGCAATATTGACCTGTCTTACATCCCACATAATATTTGGGTCTATACAGCTTTTTAATCTCATTTTTCTGTTCTTTCCTTCCACTAATAATGTTCCTCTGTCTTCTAATAATGTCCGTCCTTTATCTTTACTTCTTCTTTTCCACCTGTGAGAACACCAAGCTACAGAAGCGGATTTCACTTTATTGTTATATTTATTAGCACCGTAAACTTCTCTGGTGTGACCCCGAGCTGAAGTCCTCTGTGGAAACAGCCCTGTCTCCCACAATCATCAGTGTCATCTTTGAGGATGGCAGCTTCAGAGTTTCTGGGGAGCATTGTTCTTGTGAGATGTTGGTGTGGTGAAGGGAGGAGCTCCCAGGAGTATTTTTAATCATTTCCTTAGAGACTTTTGAAGTGTAACAGCAAGACCTTGAATTTGACTGAATATTCTATGGGGAATTGGTGTAGAGAAAGAAAGAGGGATGATATGTTTTTAGCTGCTGATATGACTAAGGAATTAAATGGCTGCATTTTAAACACATCGAAACCTTTCATTCGTATATATGTATAAAAATATATATAAAACAAGTCATGGCTTAGCCAAGGGATCACAGGCATCAAGGTGTTGATGATTTTTTTAGTGCAGGACCATGCCCACCCCTTGTATATTTACTTTCACTGCAAAGGTAATAATTTGGGAATGGAACTTTGAGCTTTCATCTGTGGGTGCTCTCAGAGAGTTCTGTGGTATGGCAGCCTTTTGGTATATAAGGTGCTGGGCTTTTACTTCTTTTAATCTTGACAGTTTTTTGGCTTTTTTGGTGCTATTAGAGCTCCTAAATCAATATTGGCCCCCCTCCCCATCCCCACCCCCCCCCATTAATTGTAATTTCTGGTTAGTTTATTATGGGGTTAACACTCACTGCCTCTGATCTTTATGTGGAAAGTATGCTTGAAGGGAATGTGGCTTTGTATTCAATGATTTATTTTTCTCAAATATTCTGTAGAAAACCCATGCTATTGAACTAATGATAAAGTTCTTGAAATAAAGAGCAAATTGAGTAAGAATGACTGTGACAGGTAATTTAATACAAGCAGGAAAGACAAAACATTTCTCTAGTAAAATCTATGTCATGAACCTGAATCTCCAGCCACAGTAATTGCAAGTGAAGTATTTCTATTCTGGGCAACCAGCTGATGGAATAGGTACAAAAGTTGCATTTTTTCTCTGCTAGCCTCAGATATCTGCCTTGGACATATCTCTGCACAGTTGCAAAGTGTTACATGGCATCACATTGTGATTTTAGCAATTGGAAAGGGAGCTTGTGGGGTCTCTAATCTCACAAGCCAGCTGGCGTTTAGACACTCTTTGTTTCAGGAGGGAAACAGCATCCGTTTGTTTCCCCTGGAAATCTGATCTACCTTGGAAGAAGAGTCTGTTGAACAGGAGATGGTTTCAGTGATTGACCTTTAAACAAATTTCTGCTCTGGCAGCTGCACTGAGAAGCCACATGGACATGTTCTGCTTTTCTGTCCCGGTGCTGGTGCTGCCAGCACTTGTTTGAGTGTGCAGGATGTCAGGTGTCACCTCCACTGCCCATGGTGACCCTCTGGGCTGAGACAGTCCACTCTGCTTTGTCAGAGAAGCACGGGGAAATTTGTCTTTTGGGGACCATGGAGAAGTGCTGAATGGCTGTGAGAGGATTATTTTTTACCTGAGAGGTTTAGCATGTCTCAGTGCAAATCACATGGATTACTGTTTTACGGTAAACAGCAGTGTGGTGTGAGACTGTACCTAAAAGGATCAACAGCAATGCTGTCATTACCCCACACCTGGGTGAGGAATTTTTCTGTCTGGATGGGAAATTGGTTACAGAGAACATCCAGGCAAGATCCTCCTTTAACACAGCAGTGAAGAAAAATCCCTTAATCGTGATGGACTGGATAAATATAGAGCCAGGTTTGATTTTTGCTGGTTTAGGAACAGCTACATTGTAATTGACTTTTATAAGCTCAATAGAGTGACAGGAGAATAAATAAGAGGAGTAGGAATTTACAGTTACACTGTTTTCTTTTGTTGGGTGACCAATATTAGTGACCCATTAACATTTTGGATTCTATGAAAGCTCTCAGCTCTCCCTTTCTGACAAAGATATAAAAATCCATTGTAACCATGCTATGAAATCACCAGGAGTTACAGGAAAACAGAAGTAGATTTGATGGAGTAAAAGGATAAACATTTATTCCCTAAAATAGAAATACTTTCCAGTGACATCTAAAAGCACTCAAAAGATGCAAGGCATAGATATAACTTTCCTAAAACCTTGGAAAGGACTTTGAAAATCAGCTTAAAGGATAAGATTAAAAAAAGAAAAGGAAATGACCATACAACTTTGGGATCCCCACAGGGAACTTTTGTTTGAAGATGATTTACCAACTGTAATGATGAATTGAAAGTTAATCGTCAATTGCCAGGATAAAGTGTTCTGAACTGTAATGATAAAGACCTGGATTTAATTCCCAATATCTTGATTCCTTTTCTTATCTGTCTGTGCTTACCCTTTCAGGGAACTGAGCAAACAATACTCTCATGTACTCTGGCAAGGGTAGTGCAACACTGCTTGGGATGGGACTTCAAAAGAGAAGGCAGCACACAGAGATTAGCCACTGAGATTCCCCAAAGGGGGCAGGAAATCACAAAACACAGAACCAGAATCATAAGTGTGGTGAGATTTGTACTGATGTGGGACCAAGATATGAAAATATAGGTAAGAGAATATTCTATTGACATAGTAAAATGTAATTGAAAGCAAATAGAGAAGCATTAAAATGCTTTAAAATTTAAAGTGGTTGTAAAGACACTGATGGATATTTGGAAAAGTTCAAATGGAAAGAGAAGGAGAAAGGAGTAGGAAGAATGTAGTACTTGAAATTACTATCCTGGTTCATTATTAGATCCTGTAGCAGAGGTGTGTCTTGCCTTTATGGGATATGGGAAATAAAGGGGATATATTCAATGATTTTTTTTGATGTATCCCTTTTAACACATAGTTGTCAGAAAAGCTGGTGGTTTTGCTTTATTTTTCTTCCCACTGTGGTGGCGTGTAGAGGATCAAAAACATTACAGCAGCTTTTTCTCAGCAAGCCTTGTAAAATACATTTCAGCCAGTTAGCAGGAAAAGAAACCCCAAAAGCTCTCTTGTCTTAGGTGTAACCAAAAGCATGTAAGTACTAACAGAAGGAGTTTTCCAGGACCAAAGTGTGGGAGGCTGAGGGCAAGTCTGAATGAGAGGGAAGTGTCCCCTTTCACAGCATCACCTGTACCACACTGCATTTAGACAGGTGTCGGTCTGGCTTTGCTCAGGTAGATCTGTTTTATACAGAGAATTTTTTTTGTCAGTTTAGCAGGTATATTAAGCTTAAGATATGCTTTCTAGCAGAACAGATCCTCCACAGGTTTCCCAAAATTAATTCATAAAACCGACCTGTGAGACCGCAGGTGCAAGAGCGACACACGCGCGTGGCGCTGTCCCCAGGGGAGGGCACGTCCACAACAAAGCCACTCTGGGCTTTCTCTTGGCCAAAGAACCTGCAGTTCCAAGCAGGGTATGGCTGTATTTTGCCATAGAATCTTAAAATGTTTTGGGTTGGAAGGGACCTTGAAGGTCACCTTCCACCAGACCAGGTTGCTCAGGGAGGAGCAGTGCTCTCGTATTTACCCAAAGCACAGCAGCAGATGTTACCTGTGGAGTGCTGTGCAGTGGCTGCATCTATTAATACAGAGTAGGATGAATCCGTGCTAATATCTGTGACTCAAACCAAGTGGGAAAGCACTGTTAGGCTGTCTGAAGGGAGATGAAGCATCACAAGTAGCATTTGGATGTTTACCTTTTCAAAGAGTTCATAATTTTCCATTTGGAAAGTAGAAAAAGAAACTTAGAATATTTCCATTGTCAAAAGAATGATAGAATTTCAGCCACACAGATGAAGAAAGCAATTAACAGGAGAGAAAAAAGATCAAGGGCATCGACTTCCAGTGAATGTGAAAAAACTTAGTTTGTTCTGAGAATTTTTACAATAAAGAGGCTTAATTATGAAGCTTTGTAAGAAAGCATTTAGACTATTGTTTCTTTCTGAGGTCTGTCTTGCATTTCTTGGTTAATCATGAAGTTACTTTTCCCAAGGTTACCAAAAGATGCAGAAAATGTCAAAGCTTAGCGTAAATGACTGAAAAGAAATGTATTCATTGGTGTTTCTTGGAAGAAAGGGCTTAGCAAAAACAAGCATAAGAAAAAATATACTGCGTAATAACACTGCTGTAATATTTTGGTGCAGGAAGGTAGAGAAAAGGATGTTGAACACTTTTCCCAGAAATGAAACTATTAAAAACTGATCACTGATGAACTGAGCACTTTTTTTTTTCTTTGAAAAATAGTGCAGAAATAAACAGCATATCATTAACCTTCTTAAGGTTTGGGATTTTTTTGCAAATCAGACAGATGGTGGATATAATGATCTCACTTTTCAGTGCATAAAGTGTGTGCAGGCTTGGTGAAGAGGAATGCACAGTGACGTGAGAAATTTTTAAACCACTTCTGCCACACTTTTATGTGGCCTCAAGCAAGCCATTTCATCACTCACCTGCTTTCCATTCTCCAGATGGAAATGCAAAAACATTTGTACCTCACAGGTGAGTTGTGTTGTAAAGTCATTCATTTATAAGATATACTCACACACACAGGAGTGCTGTAAGAACAGTAATAAATACAAAAAATGTTGAAGCCAGAAAAGGATTGAGGCTCAAAAGGCAGGGAAAACAAGAGTGCTTAACTCACTTCTGTGCCTCTGAAAATTCCTCCAATGGTTCTAGCTCAGATCTCAGAAGTCTCTGAGTCTATATAAACCTATACATTGCACTGAGTGTTAAATTTGCACAGTAGTTGAATCTTTGACTTTATTTCCCCCTGCTCAGCCTTTACATGCTGCCCAAAGCTTTTGTTTCTGACCACACAGGGAGAATTATGCTTAAGTCACCTTGTGTTAAGCCTCGGTTCAGTACTTAGATATATTTCCCCCCTGCTATTCCACTTATATCATGTGGTGCCAGTATGTTCTGTGTAATCTCAAGCAGTTTACTGGCATACATGTTTATTTTCTCATTTCTGTTACATATCTGCTCAGTTTCCTGTTTTCTGAACTCTAGAAATTAATTTTAGCATGGTTGTATCACGTCTTGCATTCACAGAACCTGACTCATTTCTGGTGCCATCTGTTGCACACTCGGAATCTTTGCATTGTGCTGCCTAAAATCTGATAGTCAGAAACAGCCACATTACTCCCAGTACTGCTTCAAATGTTCTTATCAGGCCCAGGGGCCTGCCAGGCAATGTTAGATTTCCTAACGTTTCCTGACTAACATCTCCTACAAAATATACGGTACTATACTGTTTTTTGAAATGCATATAGAGGGTTTCTTCTCTAACTTTGATATTGTGCACAGACTTAATAACAAGGCTTTAATTACAGCATCGTTTTTGACAACTCTGTAATTCAAAATTCAAGATAACGGCTTGCAAAGGGCATAGCTCAATATTTTTAGGAAGAGGCTTTCAATTCCAAATGGAGTTAAATGCAGAATTAAAAAAAGCCCAACTCGTTTATTGCAATACTGTGTTCACGGCGTTTACAAAGTCTATCAAATATTCATGGGGTAATGGAGTCTTTTCTTGCAAATGGGGAATTTTCTCTTTTCCCTTTGCTGCGGAAGAGCCATGTAACTTGCATGACTTCCTGCCATTATTTGTTCAAAGATCTGTGCTAACAGTGGAGGGTTTTCCAGTCCAGTGGGGCTTATATGGGTGATTGGAACATTGGAACGTGGTTCTTATTTGTCTTTCCAAGTCACCATTACACCTGGCAGAGCCAGGCTTTCTTGAAGATGGCTGAACACGTCTGCCATGGCAAGTGGGCTGTGAATTCCTTGTTTTCCTCTGCTTTTCTTCACTTCCTGTAGAATCACAGAGTCGCTTTGTCCATAATAATTTGAATTGCTGTAAATCCAGTTCAGTTTTCCGTGCAGAAATCTCAAGGAATACTGGAAATCTTTTTAATACATGCTCTCTCCAAAGGAACAGCACAAAGCTGCCTGATGTACATTTCTCAGCTTTGTTCCAAATCCTCTAATAAAACAAGGAGCATGAGTCCTACTCAGCAGCTCCAGTAACGCTTGGCCTCAAGGAGCTAAGAGTTTTACACTAAACCAAATTCTGTGTAAAGGACATGCAGCCTTAGTCTTACTCTTAACAAAGAGAATAGGAAAATCCCATTTTGACCGTACTCATCCTGCTGCTGGAATAACTGTTGGGAACAGGCAGCAAGCAGTCAATCCCTTTTCCTCTTGTAGACACCTCTAACCACTGCCTAGGGAAAGGATAAGCTACATCCAGTAGTACTCTTATTTCCATTTCTTCTTCCATCCTCCTCTTGTGACCTCCGTTAATCCCTTCCATCCTCCAAAGCCAAAGGAAACCTACATCTAAAGTTGCTCTTATCCTTTAACTCTTCCAAAAATAAAATACTGCAACAGCTTCTGAAAAATGCTTTTAATATATGCTTAAGTGCCTGTGATAGTTCTGAAATTATCTCAGATATCTGAGTGCTGTGCGAACTACTTATTTTAATAGCAAAATATTGACCGAGGATTGTGGGGTGTGTTTCAGAAAACACAGCAAAACAGAAATTCATCCTTTCACAAAAGGCTACCAAAGGCTTATGAGCCACGTGATTTACACTTAGCCTTGTAAAGTAGGGCATAACTGCAACTTGCTTTTGTAATGTGGCCTTGTCCTGGCTTTCTGCCTTTTTCATTTTTAGAAAGCACTGTATTTGTATTTGTTTGGGGGCATTTTACATAATCAGGGAGTCATGGATTACTGAAACGGATCTGGAGTTGTAAATACAACTCCAGGGTTTCAGTGCAAGAGCTCGTTGTCTCACTGACTGTCAGATTTAACACTAGACACAAAATTTCTGTGGTTCTTCTTCACCATGTCAATCATTGTTAGTAACAAGTAAATGGTTTTGTAACACATTTCTAATACTCATCTAAACGTGTTTTATTATGCTTTTTTATTTTTTTAGGAACATATTTCAAAAATTGCTGGAGTAACTGCAGTTTCCTTTTCACAGATGTTAATTAACCTTTGACTAACTTAAGCATTAGTAGGTGTGGGAATTTTAGATATGTTAAAAGTAATGGTGATTTTATTCTCATGAGTTTGCACACTGGAAGAGCTTACTATGCTATCAGACCACAGAAAGAACAAAGGGGAAATGACTTTATATAGTTTAAAATATTAACTTGCTTTTGATAGCAAGTCCTAAAGTTTAATTAGCTCTTTTAGAATTTTTTTTCCAGGTTGCCTAGCATTCTGCTGCTGTGCAATGGCTTAATCTCTGCTCCTGCAAAGTATTTAAGAAAAAAAAATGTGGTAAAAGTATAATTTTACAACTTTACATTTATTTTTTAGAGAGGTCTACACAGAGCTTTAGGCACCATAATGTATAATTATTAACCTAACTGAAAAGCACCAGCATTGGTAAAATAATTAAAAGGAATCAGCTGGAAACTCTCTACAGAAGATCTTTCCTTTCTATTCTTTTCTTCAAAGTGCATTTTAAGACTTCTCTGAATTGTCTTCTCTGAAGTGTTTTCAGAAGATCCTGTTCATGTAAGCAGGATGAAGCCAATGATGCTCACAGGAGTTACTTGTGTATTTAAAGCTGCTCAAATGCTTATGTCTTAAACGTTTTGCCACACTATTACTGTAGCCTTGATTTCCCATCTGTACAACCTGCCTTAGGTACATGAGGTGATTTTCATTTCCTTATTCTACTTTCTATGAGAAACTGCTCAAAGAAATGCCTCCTTTGAGCCTGAGTTGTACTGTTTTGAAAAGTTTGTTTTCTTTATAAATTGAAGACAAAAAAAATCAACAGATTTAGAACGGCTTGATGGGTTATGATGGTAATAAAACATACTTTCTCTTAATTTTCAGCACTTCAGACTTTTACATTAGCAAATAAGCAAGTATGTGATCATTATGGCATAATGTTCAGCGTTCTGCCTAGTGCCTTTTTAGGAGCTGAGATTTGCCTCTGATTACAATCTCAACTTCTTTTTCTATTCGTTAGCGCTATTAGTCACCCAATTAGTCACCTAGTTATCTTAAATTAATGCTATCAATAGATATGTTTTCAGATTTGAGTTTGAAACGTTGTATTTCTGGCGACACACTGCGGTAATTATTCAAACGTCTTTGTTAGATGGAGGATGTGCCCTCCTTTTCCTTCCTCGCACTGAAAGTGAGGAAATCCAAAGGGTTTTGATTCTACCAGAATTGTACTGCACAATTTTCCTCAAGACAATTTGAGGGGGAAACCTGATAGCCTTGTCCTACCAGGTGGTGATTTGAGCAATCTGTGTTGTTCGCTGCCCAGGCAGGTTGGACATTAGCAGGAATCTCCTCAGAAAAAGGGATGGGCTGCCCAGGGAGGTGGTGGAGTCACCATCCCTGGGGGTGTTTAAGGAAAGTCTGGACACGGATTCAGTGCCACGATCTGGTTGACAGGGTGGTGTTTGATCAAAGGTTGGGCTCAACCATCTTGGAGGTCTTTTCCACCCTAACTATTTCTGCGATTCTGTCATGCTCAGATGCAGTCACGTCCGTGCAGTTTTTTCTCCTTATTCTGCCTGCCCCCCATGTTTCCTGCTGACACATAACCAGGTAAGCACAGGTTTACAGACCCGAAGGAGAGGGAGCAGGGGTGTGCTGCAGGATGCCAGAGCCATTCCCATCGCTCAGAGCCAGGCAAGTGCCTGAGGTGCCTGGCTTTAGTGGAGCTGCTGTTTCACCTGCAGCAGGGGCTGTTCAGTGCCATGCCACGCCATGGTTTTTCTGTTCTACAAAACGTTCAGTTGGGAAAACCTGTTGCATTCAGTATTTGCCCTCTTAGACCATGTCTTTTTTCTGTGCTTCATCAGCTGAAATTATGAAAGCGGTAAGGAAGATGGAGCTGTTAACGTTAGCAACCACTCTTCTTCTGGGAAGATATTTGTGTTTTAAAGATGATTTCTATGTCATACAGCTTACTAGTCTAGTAAGAAACTTGGGTACATATTTACAGACATTCATTGTGACTCATCAAGTAAATCACACTCATTTTCAAAATTAGTACTGTATGTCTATCAAATATGTACTCTCCAGACAGCTGTGGTCCATTAAATATATCATTTTCTTCTTAAGAAAATTAAAATTCAAACTTTGGGGAAAATTTTTAGCAAAATGGAACTGGAATATTTTTTCAAGTGAGAAATTTTATTAGGGAGATATAAAAGGACAGGTTATCTTGGCCTGAGCGAGTGAGTGTAACAAGACAGATGTAAATGTAACCTCTTGCTGCCAAAGTGATATAGGTTTCTAGATATTTTGTTTTCCCTTCACAGGTAATGTCGTTTTTACTTTGAAGGATGATGGGAGGGGAGGATCTTTATTTCAAGCCTGAAAACCAAAATAGACTCTGCAGTTTAATATTTGACATAATAGATATGACAGATGCAACTAGTTGGAAGACTTTAAATGTTCTGTGAATTCTGCATATGACACACACTGATTTGAATCACCCATCTGTGCTTTCAATGATGTGCACTAATTGCTCAAGACAATAGAATATCAGACTATTATATAGGTGTGATGCTACACAGTGCACTCATTTTAATGAGAGTTTATATTCAGTTCTTCCTGTCTGCTTGAAATGAACTCCACAGAAAAAAAGATTCATTGAACTAACTAATTTTATGAAACTGTGGAATTGATTGTGGCAAGAAATGAGGTAAAATAGTGCGCTCCTCACCACCCGTGTCTGTCTGGTTCTCATTTCTGGAAACTGGCAGTGGGATTTAGCTCGGGATGAAGACATTGTCATGTGGCTGTCTGTGTGAGCCAGCCACAACCACTCACAGCAGTGGAGGTGCAGGTGTGCACCAGTGCTCCTGGTGCCAGCAGGTGGAGGGGTCTGCAGCAAGGTGTTTGTGGTGTGGGCTGTATTGTCTACACGTGTTTGTTAAAATCTCTTATCAACACAGGCCTTGCTTATCTAGCTCGCGTGTGGGGAGCTCCATTTAGTGTTTATAGTTTGGGTGTGTCTAAGTAGAACTGATGAAGTGCCAGTGCATTCTGCTCATGTTGTGACATAAATTTCATTGTTCATCAGTGGTTCCAGTGGAAGGCCCAGGGAAGGGCACCTTAGAAAACAAAGAATGCCCTGACACTGGAAAGAATAATGTATTTCATTCATATTTTCGTGTATTTCATTTATTAGGTTCTTTGAGTAGTTGTAGGCCAGTTCTTGTGGTGTTTGTCCCGCCTCTCAACAGAGTTACAACCATCACTGGAATTTAAACTTCCGTGTGTGTTATTCAGAGTGGAGGAGGGCCAGCTCAGGTGGGATTTGCACCAATGTCAATCACAGATCTGGTTTTGGGAAGCTCCTTCTTGCAGGGAAGGGCTATAGCTGGCTGAAATCCACAGCCAGCTGGAAATCTGCCAAAGCTGCTCTTGTACTGGTGTCAGGTGATGGGTTGGGATGGAGTCAGGGGGTGAAGTGAAAGGGGAAGGAGAGTGGCCAAAAAGAGCCCTGGAGCTCCTGTGAGAGCAGTTCTGAGCTGAGCACCTGGCCTGGCTCAGCATGCGAGCATTGGAACCTCGTCCCATCCCACAGTGAATCGGGCGTTTATATAAAACTGCTTTTAATTCGCTAACAATACTAATTGCAAAGTTGGTTTATTGCTTTACATTGAAATATAAATCAACTCTATGTTTTAACACTTTCTGACAGTATAAAACCATTAGATTTCTTCTGTTAAATGGACCATTTCGTTTGTGATTGTCCATTTCTACAAACCATGTAGAAGTGGACAAAACTCTCTGTCTATTCTACAAACCTTTTAACACAAAGAGACTTACTGAATGTTATTGATGAGTAATGCTGGCTGGTGTGTTTTCCAGGAAACCAGGTTTTGCCAATAAAAGACAAGTAAACACAGTTTATTATTTATTTTTCGGGAGCTGATATCAGTAAAAGGTTCCTTTTCTTTTGCTTTCAAATATTCTGTCTACGTCTAGTCTTTCTCCAGCAGATATACACAAACTGTGCACAGAAAATCCCAGGAGAAAGAGAATTATTTTTTAACTCTCACTTTAGCAAAAAAATATAGAAGTCATCTATGCCCACATACATTTCTAAAACTTTCTCCTACATTTAAATGGCAATGTTAATATACACTCAGTGCATGTATATCTCTGAAGGCATGAGTTAAAAGCTCTCAGAAACAATTGAAGTTAATTGGATTGTTCCCATTTGTCTACATTAAATACCCTGCATTTATAGTTCAGTTAATAATCCCTTAGCTAAAGAGCTGGAATGAATCTGTCTAACACTGCCAAACATTATTGAATCCACAATGCTAACAAACTAACTAATCCTGCAGGAAAACTGTAAATTTTAAATTCTGCCTCCTGCTATGGAAACTATTCATTACTGCTGTGGAAGTGAAAATGAGAACCAAGATTGCTTTTGCTTATGGACCCAACAGCACAGACAATCTTTGCTGTCCCACAGGAACAGGCCATCACTGTTACAGGAATAATCTTCACTGCCCTCAGTGGTTTTGGTAGTTTGATAGTCTAAAGTATAGTCCTGGTGCCAGTGGTTTGCTGTGCTTGCTCTAGGCATTCATTGTGCTCAGCAGGATGGAGCTTAGATACTGTGATATTTTATTCCCTAACTTTGGTTGTGGTTGGCTTGGGAAAGGATCATAAGGACTGTTTGCTCAAATAATCTCAAAAATATTCCTCACAGATTTATTTTTTTTTTAATACATTCTAACCAGAAGATGCCATGGGCTGAACAAACCAACCTTAACAATTATCACTAAAGAGTTAAAATGGTTATAAAGTAACTGCTGTGTGAGGAGTCCTTGCAAAGTGCCCTGTTTAATTTAGTTACTGATTTTGTTACCAAAAGGACCCAGGCATGAAACCTCAGACCATCACTATAATGTAGTAGTGCATACTGTTTATTTAATTTATCAGTATTGGTTGGGGAAAAGAAAGTACATTTTACCCCACTAGTCGGTGTGAAACCCCTGGTAACTGTGCCCATACAGTGATCCTAAGCAAGCTGACTTCCAGAAGGAAAATAAATAAAAATAGAAGTGAGAGTACCTTTTGTCCAATGCTGAGAAATGTTATGCCTTTATCTGCTCTGCATTTTGTTGCTTTCCTCCAGAGAGCAGGGTTATTGTCAGCAGATAAAGAATTAGAAATGTCATATTGTCCCAAACCTGTCAACTCTCACCTAAGTGGCTGTTGTGAAAATGGAAGCAAGGGCTACTCTGACATTTTGCTCTTAAATTTGCTATGCTTTTTGTAAATAATATATTGTAGTTCTAGACTTGACATTTTTTAGATCTGTTTTATTTTGGTGATCATTTTCTATTCACTAGCTTCTGTGTTAAGATACTCAATTATTAAACAGGAAGCATGAAGGCAGAAGGGTTTCGAGCCTGCTGTCCATACAGGAGTCGACAGTAACTGTGTAAATATGTGGTCCCAAGTATCACTGCCTGTCTGGGAGTTCTGCTAGATTGGAAGTGATGTGCTGATTTTCTTTCATGCTCCATTCAGTATAAGGATTTTTTTTTTCCTATTCTTTTGGGAATTCTTAATATAACATGCAGAGCAAGTCAACTGTACTTTCAAAACAGGTACGGTGCTAACACTGAAAACATGTCAAAATGAAAATTATTTTTCTTATGACAAGTATTTGATCCTACTAATCTTCAAGTGCTGGCTGCGCTGTTCTGGTTTTGTGACTGCTCCATTGCTGAGATGTTTTGAGATTTCCTGCCTAAAATTATGCTCTTCTAAAAATACAGAATGTAAATATGAGAAGATAAGTGGGGCCAGGCACTTTCCTTCTGACAGCCTTTTGCATAAATGCTGTCCCCTCAGCTCTCCCATCGCTGTTTTTTAGAGCTATGCACTTTGATCCTGTCAAAAGGTGTGGTAATGAGAGCAGATATAATTATGTTTCTAAAAGCTGGTTACCACAGTCCAAATCAAATGGTCTTAAAGAATGCCTTGAAAGCTTAGAATAGCGGAGAAACATTTGACTTGAAGTATCTTTATTCTTTATAAGATCCAAGTTAATGGAAAGACTCTAGCTCTGAACAGCAGGCTATTAGTATCAGTATTAATTTCTTTAATGTGTTTCTATTCCAGTGTTGCTCAGAGCTTCAGAAGTGTAGGAAGAAATCTCTGTGTTAAAAAGGCACATAGGAGAGCCTGCTCGTCTAGATGTGTACCTGTGTGATCTAGATATTTATGTAGCCATATGTAACTTAAAGAAAATCATCCACCTCCACCTTTCAGGAAGAAACTCTGTTGGGTGAATGTATTTCAAAGCATTTGAACATGACTGTACATGCAAATGTATGGAATATATCAGAAGTGCTATTTCTGCCCTTGAGATCACAGGAGACCAGCAAGGAACAGCCCTGTGACTTAGGTAGGAGCATCAGCATCAGATTTGGGAGTTCTGGCCATGCTGGAGACAAGCCTTGACATTTAATAACGGGAGGGTGCAGTTCTGCCTAGTTGAACCTGCTGGGAATGACTCAGAATACACGACCTCCACCTTGGTTTCTCACTATAGAATCTGATTTTCTTTATGCTGCTCAAAACGTGACAAGAAATGCAGTGATTCAGAGGCAGCACAAGGGCGTTGATAAGGTGATCAGCAAGAGCTTTCCCTCTAAACTCCCTGCCCCTCTGTCTGCTGAGCATCTGTGAGGACGGGGTTGGACTACAGTCAGCCGTACAAAACAAGTTTCCCCTCCCTTTTGCCACTTTTCTGAAGAAATTCAGCTCTGTGAGGTAGCTGGAGTCAAGTTTAACCGATGGTGGTGCACTCAGAAAATGGAGAAAATGAGACTTGCATATAATTCATGATGTCTGTGGTTGCAGGAGTGCGGGTTTCTAGATGGTAAAATACTGCACAGGTTGCAGTGAATTACATAGAGCTCCAAGCATGTGCCTTGAAACCAGATGACATGAAGTACATTGGGAAGAGGGGTGGGAGAACTTATTTCATTCCGAACTCTATATGAAAATATTATGCACAATTAACTTCATTTTCTCTGCAATGTTCAATTACATGGTTACATGAAGACCAATTTTGCTCTGCTATTTGGGCTGTGAAACTGGGCCTTGAGAGAGCTGGGCTGTATGCTCAGCTGTGCCATAAACAAAGCCATATAGCTGCTGTAACACCACCCCTGCAGTTAGCAGAATGAGGCAGGAAGAAGGTTTTTCCAGCAGCCAGGGCTGTCCCTAGCAAAGGAAATTACTTGTGCAGGAATCTCAAAGTGATCTCACCTGTCAAGACTGCTGTTCTGGGATCTTTTCTTTCCAGAGAGAGAGATCTGGGGGCAAGATGAAAAAGTTTATTTATCCAGTTGTTGTTTTGGGCTGAGAACAGAAGGCAGCAATGAAAAAGAAGTGGAATTTTTTTAGTGTTATTTTTGTATATAAGTCAAGAGGTAGCTTTTTCATAAAGTATCTTATTGCTGTAGATGACCCACCCTACCTGTCTGAATCAAAATAACACAAATACTCCCCAAGAAGCAGCAAAAATTAGAATATACCTTACCAGTTCACCTAAATTGATGGTGGCTTTTTCAGCTGTGTCTTTGTATGTCGTTATGTAAAGGATGCACTCACTGCATCCTGCCTTGCACTTATTACAGCAGTGCTAGAGAGATCTTCAAGGGAAAGTGAAGATTAATGTTGGTATGTTAATGGCAGTTGGAAATCTTCCTTTGGGAACTGAAAATTTGGATCTTAAAATTACAAATCTTTAGTCCTATCACATGAGCTAAATATGATCAATTTTTATAAGCTTGTGGTCGAAAACAAGTTCATATCTTCTTTAAAATTAGGAAGAAATTGATTATGAGAAGTGTGGAAAATGAATACAGAATTTTTTTTGTATGTACACAGACTAAGAAGCAAGGCATTTATAAAAAGAGAATTTAATTTCATTGCCAAGCTTTGGTAGGATGTTCAAGAGATTGAAATTCTATTTGTTGATTAAATTTATCCACAGAATAACTGAGGGAAGTTAGAAATTTGGGATGCTCCTGTCTGTTTATCTTTTACTCCTGAGCTGACCTCCTGGCCCAGATGCAAATAGAGCAGTTCTGTTAATGGTGGTGAATCTATCTTAATAGTACTGGATTTAGCCTGTTGACTTCGGAGAACTTACTCAGAGGCTTAAAGTTAAGCACGTCCATAAGTCTTCATTAGGGTCTGGATTGTAGTCATTACCTGTAGAGAGGGAGAACTGATTCATGATCTCAAAGCTCAGGTGGTGGCACAGCCACGTAACACTGCTCTCAGCTCCTTACAGCAGAAAGTCAGCCTGGAGTATGAGTGTCTGTAAAACAACGTGAATTATTAATGCAAATGAAATGGTAAAAGCTGCATGAACTGGCGACGTAAGCACGTGAGGTGGCACTGGAGCCGTGAATGCTGATGTTAATGCCAATATAACAGCTTACAACTTTCATTTTTCACGTCTCTTGCCCGCCCATCCCTCACCTCTGGAGCACTCCAGCTGTCGTGTTCCTGGCTAAAGGCATGGGCTTTGTTTCTCTGTGCCAGCCTTGGCCAGCAGATTCTTGCTCCATTTGAAACATTCTTTTTCTCATGTCTAGTTCTGATGGGTGGGACACCCACTCCTTTATCCTGGGTCTCTGTTCCATTCCTTACTTCCGCTGGGGAAAAAAAAGTGAAAAAATATCACTCCTCTTTCCCCTCTCTAGCATATTTTTTCCCGCTGGCTAGAGCCAAAATTGGAGTGTCTCAGAAGTCAGGATGCGTAGAATAATTCCCAGGTTTTTGGCTCTTCCACTGAATAGCTTCTCCCTCATCCTACATCCACCCTATAGAGGAGCTGTGTGTTCATCCCAAGCCCACCAGGATTAGCAGGCAGCTCACCCAGGATTTCTCCAGGGCTGACCTTGCCTCCTGTGAGGATGGGTCTCTCTCACCCACCCGCCTGCACTTATCCTTCCTGCTCTCCCTGGAATGCTGCGCGGCTCCACGCGAGGCATGTCATGGAACCAAAAGCCCCTAGAAATGGAATTGGATTTGCAGAGTGACCTATTTCGAGGGGAATGGGATTTAACAAGGGCCTGTTCTCAGGATATGTGAACATAAAGTGCCTGCGCCTCTGAGAATGCAGAGAATTTCAGGCTGTGTCTAAAATGGGAAGCGGAAGAGTGAAACTCTCCCTACATTCCCAGATTCTAATCTTATTTAAATTCACACATATCTAGCATGCGGTAATGAAACTCCTTCAGATTTAAGGGAAATCAAGATCCAGCCAGTGTGATTAATCTTGTGGATAAAAAGGTTTGGGATTAGATATTCTTTCTGTGTGACACTTCAGTAATATGCTGTTATAAAAGGCACAGCAGGAGTTAGTCTTGAAGTGTCAGAATAGCTTCTTTAGTGACAAAGCATTTATACATGTAAATTTTCAAAGAAAGTAGGCAACCCTTTTGTGGGTTCAATTTGTACCTGTCACTCACTTGCGGATGCAAATTTGAGTTACTTGCAGCTCTAATTACAGAGCTTGATTGTCATCACAAATCAGGTAGTGAGATGTGAAACTACTGAGGTTTGTGCCATCATTTGTTGTTAAAACATGAATGCAAATGTTGCCATCAAAAAGCAAAGTCGGCCAGGGCTTTGCCCTGCTGATAAGTATGAATATTACAAATAAGTGCAATATAGAAATAAAAGGGATTTAATGAGTGAGGGCGTGTGCGAATAACGAGGAAAAGAGTGAGTGTGTGGTGAAATCAGGACAGTAAAAAGGGAAATAAAAAAGAAATAAAAAGATTGTTTTGTCTGTTGCAGCAAAGTATGACAATAGAAAGAGATTTCTTTTTCATTTAAGAGTTTCTTAGACCCAGCTGCCTTTTGTACCTTCCAAATTTATCTTCTCTGAGGAATCCTAGTTCTTTTATTTTTGCTGAGAGCTTTCTAATTTTCAAATGAAAGAAGAGGATTTTATGAAATTATTCATCAGATAACTATTGTGCTGTAACTTTCTCTTTTGTCATTACTTTTATATGTATGCATATATAGAGAGAGTTATATTTTAATCTCAGCATATATGAATTTGATTTTTCTTCACAGAAAATGTTGAGGTGTGAAGATTGTTAATTATAACCCTTCATTAATTTCTTTTAAATTAAAAACTGGAGATAGGTGCAACATGTTGTTTTGTCTCAGTTAACGTCTGCTAGACAGTAATAATTCAACACAAGGTTGTTTTTTTTTTTTTTAGTTGGAGAATCTGTTGCACAAAAAAGATGGTAGAAATAACAGCGAATTGATTATTTTATATTTGGAACTGAAGGTAGGGTCTAAAAAGATGAGGTAATTTCACCCCACAGATTTTCAATGCTTAATTAAGAAATGGGCTAATGAAGAAGAAATAGCAGTAGCTGGTTGGGGGCCCTTAGATAAGTTTAAAGATAAATGTGTAATATCATATTCGACAGTGTTGCAACCTACTTGGTGAATTTTTCTGCGTGTATCATTTCAGCAGTCAGCCTCAGTCTCCTCTCTTCCCCTTTCCATCCAGCAGACACCTCACCTCAAAAAATAATTATTACTGTGGTGATTTCTAAATTACTGGATCCATGGAGCCTACTTAACCTAATGTAAAAGGTCTTTTTTTCCTCCCCACTTTCCTCATTACCGAGGGAGAGCATTTCGGCCCGAACAATGGCTGTATACATGAGCACTGATTTATTAAGTTTAGAGGATTTGCACTGTTGTTTTACAAAATGGTGTCAACCTGCAGCATGACTCTATTTGATGATGAATAGCTTTCCCAGGCCAAAGAGCTAACGACATCCAGAGCTTCCGTGCCTCCCACACTCCTGCGGTCCAAAAGGCCACGGATAATTTCTGCCGAATCAAGCCCATAAAGAGAGAATTTATAATCAGCTTTAATGTATTTGGGAGCTAAAGTACCTTAGTCCTTCATCAAAGGGAATGATAAAAACCAGAATTAATATGGCTGGATTTAATTATTTCTGAGTGCGTAATTACTCTTTAGCTAACTGGACAGGAGATGTGTTATTTCTCTTATTTTGAGCAAAGGAAAGGCACCTGCAAGCACACAGTAGTCACTATCAAGATCTAAAAACTCATCATGTTAGTGCCTTAGCATTGATTGCAATACAAACAGAATAAATATTTGAATAATAATTTAAATAATGCAAGAACTATTTTTAAATTAAATGAGTAAGAGCTTCGTTAGGAGTGCCTCCTGCACACAGCATTTCTTTAGCTTTTGTAGTGAGACTGCTCCTTGCCTTTAGGAAACATAAAATGCAGTAATCACTTTTTCCCCCTTTTTAAAGTGACTTAGGGGTCTAATTTCCCATTAGCATTAATGAGAGTTATGGGCATGCACCAACATGAGACTAAATGAGACTAAACCTCAGAGAGCTTTTTGATAAGAAAATCATCTTTGCATCAGCATTTATAGGCTTTAGTATCCTCTTTCCCCCCCATTAGTTATGGTACCTGATTGCTTTGTTAATATTTAATATTTATTACATAAACTTTAGCTAAAATTTAGGCTGGCACAGTAAGGCAGCATTATCTGCTTGACGGCTTGTGAGTTAAACATAGTAAAATCTTTTTTTTTGTAATTGATGCCCATTTTTGAAAGTGAAATGCTCAAAAACTAAGATTAATTGGGCCTTCACAAAAGGTGAAGAGAGGGCTGCAGAAGAACAACAGTGGAAAGTAACTGGAAACAAAAGACTTCTGGCAATCATAATTTTGTAAAATACTCTTTTTTGTTCCATTGGCTCATAGTCCATTATGTCTCAGTATCAATATTCTTAAAATTAGCTTCTGTTACCTGAAAAGAATATTAAAATGATGGAAGAACCTTAAAGAATCATATATTGGATAAACAGTCAAGTGCTAAAGAAATAAGCCAAGTTGAGGGATACATTTAATTTCCAAAATCATAAACTGTCTCTAGAATATTAATTGAAAGCTGCAGAAAATATCTAAAAATTATACACCTACTAAGCAATTTTAGTTCTGATTTATTTTTCCTTAAAAAGCTATTGCTGCTACATTTTGTAGGTTCTTGCCATATGATTTTATTCTGTTTATCTGCTTGTGATTTCAGCGTGTTTTCCTGTGTGAGGACTCCAAACATCAATCTTTCTTTATGATCATACAGACACAGCGAGGCTGTTAGTCAGAGTAATCAGTTATCTGGAGAATCAGAAGCAAAAACCATTTCTTACTGATTTTGGAATGAGAGTTATCGCTGAAAGGGGCGGAATTCTAATCCAGAGCTTCTCTTAATACCACTTTCATGACTTCTGAAAGAGTCTGCAGCATCTGTACGTGGAAGAGGCAGCACAGGTCACAACAGAGCTCTGCCTCCTCTCGGAGCACTCCAGGCTCAGCCCCTTGATGTTGCCCTTTCAGACAGCCCTGTGCACAGTGGGTCTTGAGCTGATGCTTCTTTTAGGGATCGCCCAGCAATCAAAAAATATAAATCAAGCTTCATAGCACCCCTGTATGTTTAGATAAAATATAAGGAAGTTCATGCCTGCTACGTGAGGGCCAAGCTTTGGTTTCTCGGACTCAGAGCATTTTAGTTCCAGGAAGCAGCAAATCTTTCTGAAGATGTAATGAATGTTGTCCATTATATGTGCAGACCAGAGTGAAGTTGTGGGAGAAATAATCTCTCATCTGTTTCTCAGCCACTGTGAGTGGTGCCTGGTGGCTCTGCCACGTGTCTCCACAGGGATGAGTCCTCCTGCTTGGGGGAGGTGGCGAGCAGAGCCCTTGCATCGTGAAACGGATCTAGAGCTGTATTAAGAAGCATGTTTAATTTATGACAACTTAAAAATAGGTCAGCCCCTTTGCGAGAAGGAATTGTCAAGCACTGGAGCAGGCTGCCCAGGGAAGTGGTTGAGTCACCATCCCCGGAGGTATCTAAAAGATGTGTGAGTGTGGCTCCTGGGGACAGGGCTTAGTGGTCACCTTGGCAGTGCTGGGTTGATGGCTGCTCTAGATCTTAAGGGTCTTTTCCAACCTAAACAATTCTATGATTTTAAGGAAGATGGTCAAACCTTTTTAAAAAATGTTTTTCAGAGAACCTCAGAGCTGTATAAACATGAAAATTACCCAGGTTATTTTTAAAGCTAGCCCCAGTTATGCATCACCATATTGTAAAATCAGAAATGGTATGAGATCAGACATTTACATTGAGATGGTCGATGGACTTTGTAATTGAAGTCGAGATCTGGAACCATGATCTACACAAAATAACTGCCAAAGGCCAGCTATTAAAAAAAATGTAACATGCATTGTCTTGGTTTCATCTAGAAAATAAATTGCCCATCTCTATACAAGTTGTTTGGAGAAATACGTGTTGTTTGCCTTTCCAGATGCTACTTTGTCCCTTTCCGGTGACTTTTAAAATTTAAAATATAAGAAACCATTAAGAATGTGTGTGTATGTCTGTGTAAATATATATATTCTTGCCTGTGTCTGGATCTCCATTCTTGAGTACACAGCTCTCACCATTCTTAAATTCACTCTTCCTGCTCTCTATGCTGAAAACCCATCATGAAATTATTGTCATTCTTTGCATAGAGTTTTTATTTTTTCTGATTTTATTCTTTTAGAAGTAAAGTTGCTGTGGTATGAGAATGCTGGGCAGAGAGATATTTGAATGTGTATTTGGTTGGATCAGGTCACATTATCCAGATACCAAATATTGCAAAGATTATATTCAGGGCTTGTAGTAGGAAAAACTTGCATCGCCAAGGCTTTCTGCTAAACAGCGTGATTGTTACAGGTGTGACTATAGAAACACTTGTGTTTTATTTATGATGTATAATTCTAGTGTTCTGTATTTAGAATGAGTTAAAAACCATACTCCTGACTGATGCAGAAATTAAGGTATTGAGTTTTGGTTTTCAATAATACGGTCCAGTTCCTACATTCACAGTTAAGTCTCATGGTACTTCATGGTTTTTTTCTGTTTCTTAAATCCATGCACCTGGTAAAAACATTTTATTATTTTTTTTTAAAAATGCATCACTCAAATACATGGTATTTTGCCTATAAATGACAAGTTTAATGCTGAATGACTAATATCCTGTAAAATAACAGAGACAGAGGGCTTTTTAAATACAAATGTTTTAATACTCCACAGTGCTTAGATTTAATGCATGTCTCTTGCCTACATCTACTGCAAATATCAACACATACTGTTCATCTCTTTTTTCATTGTTGTTTTTGTCTATTGCTATTTTATGCATGAGGAAGTTCTTGTTTTCTACTCTGTGCTTGGCTGGCTTTTTCTTTTTTTTTTGTTACTTAGCCCTGTGTTCGTACTGATTGCTTTTTCGCATGCAAATTACAGAATGTCATGGAAATGAGAGAGCTCTGAAAAAAAAAGGAAATATAATGCTGAGTTCCAACTGTCTTTTGTTTGTGCGTAAGTGTGTAAAATATATGACATGGAAATATTTTCAGAATGGCCTTTGACTTTCCTTCTGGTGTATATTTTTATTACTCAGTAAAGGAGTGGGCATTTTTCCCACTTGAAAATATGGTAAATCTATAAATACTTGTTAATAATACAGGTGTTGGGCATAAAGGAATTTTGTCTCATAATCCTTTTATGGAGATAAGGCATTATGAACCTGGATGCCTTGCCCAAGCTAAAATTTCGATTCAATACAACTTTTTTGTGTGAAACCCTGGCCCCATTGAAATCAATGGCAAAAGTCATTGTCTTCGGTTGGTCTGGGATTTCACTCTTCTTTCTGGTTTACATATGGATTTTTATGTTTCTTTACAAATATCTCAGCAGGTAGTCAAAGGTTTCAAGGGTATCTACAGTTCTATTTAAAAGAGAATGTGATGAATGTGTCAAAAAACCCAAAAAATTAAACCCGTGCTTATCTTTATATAGAGCATGAGCTTAAATGGTTGAATTTAGAAATGTGAATTAACATTTGAGAGAAAAGATTGTTTTAACCAACTGTCAACACTTTTATTAACCACCTTATTGCATCAAATGCAAGGGGTAATTTGGCAGTTCTTGTCTCCAGTATTCCTAATAACAGCAACAGGAAAAAACAATTAAATGAAGTGGATAAATACAATTTATGGCGGGGTATGCTTTTAGTAAACAAGCTTTGATTCTTCATTTAAAAACAATAAAACACTGGGCACTCTCTGATTCTTGTGCTAGATGTTTCTAATAGCCATACCCCCTAGGGAAGGTTTTGCTGTAATGTTTGAAAAACTTAATGAAAAATGGGTTATTATGAACTAAGATTTCCCTCCCTGCAAATGTTTTTCTTGAAACGTCCGTGGGAATTTAATATTCACTGTTTTTTTCCTCAGTCTTGTATATTCTTGAATTGTCTTTTTTCCTCCATTTTCTCCGTTCTTAATCCTAGGTCCCCTTACAAAGAAACAGACAGATGATTTAGGTGATAATGACGGTGCTGAAGATGAAGGTATTTTTTGCCGCCAAACTGATTTGCATGACAAGGATCCCTGAAAATCTTTTTTCTCCCCTCTTTTTTTGACTTCTTGTCTTCTTTTGAAGAGTTTTTTTGTTTTTTTTTTAATTCCCATTTTTGATGTGTTTTGTCTTCTTGCTTGTTGTTATACATATATATTTTTCATTTTTTAAAAGAAAGAATGTTGTTAAGTTCTACGTTTTGATACAAAACAGTAACAATATTTAAAAAGGAGGGTTTTTGTTTTCTTGAAATGGACTTTCGATATGTTGCATCCCACCTTTTGACTGAATTTTGTCCATACTATTTAAACTAACACACTTTTAAAGTTTCTCTGTACACCTTTTTGCATGTTTTCTAACCCTATGTATTTCACCAAGTACAAAGATGTTTCTTTTTTTTCACTGACTGATCTCAGTTTGATAAACATAGAAAATGTTGTGTTTATAAAAGGAAAAATTCAGAAAATTCTTTACAAGTGTCTCTTAAGCAACTGAATTTCCCCAAACGCCAACCCTTTTGCCATGAAAAAATCGAAATAAATTAAAGGCTGCCCCACCTCCCTCCTGAAGGGAGGCAGCATTGCCTCTTGGTGAGGCTCTGTGGAGCTAAACTAAAACTAAAAGAACCCGATCTCTTCTGTTTTCTGCAAGCACACAAAGATGCTGATCTGCTTGAGCTGACCCTTAGAAAACCCTATTACCAAGTAAAATCAAAAGTTTGAAATGTCAAGCGCATTATTCTGTTCGTAAATTATGTCTGTTGATCATGAAGCTATGCAGATTTGATATTTTTTCAGGGCTATGAAAATGGTAACAAGGGGCTCTTTTCCTGAGCAGTCTCATCCCTTCAAGTAGATGTGCTTCAGAGTTCTGAATCTTAAACACGTACTTTGTATGTTTTATGGTCAGTGAGTACAACAAATTACCATCTAGGACTGGTAGAGCTGCTGCTTGCTTCTCTGTTAATATTTGGCGTGGCAGGGGGAAGTTGGACAGGTACTAAGATGAAACTTAACTTGTAGACTGAAAGGTTCTTGATTAAGAAGATTTTCATCACACAGAACGTCAACTATTTAACTTAAACAGAAGCACACAGTCTTTTCAGAAAAGATTAAGGAAGGCAAATTTGAGCATTTAACTTCTTACCCAATAACTGAACACAGATTTTGTCACGATTTTGTGTCTGATTTATGATCCTCTACTGGATCTGTATGTTAAGCATATGAATGAAAGCCCACCAGCTGGGGCAAAATTTGCAAGATTTGATGATTTTGATAAATTGAAAATCTCCTTTGAAAGCTTTCCTGTGATGGTTTAACCCAGCAGGCAGCTAAACAGCACAGAGCCAGTCACTCACTCCTCCCTGGGGGAGAGAATTGGAGAAGGAAATATAAAATTAAAATTATTAATTGAGATAAAGACAGTTTAATGAGACAGAAATGAAAGGAAATAATAGCAATAATAGTGATAAAAAAGAGAATATTGCTATGTGGTGCACACAGCAATTGCTCATGCCCCTTGGTCGATGCCCAGCAGCTCCTGAGCAGTGACCCCCAGCCAGCTTCCCCCCAGGTTACATACTGAGCATGGTGCCATAGGATGTGGAATATCTGGAATATCCCTTTGGCCTGTTGGGCTCAGCTGTCCTGGCTCTGTTCCCTCCTAACCTCTTATGCCCCCCCAGCACCCTTGGTGGTGGAGTGAGGAGCTGAAAAGTCCTTGCCTTAGTGTGAGCACTGCTCAGCAACAGCTAAAAATCAGTGTTATCAACATTATTCTCACCCTAAGTGCACAAATTAATTCTATCCCAGCTGAAAACGGGGCACAGGTTATTCAGAGCTAATTCTGACAATTCAGATCCTCCTAGCTTTATGAAGTCAGGACATTTTTACATGACTCTGCGACAGAATATTGCAAGGGACATTCTTGTGAATTCTCAGAGATCTGTGATAGAGAATTAGCCCCTGCAAAAGTTACTCTGGCTTGTTTTAACAATATGTTTTAAGAAACCATTTGAAATTTGGGCTGTTCACCCAGTGGGCCTCAACAGCTCTCCTAAATTGCTGTATAATTGCGCAGACAGATGCTAATGACATCAGGTTTGTTGAGTCCTTCTCTGCTTAGACAGACTTGAAAGAAACGCCTCAGTTTGCTGAAACTCAGCAGAGAGTGGTTGCTGTCAGAAAGTGCTTTAGTAGGTAGGCTCAGATGAGAAGAGGGATCTCAGTCTGCTGAGAACAAGTGTCCATGTCAGGAAAAACCTGTCTCCCTCTCTGACAATTGCAGGAGAGAGAAGAAGGACTGTAAGAACACAGTAGTCAAACTAGAGGGGAAGAAGCACATTTACAACACTAATAAATCTCTGTAATTTATAGGACTGGGATTAATTTTCTCTGGCGTACAAATGACAGTTTTGTTCTCCTTTCCGTGCCAATAGAGAAAAGTGCAGGCAGTAATTAGACTTTTACTGCTTCCGAGAGGCACAGAGAGACAGGGAAAATTTAAATTTTTATGATCACTAGACACTCAAGACTGCTGGGATGTCTGCTGGGTTGATAGAAGCCCTGCCTGCTGAGACCCTGCATATCCCAGTGGAGGAGCAGGATCAGATGTCCTGCATTTCTGTGAACCTGCTCTTCTGTATTGAAACTCTAGCACTTGTTGCATGAGCAGAACTGAAGAGTTCACAAACTTAGTCATGTGTATTTAGGTATGAGTAGCTGGAAAGGGAGAGGTCAAGCAAAAGGTCACCTTAGCTGGCTAGTTTTCTGCGAGCCTGTCCTTCAAAGCCTTCAGCTTTTGTAGTATGGTAGATTTTAGGCAGTATAAAATCCTACAAGTGGATAGCTGAGGAAAAGATAAAATAGATGCCAAACTGAATTACTGATGAGATTGGAATATTAGAGACACTGGGCTATACATGATGCAAAACAACTGTATCAGATAACCATGGAATTCATGATATATAAATGATGCCCAGTGATTTCTAAAATGCCCAGGATGGTCTCTATATTTAAAAATCCAGAGATCTCATGTCTATTTATTGTATTATATCTTTCTGAAGAAAGATCTTCCATAGCAGCCTCTTGTAGCAAACATCTGGAGAGCATTTTGTGTTGTGCCACTCAAACATCTGAGTTTGATTAGAAGATTTCATTTTAAAATACTGTTCAATAATCCTATTCCCATCAGCTGCTGCATGTCACTACCACAGTATTGTGGTGCAAACCTTGCCAGCACAAGCACTGGAATCAATAATCAAACTTGGATCTCTGGTATGTGCTGCAACCAGTAGACTAGGTTTAATTAGATCATTTTTCATTTTTGTTTTCAAAAGACCCAAAGGCAGTAGTGCACATTACCAGCTAATGATCTGCAAATTTGCTGTTTAAAAAAATGAAGGTGTTTTCAAATTCTATGAGTGTGGAAAGTCAGAAACAATATAGATGCCTTTTTCCCACAGTTTGGATGCATTCTTGTTTCTGATTAACCCTTTCATGCCTACACTTCTATTGCTTGCCTGTTTTCAGTAAGTATATGAGCGATATGACACCAAAAACAAGAGTGGCAAAAGCACTTGCAACCAGTGAGCTTTCCCTTTTTATAGCAGTGGTGGATTTGCCTAATTGCTGACCTGCAGGTATGCAATATCTAGTGTAGATGCAGGATTTACCTTCAAATTGCTCAGCAGTTACACAAAGTGTACCTTCCCCAGTCTGGAAACAAGGCTTAGTTTTAAAAAGTAAAATATTTTAATCTTACTGTCTTGTCTTAGTCTTAATTTTGGTCAAGTAATAGTTTAACTTTAATTTGGCTATAGCAAAAATCAGTGACTCATGCACCCTTAGTTCCTATCCACTAAAATCCTAAGCATGACTTAAAATATGGCAACACAAATCATTAACCAGGCAATGTACTCTGGGATTAGAACTGGTCTTCTAAGTAGTTAGTGTTGTATGAAATATCCATGAAGGATTGCTCACAAATGAATTCTCATCCACTGCTCTATCATACACACCTTGCCTGGCACATCAATCTGTCAATCTGAAATCCTTATTTAGTCCCCAGTGCTGTTTGAGCATCTCTCAGTTGTTAATGTATTCAGCCTCACAGCGTCCCTCTGCAGTGCAGGAATGCTGCTATGCCATTTTTAGAAAGGAAGGATACAGATGCTAAGTCTGAGGAATGCAGACACCATGTCTGCTGCTGAGAGTACATGCCTCAGAAGCGGGGTCTTCGCTGTGGTTGATAGATGCTTCTGCTCTTCCCTCCTCCCTTCCAATTTCTCCTGTGGAAAAGGAGACAGATTAGGAACAGATGTTGCTGTTTGCTCACAGGCTGTAACTGGGATGATTCTGATCATTTAGTCTGGTGCCCTGTCTTGTATAGGCTATTGGACTTCATTCACTGAAGGAAGCTCTTGGTCCAGAGCATGTTTGAAATAAAAAAAAGCCAAAAATACACTCAAATTTTAAGTTGCTAATGATGCAGAATTCACCTGCAAACCCCTTCTTATGCTTAGCAGACTGTAGTGCCATTGGCGCAAAGAGCCCGTTGCAGAATCGAGGCTCTCCAAAACCCCCATCACTCCATTGGTACTAAAATACCACGTTTAGCATTTCATCTGCCTTCAGCTGCCATGGCAAGAAAGAGAGGGAGCAACATTCTTTCTGTCTGGCACTGGTCACACGTTTTTGGACTTGGGCGACGAGCAAAGAGCAGAACACATTTGCCTGCCCTGCAAAGCAATCACATGCTCCAGCCTTAATTATAGCCTTTAATGAGTGCCAGCCAGGCTGGGGTAGCACAGATCTGACCACTTTGGGTGAGCTTCTTGACAGATGCACGTAGCCAAATCCATGATTCCTGTTCCTCCTGTCACCCATTCATGTGAGCTCCGTGATTTCCACTCCAAAGTACAGCTTCCAATGCCACTTGCACATCAAATTGCGCTGATTTTATTTTTCCTTTACACACAGACACTCAGTTCAAATTCTGTCAAATTTTTGTGGTGATGTTATTAATACTTGAAAACATGCATGATAAAATTCTGACAGACCTTTAATTTAAGTACCTCTTTAGGGCTTCATTTTACTTTCAGCACTGCCAAGCGTTGCTTGTACAGTGAAGAGTCTGTCAGCTTTTGCATTTCTAACTATCATCCTTTAATAATTTAAAATGACTGCCTACCTGGCTATTGAGGTCCTACTCTAATGGGAATCTGCTCCAGATGTTTACCTGTAAAAGCTTTGGCCTTTTTCATGCTAGGATAAGATTCATATAGTCCTCCATCAGGATCTCAAATAATATTCAGGTAAAGGTAGTTAAGGGTTTGAGAGTGCACAAAATGATCCCCTGGTTTGACAGATGGGAAAACAAACAAAGAGAGAGAATTCTATTTGTCTGAAGCCTGATGGATGCAGGCTGTATTTTAAAGCAGAAAACATATCTGAAACTCCTCACAGAAGCTCAATAGTTACTTTAATAATCTCAGAACATCTAGTTTTATATCTCATTTTAAAAACGTGGCATTAATGGATGTTTACATATTAGGAGTAAGTGCACCAGTTTATTAAATGGTGGTGCATTTATAGGGCATCTGATGGATTTGAACTGAAAGGTCAAATGCTGTTAAAAGGCTTTAAAATGATTAAGAGTAGCAATGATTGGAACCATGCTCTACTTAAATATTTTCTATAAAAGCTTATGGAAGAGTTACATGCATACCCACGTATCCACATAACATTTTATGGAGGGCACACATAGGTTTTGCACTAACCAATAGAAAAGTTTTCCACTGTTCTAATGCAGTTTCATGTTCAAAACCCAAGATTTACTTAACAATCTGCCTCAAGCTGTCACAATTTTTTATGCCGTCTAGAAAAACGATGCTTGTGACATCGGTGCTAAACTAATTATCTTTTTGTGTGAAGTTGTCTCCAGGTAGGCTTTCTTCCTTTCCCATTTTGGTTATTCCCTGCAAATTATGCTTGTTAAGTCACGTGGGCAATTCACAGCAGCTTCAAATGACTGAAACTATAATTATGTTTTGTTATATATGAAATTGTGACTGATATTCACAGTCAGACCTGGTTCCCTGTTGTGTAATATAACAAACATAGAATAAAAGACAGCCCTATTCCTAAATTGTCTGTAACATAATTAAGATGAGACATAAAAAGTAGATGCAACAAACATAAGAAAGGTACAGAAGAGAAGAGATAATAGAAATAATTACAAGAAAGTTAATGTATAGGTAATATGAATAAGGTTATTCTCTGCTGTACAGTAAGATTTACTTAAGACGTTTTATGAAGCAGCAATTTAAAGCCAAACAAATCACAGCACTCAAAAATGATCTTCTGTGTGACTGAAACCAGAACTGAGTTGAATTTGAGAAGGATTTTAACAGTGTTATCCTTGCATATGTCTTTGAAAAGATGAATGTGTCTGTTCTTAATTAAAGCAACACCTAATAAAAAGCAATAAAAAATGCAGAACACAACAAAATTAAATCAGTCTATAAGTCTGATCTTGGCAGAAATGTCACATTTACACCTAAAGTCTTCAGGTTCAGAATGAGCTACAAAAAACTACTAATCTGCATCCATTAATTACTATTAATCTGCATGTGGAAGTGTAAATACAGTTCCTGAGATCACTCCAGCATATGCATAGAAAGGAACAACACCAGCCTGGAGGAAAAAAAGGAAAGATGTATCATTTATGGTCAGGTTTTGAAAAGTATCTGAGTACCAAAAATATCAGTTATTTACTTCATTGGGTTGGACACTTAACTTCAATAATCACTTTTGAAAAGTGCATCTTTCTGCCACTTTTATACTAATACAGATTTTTCTCCTCTGAGAGTATTATCTTAATCCTTCCTCCAGTTTAGTTTTAAAGGATGAGAGTTTTCATGAAGGAACATTTTAAGGTTGGAATCAGTTCTTGATTGCAGTCTGATTTTTTTGCTCTCTTCCTTTGATCTTATAATTTAATGACCTTAGTTGCCAATAACGTATATACTTAAACAACACTCTCCCAGCTGAATATTTGCACCTTTCAAATATTCCTGGCTGTAGACTGCAATTGATATGAAAACACTGACCAAAATGATCTTTCTTCTTCCCATGAAGAGCTCCACAGCTTTTGTATAAACCACAGCCCAAAGTCCCACCAGCCTCAGCTGAGTGCTGCATCCCCTGACTGATGTCTCCAGCACTACATTGCTGCCCAAGACACACAGATGCAGTTTTTCTTTTGCAGGAGGGATTCCTCCTAAGACTGATGACTTTGGCAAAGCAGCATGAGGAAAATTTCGTTCTGCATGTCATTTGCTCTGACATAGCACAGGGGCAGAGCTGAAAACTGGACTTCCTTTATCTCTCTGATCTGTAATCTTTACAAGGATAGTAGTAGTAGAAAATAACAGTATTGTAGAGACAGAAATTACTCAAAAAATAACTTCCTTATATATGAGATTTTATTCATGAATATATGCTTTCTTTTTCAGATAAAGGACACCCTTTCTTTTCTAAATATTCCAATATTATTTTCCAGATATACAGGCCAGTGCTACCAACATTTCATTGCTGTTCACAGTTGGTGCTCTGTAATTCTATGTAATTTTAATTAAAGGAGAATTCTGAGACAGTCTCCCTCTGTGTTACCATCAAGCATACAATTAACTGTGTACAATTTCTGCTGGGAACAGTCACACAGTGATTTCAGATTAATAATTTATGATTGCTTCCATATTTGTATTAAAAAAAACCCCAAAACCAAAACAGCAGCATAGACTAAGGACAAAGCATCTACTGAAAACAGTATATGAATTTGGAAAGACTTTTTCCTCAGTGTAGATTTTAAACCTGAGAAGCTCATAACTCCATCCTATGGACAATGAAGATAAATAATCTCTGTAGCTTTACACTCTGAAAGCTGCATGTTGGAAAGCCCTCACTAGAGGCTCAATCAAGGAGAGCAATTCAAACTATTTTATGCACAACCTTTCATCATCTTTTTGGTCTTGAATAAGTGATTGTTCTAGTACTTCCAGTATTGAAGATCCAATTTCTGATCTTGGCTGTTCTGGCATTTTCTTCAAATTAGAATCAATACCAAAATAATAGTAGCAGTTGTCTTTTTATAAACAGAAACATCTGTGCTGATGTTTTGCAGTGAATTCTAAAAGCAGGGTTTTTACTGTAACTGCCCTCACCTACTCCTTACAGCGCTTCAGAAACAATTTTAACAGGTCTGCAGAGAACTCACTTGAAAGCTTCTTAACTAAGATCCTTCCAAATCAAAGGAATAAACAATACATCTGAGGTTTCTTCAGATGCTGAAGGGAGCAATCAGGGAAGTCACTTGAATACTGTCATAATGACAAAAAAAACGTGTTTTTGAATCAGAATATTCAGAACAGTTCCTCACTGGGAAATTTTCCTATGCTCTCTTGCTATTGTCTTTCTTGATTTTGAGGGACTATTATGGCATATTATGATTTGGGTGGTGGAAGAGACTCAGGCACCCAGTAAATGAGAACAAAATACAATTTAATCAAATATAAGAGTTTAAATTTACACCTAAGCTGATTTATTTCCCATCCAATAGAAAACCCCCAACTTTTAAAAACATATCAGCCCATACTAGCTGTTTCAAATTGGTACTCAGGAAAAATTCTCCTCACAAGGAGTAGCACTGTTCATATATTCAAAATTTTGTTCTGAGTAGATGCCTCCATTTGCAAATAGGACTGTTTGGGGGTGGAGGGATACCTAAATGAAAACTCAAAACAGTATGACAATATCTAATTTTGTTGTCGTAGAGAATGGCAGAGCTTCTAACATTTTAAAACTGTTCCCTGCCTTTGATGTCGCTTTTGAGAATCTTGCAGTTTTTTTGAATACAGGGTGGGGATTTATCAGCATTGTTCTGGGCAGTTATTTTTTCTAATATCGAGTCCTTTTCATGATGTAGGAAACTAAGAAGTACCCATGCACCCTAACCTTCAGGCTACTCAAGTTACCAATAATCTTAATTCAAGGTCTAAGTGCTAAACAACTTTCAAGTACTTTTTGAACTCAAACTTCAGACCCATCCAAAGACAGCTGTTTGTACACCCTTTTTACAAATTAGTGGACTGGAAGAAATAAACACTTTTATGTACGAGCAGAAATCTTGTTTATCTTAATATGTTGGATTTCCCTTAGCTAAGTGAACAGAAAGTTGCACTGAGCTTTCGGAAGTGCTCAGCCAAAATGAACTCACACTTCTGTTAGTAGAGATTATGTAGAGGACGCCCAATTCAGCAGGATCAGGATCAGAACAATGCCTCACTGCATTTGAGCAAACGTGTTACCATTTTCAGTTCCCTTGTTCTTTGCAGAGTGTTTCAAAATTAGGAGTTTTAGTTACAAGCAAGCCACAAAGAAACACTTGTGCCCACCTGCCTACGTCCTTAAGTAAAAGATGTTGCTTGAGAAACACTTGGAGATAAATAACCTCACTAAAAAAAATAATAAAAAAAAAAAATTAAAATATTGCATGTGTCTTTTTTGGTGCTTTCTTGAGATAAAATGTGTCTTAATATTTTTTCCAGACATTCGGGACAGTGGGGGACCTAAGCCTGTGATGGTGTATATTCACGGAGGGTCCTACATGGAAGGCACTGGAAATTTATATGATGGCAGTGTTCTAGCAAGTTATGGGAATGTGATAGTCATCACAGTCAACTATCGCCTTGGGGTCCTTGGTAAGAAGCTTTCAGCTTTCCACTAATCCCTGCTATCTGCAATGCAATTCATATTATATGTGAGAATGTACTTAAAAAAAAAAAAAAAAGGAAGGGGAGAAGAGCAACAACAAGTATTTTTAAATTTTCTCTGTCAAATATAAGGTTTGTATTCTGGGGATGAGATATAAAGACATTGCAGGTGTTTTCTGGAAGAGCCTGCTGTCATGCTGCATGAAACAGGTATTCCCATTGCTGAGCTGTCCAGGCAGAAGAGTTTTTGTTTGTTTGTTTTGTTTTGTTGGGTTTTTTGGTGGTTTTTTGTTTGTTTGTTTTTGATTTTTGTTTGTTTGTTTTGTTTCTGTGAATAACACTGATGTTTTAATTCATAGACAGGTAAATTAAAACTTTTCAGCTGTAGAGGGTAGGGTTTTGTATTGGAATAAAAGAGACTAACTTTTTAGTACCATGACTTTTTCGTACTTTGAAAAGTGAAGGATGTTATGAAAACATCTTTTTACCTGTTTGTTTTGAGCTTCATTGTGGTTTTGAGAAGTGTTATGGGTGACATTCAAGTACCTCCAGTATTTCTTTTCCAGACAATGAATTAGAGAATGAAAGAGTTACCTTTGATTGTTTCAAACACATCCAATAGAACGTGCTTGTGCTGTTGGTAGAGGTGTGTGATCTCCCTCTGGCACCTTGTATTTATGGAAAAATACCATTACTCTGCTATTTGCCCGGTGTAGTCACATGCATGACAAAGTCCACCAGCTCTTGAGACAATAAGATGGTTGCGGGGGGAGTTTCTGCATGTTCTACCAAAATATTGCATGCTAAGACTCCAGAGAGCAGGAGCTGGATCTTGGGACATTATGGAGATCAGAACAGTAACTTCAGAATACTTACACAGGTGTGAGGGTGTTCCCTGTAACCTCTGAAGGGCTGTGACAGACCACGTGTCATTCACAGCAGACAGTTTGTTCTGAAGACCAGTGAACTTTATTTTCAAATGTCTGCTGCTCTGCTTTACTTTTGGGTTGTTGTTTTTTTGTTCATCATTGCTCTGTTCTTGATGTTTTGAATTTGATTAGCACAGTCCCTGAATGCATCAGTTCTGCTTTGCTCATCTGGGTAATTGTCTTCCAACAGTTTCATTTTTGTTAAAAATTTGACATCCTAATTTCAGGGGAAGGGAATGGATTTTGACTTTAGATTTTGAAACTTAGTCTACTTTGACTGTGTTTTACAAGGGACTGAACAATTTCCGGAGAGATCATAACCATTATTGTCTGGATTTATCTCCTTGTTACTGGAGGTTTCATTTGTGATGTACCACTTTAATAAGGAAGTTCTGGTATTTTGTATGGTTTCCTTCCTCCTGTTTTCAAATTATGCGATGACTTCAAGTCCTGGGCACATATTAGTGCAGCAGTTAATAATCTGTTACCTCTGCATCTAATCAACATTTCAGTTTGATACCAGTGCCTGTCTTTGATGTCTCAAATAACATTTCTCTGTATTATATGCCAGTACAAAAGAAAGTATCTATTATCTGAAAGGGCTGTTTATTTTTGTATATTATTTAGTCTAAGCCATGAGCAATTGCAGTGTTTAAAAAGGCTAGTTGCTTGAAAGATGAAAATTAATACACCTTTGTTGATGATAATGGTTTTTCCACTTGTAAATTAACACTGATCCCTGAAGTAACCCACAGCTAACATCTCACTGAGCTTAGGAGGATTTAATTTTTGTTCATGCTTTTGTGATTCTTTGGGCTTTGTGGTCTTTACTGAGCCTCAAGGGTTGAAGAGCTGATTTTATTTTAAGTGGGACCTATTACAGTAAAACCTCTAAAATTCACAGCAGAATCCAGTGGTTGGTATGAATACTTGATATTTCTTTCTGCAAACGCTGTGTCAGGTTTGCAGGGTTTTCTTAGTAAAACCAATGCTGCTTAGGTAGAAGTAATGCATATCTATTGTATTTGGTGCAATGCCTGTGTGTCGTGCATTAAATAAATAATGACGATGTATCATTGAATAGGAAGTGGAGAAACACAGCAGCAATCAGAAAAGAAAGTTTGGGCAGCTTAAATTTTTCTTGCCTTTCCTTGTTTTCTAATCTACAGATACCATCAGAATAGGACTGTGCGTAATCATAGTAGATATCAGCTTTTAACTTCAGTATTTTGAAACTCTTGTCCCTCCTTGTTCCAGCAGAATGTTACCCTTTGCAGTCACATTAAGACATGGATTGACAAAACCATAGGTGGCAAATTCTCAGCTTGATTGTATCCCACAAAGGGAGAGGTCCAGCTCCACTGGCTGCTGCCTGTGGGATTCCTGGGTCTCGCTTCACCTCTGTGTAAAATGCCTGGCTTTACTGGCAGAAGGAATATTTAAGGAATTATTGATCACATGAGAAGATGTAGGGACAAAATAAGGCCTGTCTTCTCCTTTTCACGTGACCTTTATTGGTCTGGTTTCCAGTATCAGTCTTTTGTGGATATACATCTTTATACAGGTGATCTTTGTGAACCATCTGCCATTGTTTCACCAAGATGTTGAGTTTTCTTAAATAAATAAACTGATAAATCATTATCATTCAATAAATGTTTAGAACTGCAATAGCAACATTTTCTTCCAGACCATTTGTGATGGGACTGGGGATGTATTTTGATAACAGTACTACTATTAAGTCTACTGTAGACGGCTTTTGATGCAGTTTAGATTATTTTACTGTTTGTTCTGAGTTGAAAGATCCTTTGTTTTATGGACTAATCCACTTGAGGAGCTGCGTTTTGTGGAGATGCAAGATTTACTTCTGAATAAAATGTTAGAAAATGCTTAAAAGTGAAATCCATTTGGTAAAGAGAAAACAATAATAAAAATTAAAGAAGGATGGGGCATCTAAAATTAAAACAAAAACCAAAACTGAAACGAAACAACAAAATAAGCCAACCAAACAAACCAACAGAAATCCAAAGCCCTGGTGAGTTTCGTGGCCCAATTTTGTCTTTGAAACAGGTCTGAGAATGCAAGTCTGTTAGAAACTGCCCTTAGATAAAGATGATGGGAAAGAGAACTGTTTGCCCTGGGAAACTGGGGACTACTGAATAAGAAGCCATTGGAAACAGACTATTTATGTCTTCTTTAGATTCTTTTTGAATGCAAGTCTTGTGCAAGCAATTTCCCCAAGAAGGAATACTGCAGAAGCAGTCTAATAGCCTTGAAGGACAGTGCAGATATATTTTTATGGCTTCTTTTTGGGAAAGGGCAGATATGAAGACAAGTTTGGATTTTAATCTCAGCTGTTAGGAGATGTCGAATGTTTACTCATTATATATCCACCCGGTAAAGTGCAGGAGCATTTTATTTAATTTTCATTAAGAAAATGGAAAAGATTTATAAAAGGAGCCTATTCAACATCCAGAAAAGATCATGATAGACAGATTTAATACTGCCACTGCTGTTTTCTGTGTTCTTTCTTATGAAAGGTTTATTTAGAGAAGGAGAATGCTTTGGGTCACCATTGGCTACTACTGCTTTTAATTTCAATAGTGGAGAGAAACGAGAGAGAGCTGGTTTATATTAACTGGGAATTTGTTTCTTCGTTTTATTAATTTATACTCTTTGCTCTTGGTTATCTTTAAGCCACAGGACTGTAATAGGACTTTAATAGAAAAAAAAAAAACATTTGTATTGAAGCTCACAAACTGAACAGGGGGAAGGAATAATGACTCAGAGAAATCACTAGTTTGAGCACTGCTTTAAATTTCCCATTTTTTCCTCTTTAAGAGTGGTTGTCCCTACAGAAACAGTAAATTGTTATTCCAAGGGTCTGGGTCAAAGGTGGTAATAAATAAAAAGGAAAAATGGTCTGTATTTTGTATTTTCTGTTAGGCATTCTGAAAAATGTCTGCATTGGGAAGGCAAACATCCTAAACTTTTAGACCAAAATTCATGTCAAAATGGAAGCATACCCATGAGTGAGATTGTCTTCGTTATGCCTTCTTTAGTTATATGAAATTTTCTCTTTTGAGGAGGGTATCAGAACCATTACTGTCATTTAGTCTTGCATACATAGTGTCACCCTCTAGTTTGAGGATATTGACTGGGATTACTGAATAGAAAACACTTACCCAGGTGTTCCACCACTTCAATTTTTTTTCTTTCCAGCTGATACTTTTAATGCTGCAAGTAAAGCCACTGCAGCAGACTGAAATCTCTGATAACATTACTCAGTACATTATTTCCCAAATAACTGCACTGAAATCAATGGGGCCCTTCAGTTTGGGGCATCCCCTTGTGACAGAGCCTGGTTGCCCACAATCTGAAGTGATGTGAGGAGGATCAAAGGTACTGGAAAGCTCTTTGCTCCTCTTGCACAGAACTGCTTCTGAGAAGAGCTGATCTTAGAAGTCTGTTGTGTTTTCCAGCCCAAAATTCCGTTTTTCAGTAGTGTGGTTCGTGAGCCAGCTGTGCTGGGCTGCAGCATTCATGCCAAATAAAACACAGATTAGCGAGAGAAAACAGAATGAAGCAAAAAATACTGTCAAAAAAGCCCTTTCTTAACTTTTTTAGTGGCTGTTGGAGCTTTATGGACAATGTAGTGACAGAGGATGAGTCTTATTATGCCATAAAATGTTTTGTTGCTGAGTGTCTGGATACATTAGGAAAATACCTGAGGTTTGAACATGCATTTGCTGCTGCAGAATGATGCCAACCCCCAGTCTCCTATTGGCCTAAGAGGCACATGGAACATGAGGACACAGCCCAGCAGTACGTGTTGGGCAACCTGTGCCAAGCCCAGGATTTCTGCCCTCATCCATCCTGCTCTCAGCAAGGAGATGCACGTTCCAAACAGGCCAAAAAAAATAAAGTACAACTGATGCCTTGAGAGGCCACCCAGAACAGAGGCTAGACAGAGTAAAGAAATAAAGCAGGTATTTATTAAAAAGGCCTTCAGAGGATCCACCTTGGGCAGTACAAGAGCCTGGCCGAGGCTACACCCAAGATGGACGATGGGTCACGAGTTTTCACACTTTTATAAGTTTGGTCCATTTGTATATTGGGGGTTAATTGTCCAATTACACCTTCAGGTAATTAAATTTCACTCTCCCAGTTTGCTCCCCTCAATTTGCTGTTGTTTATACTTTCTTGGGCCTGAAGCTGCGATGGTGACCTTGGTTCCCAGGCTGCAAAAGGATTGTTTTGTCTGGCTAAACTGTGAAGAGAACTTGCTAACACTCGATATGAAGTTCAGAGTTATACACTAATGCAGTACAGGATCTGAAAAATATGAGAGCTAAAACTTAAGGCATCACAACCTTTCCTTTACGAGCAAGTTTATGTGCATCAGTGCTGTGGCAATTCCAGAATGTAGCCTGGTGAACCTTTTCATGGGATGAAGAATTATCAGCTGGCCATTTGCAGGCCACAGGCATGAGAATATATTGTAATGAAAGCTACTTCAGAACAACTTGGAAGTACTTGCCTATTTCAGGAGTCTAATTCCATTGGGATTGATTAGAAGGTACTGTCTTGTTTGGTTTTAATATTTTCTCTTCTTAAATACTATAATTTTTCCCATTTCTTTCAAACCAGATCTGCTTTCTTCACTGTTAATCTGATTTGTCAAATTTGTTAATTTGATTTACCCTAATTTTGGTAATTATTTACTTTGTATTGTCTCCATCACATAGCTTGGATGCTTTTTTTTTAACTGCCTTGCTCTTCTCTTTATTTTGACAGCATGGTAACACTACTGAAAATATTAAAAAGAGGATTAAAAATATTATTCAAAATAATGTACAAAACTTAGATATAATGCTTTCAAAAGTTGCTTCATATCTGATTAAAAAGCTTTGGTCAACTTCAAGACATTGTGATGAACTAGCGTTCTGTTTCATTTAAGTATTTTTGCAAATATAACCTATTATGTTCTTATTATTCAACCTGGAGAGTTGTCTCTCCTGGAAAGAAGCCTTTTCACTTCAGTGAAAGTAAGCATCTCATGCCATAGTGGCTATTGAGTGAAAGTAACAGTGCAATAAGAAGGTTTATGTTAGTTAGATATCAAAGGAGATAAAAAATGTACAAAGACTCTTTTTCCTACATTGCTTAGACTGTGGGGTTTTCTTTTATAGTTCACGATTTAATATCCAGTAAAAGTGGGAAAATGTTTGATCATTAGCTTTGGTGGCAAGCACATCCATTATCTTTTTATGAAACCTTAAAGGTACTGTCAGGAGATGGCATTTTATTCCAGCTTTGCTGCACCTCTAAAGGGTCTCTGATGAGCCTTTCTTCTATTATCCATTTCCTAAGAAGTTTGAGTAAAAGTGATAGACGAGCAGAAGATTATATATTATTGCCTAATTAAAAGTACATTACATTGAAAGTAAAGATGGAAAATTAAGAGCAAAACACATCAAAATGTGAAGTCAAAAATCATTCAAGTTTTCTGAAGTGGAAGAACATGCAGGGAATGTTAATCTATAAATACTTTCAGGGACCCCTGGCAGCTTCATAACAGTTTTCCTTTAGATATCAATGAAATTTTAATGTTTCAGGATTGTGCAGTAGAGAAGGTGTCCAGAAGGCCTCATCTGATCCCACCTCAGCCTGGGGCATCACAGAGTCTTGCTATGAAGCCCTCCAAATGAATTTGATTCTAGATAAATAGAAGGAGTTGAGATAGAGAGAGTACTGCAGTTATCTATTCCCCCTGGTGCTGTACTTCACAAGGGCTGATTTACACATACTTAGAATTCTAAAAATGTATTAGACAATTCTTATTTAATATAGCAGGTAACCTCGGGGCAGCCCACTTTGCTGGAGGCCCAGGCACAGCTCATCTAGATTTGCAGTGTCCTAATTTCATGGGTCCATTAATAGAATGAGCATTCAAATCTCAGACCTGCTGTAATTAATGATATTTTAGCGAGGTTTTTTTGTGAGTTAGTGCCAGCCAAAGGGAGGTGGAGTGTGCAGAGGAAGGAAGATTTCCACACTTGGGTCTGTACAAACAAAATGACAAAATGGATGTGAGGTAAACAACGAGTTATTGACTAGAGATGTTTAAAGGGTCAAAAGCAGAGCACAACAGGCAAGATATTTATGAAATGGGACCCTTGAATAAACAGTGCACTCTTAAAATGAACCATTTCTTTTCTATCTGTGCTCTTTCTAGCACAGCTGATTGACATTATCCACCTGCCTGAACAGATGCATACACACACCAGCTTCTCTATTTTTTAGGGCACAAAAGCGTCATTTTATTTGCCATTGAGTAGGTTTCTATCTTGGTACAGGTACATTTTAAACAACATGTTTATTCTGATGCTTTTCACTAGACTTCTTTTTTGGTAAACAGAAAAATAACAAATAACAAACTTTAAAACTATTCATTTTGGCATAAGAGCAGTTTGTGTCATTTCTGTCAAGAAAAATTACTTTTTGGTAAGATAAATCCCCTTCATCAATATTTAATCATATAATAAAAGTATCCCAGTTTTTCTAAATAGCAGATTTATCTTTGAGAGCATAATAAACTTCAGCATGATAATATTTGCAAAATAGGAAGGAAAAAGTGTTCACTGAAGACAAGTTATAAATACCTTAAAAAAAAACAACAACAAAAAACAAAAACAAACAAAAAAAACCCACACACACAAAAAAACAACCAAACCACTTTGACCCTATTATCCTTCATGATGTTATTTGTAATTTTTATCATCTGGCTATGTGTAGCTACCTTCACTTTGTTCTAAGCAATATCTGACCAAATTACTTTTGCACCATCACTGACCCCCTTGCAAAACCTTTAACCTACTGTATTCTGAATGTTTCAGCTGTACAATAGTACCTGTATTTTACACCATACACTGTCCTACGCCTTTGGCTTTCTTGCAATGTGATGGGAGATTTCTTGGGGAGCCAGATTTGGCCCCATCCTTAGAAGCAAACAGAATTTAGGCTGCTCTGCCTTTGTCAGGATGCCAAACTTCCCAGGAAAGGATCTGTCTGACTGTAAGCCAAGAGGTGGGGATAAATTGGGATTTTTATGCAATTTGTGTCTCACTGCAGAGCATTCCCACACAGAAATAATCCTCTGAGTTCCCAATATTCTGCTTTTCAACCCAGGCAGGAGGACATTCAGGAATACCCTGCAGCTCAGCATCTAAGTCAGGTCTGTGCCCAGCCTTGGAGGGTCGGAAACCCTGCACTCCTGAGTTTTATGCAGCTGTAATTCATGCCCTGAAAAATAGGTGAATGAAAACTCTTTCAACATTTATGATAGAAGTAGCAGGACAAGTAGATAGAATATCTCTAAATTCCCAGCTGACGGCATTTAATTACATATATTAAAATAGTTTTCTGAGGCTTAAATTAAGCACTTCTGTGTACTGTGGGGCTTTGGAAGCAATAGACAACTTGACAGGGATTTCCATTGCAAATATTGCTCTCATTTTTCACACATTTCAATCGCATAAAATTCCTCATTTTGTGGGTTTTTTCGTGTGCAAATTAGTTTACATATATGGGTACTAACTCAAATATTATTCTGATACTTCCTTGATGTAGCACCTCATGATATTTTTGAGTCAGTTGAACAAGATCTGTATTTTAAGGTTGTAACAGCACTTTTTAATGGTTAAAAAGAGTAATGTGAACAATAGATCTAGAGGAACAAAACTCTCTTGGCAGCAGTACTGGCACGAGAGAGTCCTAAATTTTTTCTTCTATTTAATGTGTGATCCATGTGTAAATGCCTGCCTCAGCCAACCTAGAAAATACTGCAGTAAAAATGTTGCAATTTGCATTACCTTCTAATGGAGAATATTTACAAGACTGCATTGTTTGATACACTGATTTCTTCTATCCCAAGATGTACTAGCAAATAAATATTATTTTGGCAAAAACTGCCATTTGAATACATTATGGCATGAAAAACTGCTACATGAGGGTCTCTGAAAGGCCAGAGGAAATGTTGTATATTGGTTAATACCCCTTGTTAAGCAAAGTATGAAAATTGCCTTCCAGCAAATATAAATACTAGTTACTAATGTATTTGTAAAAATATTTTGAATATATTTTGTGTTGTATATGTTGCAAGCTAAAAATATTTTTGAGAATAGAAAGATTACTTACACACTTTAATTAAGAATTTGAAATATATCCTCCATGTTTCAGGGGGTTTATTGCTTGAGAAATAAATCTTACTGGCTTTTTTCATTGTTCTGCAGTAATTTTTCACTATTTTTTCAAGATCTTAATGAAATAGAATGAAAGAGAGTTGAGCAGTCTTTGTCTGGGAGAGTCAGTACACAATCAAGAATTCTACTGATTTTAAAAATAATTTTTGCTGTGGATTTTTTGTCAGCTCTTGGATGTTTGTTTTTATGAAATCTCCCTTACTCATTATAATTTGTTCATTTTCTCAAGGCTTTCCACCAGGATTTTGGTTGAGGGATCTTAAATTGCCATAGGTAGGCTGACAAATTTCTTTCCTATTTATTTTACTATTGAAGAATGAAGTGTTCAGTACAGAAGCACAGAATATGAAAAGAAAGGAGGCAGAGCAACATATAGCTCCAAACAATTTCAAAAAGATAAATCAAACATATCCCTAAGTTGTTTTGCTAACTTAGGTTCTAACATCCCAAGTGGTAAGCACTTAGTTGTATCATCTCACTGATTCCAATGGGAAACACACGGGGAAATTAATTTCTTCTCCCAAAAAATGTTTGTTCCCGTCTCTACCTGTTGGTGTAATTTATTGCACATTAATTGATTTGCTTCTCCGACTGAAATTTTCCTTTCAGCTCCAGGTAAATGCTGTGTCTCCACCGGAGATGGGTTTGCATTTCTTCTGCGAGGTTTTGCAAAGCAGGGACACAACGGGGTGTCCTTCACTGGGCCCCCTGTGTGCTGTGGGGCCAAAGGCCGTGTGCTTCCAGCTACCCATGGACCACATTAATGGCCCTGTGAAATGCACTCCTGAGCACCCTGGGGATCTTATAATTACTCACTTCATTATTACGTGCCTCTTGAAAAATGTTCTCTAAATATTTTCCTTTTGCCATTATATAGTCCTTAACAAGGATGGCTAAATTTTGGTGGACTGGAAGGGAAATGTTCACGTTAAAAGGAATATTAACTTTCTTTCCACCATTTTTTTTCTGATCATTTACCTCTCCTATGGGGAAAGACTGAGAGAATTGGGTTTGTTCAGCCTAGAAAGGAAAAGGCTTCAGAGTGACCTAATTGTGGCCTCCCAGCACTTGAAGGAGCTACAAAAACGGAGAGGGACTTTTTACAAGAGCCTGGCGTGAGAGAACAAGGGGGAATGGCTTCAAACTGAGAGTAGGTTTATATCAGGTAACAGAAAAAATTCTCCCCTGAGGGTGGTGAGGCCCTGGCACGGGGTGCCCAGAAAAGCTGTGGCTGCCTCTGGATCCCTGGCAGTGTCCAAGGCCAGGCTGGACAGGGCTTGGGGCAACCTGGGCTAGTGGAAGATGTCCCTGCCCATGGCAGGGGGTGGAACTAAATGATATTTAAGGTTCCTTCCAGCCCAAACCATTCTATGATTTTATTACTTAAAATTTTCTCTTTTGATACTTCATGGGCTTGCACATCCTTTGTGTTCAAAGCTTAAAGCCCCTTTCATCGTTGAGTTTCTCCTGTTGTTGTAACTGATGGCTGTTTGGATGCACATTGTTTGGATTTTGATTACCATTAGGTTCTTGAATTATTATTAAAGATAACTTAAAACGGAAATATACTCACTATTTCATTTATTTTCTTTCTGATAGCAAGGAATTCACTTGACAACTACCTTGCTAGCATAGAACTTTTCTAATGTTGGTTCCCTCCAGCTGAAGATGTGCTTTAAAATTGTTGTCGATAAATACGAGATATTACCTGCATTTTCCAGCAACCACAAAATTCAACATCTGCCTGAATTTCATCTTTGCAGTTTTTTCTAAGGTAGATGCTATAGAAGTAATGATCACAATTTCAAATTTAAGGTTCCATTCTTAAATGACTTTAAAACAATGCACACATTTATTTTCCTTTCCCTCTCATAAGCACATAATGTTGCTTTTTTATCCTTTGAAAGTTCTATATAGTTGTTGGCTGGTTTCTTTTTATAAATATTTCATAAGCAGTGTTTTGATCTCTGGTTCAAATTCAGTCATGGCAGCAGATGTTCTTGTTGATAGGTTTCTTTTGAAAGTACTGTGTACAAACAAATTTACAAACAGGAGTATATTCAGTAGGTGTAGAGGAACTGATAATATTGAAAAAGAATTATGAAGAATAAATTCTCAGTTTTAACCTTTTTTTTTTCCTTGAGACATGCAAAATATGAACAAAAAATATCATTGCTTGGCTATAGTGTATCGGAGATGCAGCTGAGGGTTAGAAAAAAGTCTGGATTATCTTAAAAATGTTGAAAAAAGCCCTTCTCTTGCAGACAATGTCATCTTGCAAGCACATCCAGTTCCAGGCTATCCTAGAGCAGGTCCTCTTGAAAGGTGATGGTGAGCAGCTTTTATTAGGAACCATCAGCTTTGCTAGAACCTGATCTATTTTTACCAGGACCAAGCACAAACAGGAAATATTTTGTGTTTGTACCAACGAGGTTTTGCATCTGTAGAACAGCTTAGTGCAGCGTCTCTGAAAGAGGTGCAGGTTTTGTTTCTGCTGCCTTGAGCACCAAAGAAAACTGGGTCCATGTGTTTGTTTGTCTCTCTTACTCCCACTCTCGTAAGCACCTCAGGCTCACCACTCCTGAAGCCTGCAGTGTTCCAGAAAGACTGAACGAATTCTGGATATTGCACTCATAATATGTGAGCCTTGCTCTGCTTTTATATGGCTCCCTTACAACACTCCAACAAAATAATTTTGAAAAATGAGCCCAAGAGGGTTTATTTCCCATTAATGACTGAATGCTGGCATTCAGATGATGGAAATAGATAGATTCCTTTGTGTGACTGTACAGATGAGAGCTTTTGTCATGAGACCGTGCTTTTCATTTACATGAGCTCTTAGTTTTCTGCTGCTAAAACTTTTTAGTCCTTTAAAAGCTTTCCCCATCATATTCTCTGTATTTTCTCAGTTTCCTCCCAGGAGATCTCTATGATTTAGGCAGACATAATCAATCTCACTGAAGGAAACAGTGTTGTGCCGATCAATGTGTGCTAACCGTTAGTTGTTGCTAAAGTCATCCTGCAAAGTACCAGAGCCTAGCAAAAACATATTCAAACTTGCTTCTAATTTCTCCCTGCCAAGCAAGCCATATGCAAAAAGCCAAAGGAAATTAAAACAAATATGCGAAGGGGTCTGGCTTTCACTTGCTTTAATTTGATTTTCTAGAGAATGAGGAAGATTTAAAAAAACAAACTCAGACTCTGGGTGGTAAACAGCAAAAGGACAAGTGGCAGTGGGCACCAATTATAGAGGAAAGCCCACAAATAAAATCTTTTTTTATTCTGAGGGTGGTCAGGTGCTGGATCAGGTTGCCCAGAGAGGCTGGGGTGTCTCCAGTGCATGGAGATATTCAAACCCCACCTGACACAGACCTGAGTAACCTCTTTTACTTGACCCTGGTCCAGCAGGGGAGGTGGTGAACTGAAGTCTCCACAGGTCCCAGCTACCCTAAGGCTGTGATTCTTGATCTTAAGGCAGAGCAGTGGGTCCTGAGTGCTGTGAGGGGGCAGATGAATGATTCTCTAGACATCTAACTCCTGATTATCTTTGTAAACCTTCTCTCTAGGCTCTCCTGAAAATGAATTAGCCCATTATAGTTGTATTAGGCAAAAAAAGAACTTTTCTGCAAAGCAGTAACCACACTACTACCTTTTTTTGACACGAGTAGATGTGTCAGCCACTCACATGTGCTAAGGTTTCAGCCTGTGGCTCATGGGCACAGGAGGGATGACTTATTCCACCATCCCAGTGGAGTAAACTGGCTCTGTTTTGACAGCCTGGCAGTGAGAGATAATGATCTGCCTCCTGGAAACTTAACCAGGCTTATGTCCAGAGCAGAGGTGCAGAAACTTTTTCACACCTAAGCCTTTCCAGGCCTTTTGGTAAACCCTGCCCTTACTGCAGCATTACCAAGGAATTGAACAGAAGGGTGGAGATGGGTGAGAATCAAATGGTCACAGGTTGGGTCAAGTGAAGTCTTATGCTGTAGCTTTCTCAGCTGGAATTTGGGTTTTCGGGAATGGAGCTCCTGATTTTAAGGAATCCTAAAGACCGCCTGCAAGTTTTAAGGCAATGGATAATTACTTTTTCTCTCCCTTTTTTACCTGCTTTTCCTCTTAGGAAGGGATTCAGTGTAAGCTGGATGTTGGCTTGTTTTAGTTTGGTGCCATTTATTTAGTTTCAGCCTCCGACCACTGGCGTCCTGGTTTTTTCCTTTGTTTGTGTCATGCCAGGGTGTTTCCTCTGTGCTGTCATTTATCTCACCGTTCCTTTTCCAGATGATTTGGCCATTCCTGAGGACATATTTTTTCACATCTCTTGACACATATCGAAAAATCACGTGTTGATAAAGACCAATTTCTTCAGTAAAATCTGCCTGTGCTACGGATGAATACATCGCTTAGGGTACATTAGTGAAATTCTAAAACCTTACTTTTTGGAAGCTGATCATACACCAAAAGCAGCAAAAAGGAAAAAAAAATTAAATTGCCAATTACAGCTAATGGCTTTCTGCAATTGACATGAATAAAGCAGATTGAAGGTACTTTTAAAAGCAGCTTCTCAGTAAATCCAAGTAGTGAAATGTTTTGGAATGAAGCAGTTGCAAAAAGGACATTAAATATCCTGTGCTTAACAACTTGCAGAACCCAGAAATCTGTTTTAGAGACATCTTTGGGGATTTCTCTGTAAGAATAAAACTGATAAATGGGTTTGTTTTCCCTTGAGACCGTTTACGTATATCTGATATTATTTGCTGCATCTCCTTAAAAAAATCCTCCCCCTAAAAATTTTAGTTTTAAAAGACTACAAAAAAATATAACCCAATGCTAGTGACAAACCTTATTATTTCATTAAGTGTTTTTAATATTATCGACTCTTTTAACATCAATATTACTAAGGTGAATCAAACAAGTTGAAGTACTTTTTCTGAAAGCTGAAAATGTATTTTGTTTATTAATCACTCATTTTTCAGAAGGAATATTATAGTAGTTTTAAAGATGGAAGAGTTTCAAGAAGAGCAAAGAGCTTGTTATACTATGATAAGTCAAGAAGTAAAGATGACTCATTGAAACAGGGCTTTCTGAACGTTTTTTATATATATATTTCTCAGCACTGTGTAAAGCACAGATGAAAGGTTAAGAGAGTAATAAACAAAGCTGGAATGTGATTTTGATGGGTAAGCTGCACTTTGATCTCCAGACTATAAAACACTGCTACCTGGGTCAGAGCTAGCACTCAGCAGGACAAACAATCGCTTGTTCCCTGCACTATAAAATTCACAATTCCTTTTTCTATGCTAGCAGGCATTCTGTGGCACTAAAGGAAGGAAAGGGAGAATGTAGGAATTTCAGCAATTTGTGCAATTTAAAGCAACTTTAAACATGTGCTAAAGTTTTCTTTAAAGTTCTCTATCTTTAACAAATAGCACTATAGGAATGGATTTGCAGCAAATACTGAGCAACTTCAAAGATCTTGAAAATACTAAAAATATATGAAATTGTTTAAAACCAGGAATGAAATTGTAGGTTACATGATATCTTAAAAAAGAACAAAATCAATGCCTCTTTTATTTCAGTTAGACAAGATTGCATTTGCTATTGCACCAAACTATTCTGCCTTATGATTCCACAGAAACATTGAATATCCTGAATTGGAAGGGACCCACAAAGATGATCAAAGTCCAACTCCTGGTCCTGCTCAGGACAGTCCTATTTTCCATTTTCTCCTCCTCGTTCATCCCTTCAGAAAGATGTCTGCTTCTTTTTAAGTTTCTTGGTTTCACTGGTGTTTTCCAAGCACAATTAAGCGTGCTCTCAGATCCGGAGCTGTGCCGCTCCTGTTGCTGGAACTGTTCAAAAAGAGGTGGAGCTGTGGCACTTGGGGATGTGGCTGAGTGGTGAACACGGCAGGGCTGGGTTAATGGTTGGACCTGATGACCATGGAGCTCTTTTCCAACCTTAAATATTCTGTGATTTGTTGCCCCAGAGTTTCACATCAGCCTGAGGAAGACAGTCTGAGATAAAGGAAAGGCTGTCTCAGGAGTATGGTAGAGAGAAAGAGAACTGGAGGAAATCTAGAACCTTTGAAAACCCATGGATGTGATGTTTCCTTTCTTTTGGTGTGCCTGGTCTTTGTTGCTAAAATAGTTTTTGTGGGTTTATAACCTCTCTGATTTCTGTTGGTCCTGATTAACTATAAATATGAGTAGTTCTGCTGATTGCAGTTAGGTTGCTTACGTGGATAAAATTAACATGGAATAGATTTTTATCAAGTCTGAGTCTTGGAGAATACAGTAAGGGAATTAGTGAAGGCTTACTCTTAAGGAAACTGGAAAAATAAATATTTTCCCCTTGAAATCTCAGTGCAGGAAAAAGCGTGATTTCCACTTTACCAATATTTGCCTTATGTATCAATTGAACAATAAATATTAGTAATTCTAAGGACACTTATTGTTCTTGATTCTCTTAATAAAGCCATTTTAGCATTTTACACAATAGTAAAAATTATCTGTTTTTAAATAAACAAAACCCAACTATTGAAAACACCTTTTTTTCCAATGAAAACTACAAAAATGCTGACCTTTTTATATACAAGATAGTCACACTATTATTACATACTGTGAATAGGGTTATCACAAATGCATAGATTGTGCTTAAAAGTGAGACCATATCTTTTAATTATGTCCTTGATTCTAGCAAATTTCAGGCAATAAAAAACTCATTAACTTTAATTGTGTTGGATCAAGCCCCGTATTTGTAATGTGATGTAATTGTCCACTGCATTCCTGACATCTGGCAATAAAATTCTCAGTCATAAAGCACTAGATTATATTTATTGGTGCAGGATTAGCCATCAGGCAATGGTTAGTCAGGAACAAAAAGCTATTCAGAGAATTCCTTAATCAATGATTAGGAAATTAAGTCAGAATATACATTTATTTATATTTATTTAAAAGTTACATTGCTCCTGTCACAATGATATCAATGTAAAGTAGATACAAGCTGTTCCTGACAGAACAACTCCATTTCAATCTGTTAGGGGTTGAAGGATATGCATATTTATTCCTTTTTTTTTCCTCTCCAGAGATTTCCACCACTGAAAATTTGGCTAGCAGGAAAGAACAGATATGCCATAAGTTTGAGCTGGCATGTTGTATCACAAGGCTGGGATACGCCTTTCTGGCTTGATTTATCTGGTAAAAAAGAGATTTTTAGTGTCCTTTACAATTATTTCCCAGCAGAAGAGACAATACTGGAAATACCCAGATTGCTAAAACTACTCTGGATTACACAAATGCCACTGCATGCTATTTATCTGTTTGTTAATGATACCTGACTAATTAATTAATGACTTTCTCTTTGATTCATTACAGAGAGATTGATGGAGCTTATGACTCCGAGACTTCCAACACTGTAGCTATGTACAGTCCAAATATTTGGTTTCTGGGATGCAAGGGGGAGATTAAGATAACTTATCTCATCCCACACTTCCATCTCGATGGCATTTGCTTTGTCCCTCAGCCAGGGAACACTGGCCTGGCTGCTGCCTGTGCACGGCTCAGTGGAACCCAGGAGGGGAACGATTGTTGCTCACTTCCCTCTTGTTTTACACCAAAAAGCAGGTGCTGGTGGCATTTCCTGTCCCTTGATCCTCCAGGCAGCACAAGGCACTTTACACCCGTGAGTGCATGACACTTAAAGCTGTTGTAGTACCACACACCCTCAGAGACTCCGTTCCAGGGCTCCTTGTCAAGGAGCTCGAGTGCTCTGCTGAATTGTGTGACACTCAGGGAAGTTAATAAAGGACCCGTGTCAATCTGAAAGCCAGAGCTCACTGTATCCTTACATCTTGAGCAGTAGTACAAGAGAGACCAAAAATCTGGCACTGTGATCCATTTGGTTTTTAGGTAGCTTAATCTCTTGTTCTTCACATAAAAAAACCTAAATCAAATATCACAGCTAGTCATGTATTCTCCTCCCTCCGCTGAATAGCTCATCAAAGTCTTTAAAAAGTAAATAATGGTGGTTGAAAAAAGTGACTTGATAACTTACTTAAGCAATTTAACCGGTTGTAAGTTTTCATGGGGCTAACCTTTTTTCTGCTACTTCTTTTCAGACTCTAGATTTGCACCTGATTTGTATTAACAGAAAATGGAAAAAGCAAATTTGCAATTGAGTAGTTTTTCCAGGGAATCCTGTTGCCTTGCGCCTTTTGGTGATATTTTCAGAAACTGCCTATGCCAATATTTCTACTTTTGTTTTAGAGAATAATTAAATTGTAATGCATAAGGCTATCTGAAATTTTATCAGTAAAGTGGCCAAAGGGACACGTGTCATTGCATGAGTGATGGAGCAGAGGAAATAGAACAGTAAGATTGGAATTATTCTTTAAATTAGCTTAGATTCTTTGTTGTTTCTGAGCTTTGTGGTTCCTAGAGCTTGTTAGAGAGACAAACAGAGGGAGGTGAATGTAACAGGGCTGTGTATGCACGACGCTGAATGGCAGATGTGGCTTGATGTCACTGTTTTTGGTTTGAAAGTGCGGGGTTTCTTTCAATACCTCTTTTTCTTCCCCTCATCTCAACCATTTTAACTCTCCTTTTTGATCATAGAAGATCTGTATCTGAGAAGAAAGGTTCTTCCACCCCCATCAGCATCAGTTCAGTAAATCTAGGTGTCATCTGCTTAACAGCATAATGAGCAGTAATAACTCATAATGACCATAATGAGCACTAACAGCTGAACATGTCAAATACACTGGAAAAGAGAATAGTTCCCTATGGGACTCCAGCCTCCTCAAAGTGGAGGTACAGAGTGCTCCTGCAGATAGCTGTGAACTACTGAACTGCAGTGCAACCACAGGTTGCTCCAAAAAATCGTTTCTAGAGGGAGACAGCTTCTGCTGACATTTTTTGACATTATATTCATGGTAAAGTTAGATTTCTCAGAGGATTTTGAAGCAAAACAGGTGTTTAAGTTTCTAACCAAACCTGAAGGACAAGCTCTTTTCATCAGGGCAAAACCACAGTGCAGATCTCACACTGGGCACAGGGCAGGACGCTGATTTGGCTTCTGATAAAGGTGAGACCAAATTTTGTGAGAGCAGTGGGGGCATTCAAGGTAAGATAGGACCCAAAATATTATTGGTTTGTTCCATGTCTATAGCAGAAGCAGGTCTTGGGAGTAACTGCAATCAGGTAGGCTGTCTGCCATTCCCTCTAGTGTTTGCAGCTACAGATGTCCCAAATTAATTTACTTGATTTATCTTCCACAAAAGTTTGTTGATTTTGCAATTCTCATCTTTTAGGCCTCTGGGAGTATTCTGACATTTTGTATGAGGGCTTTTTTTGTTGGGTTTATGTTTCTTTTGTTTTTTTTCCTTGATTTTGCTGATGCATCACAGGGAAATAGTTCTATATTTACCTGGAAAATTAAACTGTTACAGGTATCCTCGTGCTTCCCTTGATTCTGGCTGATGCTCTATGCAGGAAATAGTAACAGTAGCATTATTTTCCTGTAAAATGAGCTTTTAAGCCTCTGTAAAAATTCAGCTATATTTTGATCCATTCTATTCTAATCTTTATGTGTGGAAATTTATATATGAGACTATGAAAACAAAATGAAGCACTCGGGTTTCAATCCCATGCTAAGCAGTGAGCGAAACTGTAGGAAACAATGGGATGTGTTATCAAGTGTATCCTCAAGCAGATTTTGGGTATCAAAGATGTTACTGAAATAAGGTTGTTGCCTAAAATTGATGCAGTGTTCTTTAGCTGAAGTACTCATCAAGTTTGTAAGTGCATGCATATTTTTCTCAGTGAGTGGTCCAGTTTGTTTCACCTCAGTTAATTGCAGTCATGTGGATACGTTTGCCACATCAGGGCCTGAGACTCTGAGAGTATCAATATTTATCAAAGAACGGGGAAACATTAGGAAATATAAGGGAATATAAAAAAATGTTGCTTTACTAGTCAGCAAGAAAAGTGAGCCCAAATGTCATAATCTCCTAAACAGTCCCTGTGATGTGATACTAAGTGCAGTCAGCTAAATACACCCTGAGCACAGCAGCTGACTGCTCTGGGCTTGGAAAACATCTTTCATGAAACCTGTGTAGGTGGAGACTTTTTCAAGGAATGCCAGTCTATTGTTTCTGTAATGGGAAAAATTACGGCTGACCTCGAAACCTTTTTTTTTTGTTTAGCTGGTATGTAAAAGGAGAAATCAGAAACTTCTCTAAACTCTAAGAGAGAAAGTTCTCTAAATACTGAGAATTATTTTCTAGAGAATAATCACTGTATGTGCAATGTTATAGTTAATTAGATCAGTCACAGAGACAGTCCTGTGAGGAAGACAGTGTGGCTCCTCTGTGCTGACCACAGAAATTGTGTCTGTCCTTGAATAGAGGTTTTTATATGTTCCTATCTGTGCCTGCATTCAGGCACACACAAATGTCACAGTTATCACGTAGCAACGCTTGGTATGGGCTTCATGTGCCACATCATTTTATGAAACACATTTAATCTTCACGATTTCCTTGTAAAATACATATGACACTTCCATCCCAGGTGAGATACAAGAAAAGAGACTTGCCAGATGTCCAGCCCTGAGGCCACGAGAAGCAAAAACGGCAATCATGGAATGACAGAAGGTTTGGGTTAAAAAGGGTCTAAAATATCACTTAGTTCCAACTCCCCTGTCATGGGCAGGGACAACTTCCACTATCCCAGGTTACTCAGAGCCCCATCCAACCTGATTTTGAGCACTTCCAGGGATGGGAACCCACAGCTTCTCTGGGCAACCTGTGGCATCGCCTCACAGGAGTGAATTTCTGCCTAAAATCCAATCTAAACCAGCTCTCCTCCAGCTCAGGGCCATTGCCCCTTGTCCTGTCACTCCATGCCCTTGCTCAAAGCCTGTGGAAGGGGCTCCAAGGTCTCCCTGGAGCCTTCTCTTCTCCAGGCTGAATAACCCCAACTCAATCTGCCTCCATGGGTGAGGTGTTCCAGCCCTGGAATGGACTCAGTGGCTTTCCCCTGGATTCCTTCCAACAGGTCAATCCCAGTTAATGATCAAACCCCCTGAAAACACTGGCCCAAAAGAGCCATCTGCCAGGCTGATCAGCATGCCACTAGTCCAGATAGCTCATGTGCTGCTTTTGCAAATCCCTCAGCCGATGAGAAGGTAAAACATAATTTTCAGGACATGGGGACTCTTTAAGAAAAAATACTTTTAGTCTTTCGGTCAGTCAGAGAGGGATGTCTTTTAGAATTGTATTTAGTTTATAATTAAACTTACTATTTTTAAAAGAAGTATAGGTTCACCCATAATATAAATAAGGTACTTTAAGTGAAATAATCTATATTTAGAGGATCCTCATGTTTGGTATGACTTTTTTTTTTTTTTTTTTTTTTAACCCCTTCACAAGTAGCCATCTGCTTCAGAGCAGTTTTTCACACACTCTTGATTCTGACCAGGAAAGGATTTCTTATAATAGTGTCCTATTTCTGAAGTGTACATGGACTAGAAATGCATAAAAGTGAAAAGGGTTTTAAGGGATTAGTAAAAATGGATGAAGTGGATTCCTAGCTGCAACCAGGTTTTGATTTGTGCCTTTAAATGATTACTTGAAATGTAAAACATCTATGTGTAGCTAGTGACCAGTCTCTGAAATATCAGTGACTTACGTGTCATTGCCAATGGACAAGTGTCAAAAGTGACAGGAAAGAAATCCCCAGCAGTCTGAGTTTTTTGGTTTTTGCCTAGAATTCTTAGGTTAGTAATGCCCAGCTCAGACTTCTCTCAATCTCTAGGTCATAACTAGAATATATAGATCTGAAATGTAAAATACTATTTTTTCACCTTCTGCCTGTTGTAAACCACATGTAAATCACATAAATTTATGTCCACAATAGGGGGGTTGGAACCAGATGATCTTTAGGTCCCTGTCAACCCAGGCCACTCAATGATAAATCATAAATCTCTGCAGACATCACCACAGACAGTGTTCTTTGCCTTTCTGCCTGCATGCTAATAGCGGTTCCTTCTGTCTATAAAGTGAATTTACTGGGAAATTTGGATAAATCAAGGGAAACTGCTAAGGAGAGCTCTTGAAGTTACCAAAGGGACCAGTACAGAGGCAGGGGAACACTGCAGGCATAACACATTTTTTGGGAAGGAGCACCAGAGTTAGTGAGCTTGTGAGGATGCAAGTTAAAGTTCAGAGACTTAGTAACATTTTTCTTTTATTCTTTCTTTCTCCTCTTCATTGTACTACTTTATGAGTTAAGTACTTGTCCTGTGATTTTAGTTTCGACAGATAATTCTCTGGTGCTTTCTCATTTTCCAATATCAGGCCTGGCTTAAGGCTGAAACCAGACTTCCAGTTGTTATTAGATTGTGCTATAGGAGTGTCCTGACAACCCCAAATCTGATGGTATCACTTGGCCTATGAACCACCACGCAAAAGTCTTGGTGAATCAGCTAAAAAATCCTGTCTTGCTTACCTGAATGGAAAACTTCCAATTCGGGGCAAGATTTTGCTTTTAGAAAGAAAGAAAATAAAAAATACGAAATACAATGTTGAATGGAGTCAGCTGCAAAGCAGAGTGCTCTGTAATCCAGGTGATGCAGAAATCAAATGCAAACCAGGATGAGTCAGGCCTTAAAAATCAGTGTGAGCAGCAGCCTATTAGGAAAGCAAAGCTGGTGCACAACTGACCTTATTAATATATTATCCTTGGTCCTATCAACTTCTGCAGACACTTTTTTACTTCCTCTCCTATTATTTTTCTTCACCTTCCTGAGGAAAAAAGAGTAAATTATGGATTCCATTAAAAAACAGATTTGACAGGAAATTTTTTTACTGACCCTGTTCATTGTGAGGCAAACTCCATAATTTTTGTTTGTAAGTTGTTTTTACAAACTGGGAGGATGTGGGGCAAAAGAGTGTTGTTTTGGGGTTTGTGTTTGTTTTGTGTTGGCTTTACTCTGGCTTTTCCTGTGTCCCATGACAGTGCTCAGCTACGCAGGCTAAAAGGATAACTTTCCTTCTGACTCATAAAAATGCTTGAGTAAATTACTCTCTTTAGGTTGTATGATGGTACAGAATATACCAAGTGACTATATTTTTTTCCTTGGGATTTGTAAGGGGTTTTGTTTGTTTGTTTGCTGTGTTTTTGGGGGGGTTTTGCTGTTTTCCTTTGTTGTTGTTGGTTGTTTTTTTCTTGAGGAGAAATTCCTAACAGATTTTTTTTTCACTTCCCTTCTTCATTCGTTCCTCTTCATTCGTTCCTAACATCCTCTTTGATGTTAGTTTTTAGTAGTTTGTATAAGAAGGGCATAGGAAGAATGGCAGAAAGAATTTTAATGCCATTCCTTGGTTATAATTAAGAAAAAAAGTAGGAATATATTTCTTTTTAAATGTCATTTATAACAGCTTGGGCAGTTTTCTGGTGTACTGCTGACTGATTACCTTTGGGGATATGAACCCTTTACACGCCCTAGTCAGACTCCAAACTTCTTTTTTGAGTTTTTGACTCTGTCTCGCCACTTACCCTCTCTCTTGAGCCATATTAAGGGTCTCCAGCAGCGAAACCTTGACTGAAGTGTTATTACCACTGAAATATAATTGTGCATGACAGTGAGTTACTACCACCTACTGCTGCTCACATGGCTGAGCTGACAAGAATAAAGTTTTCGGGCAACAGGCATTTGCCAATTTGTATCATGACATTGTGAGTGCTGGTCACTGGAGTCACCTGGAAAAGCCTGGCAGCTGATGGGGGGCAGACCTTGGACTCCCTGACATTATTGAGAGTTCAAAAAGAGAAAAGTCTGCTTGAGTCATGACCTTGATGAGAAGGGTTCCCTTTTTTTGTACAGCAGAGTCTTCAAGAGAGACTGAGCTGTAAAGAAGAGTGTTGTGTTTGGGAAAGCTGTTGTACTCCAGCGCCCCTGGCTTGCATCTAAATTCTGAAGAATTCTGTCTCCTGTTTTATGCTGAAGTAGCCACATCTTGTGCGTTTTATTTCCCTCCCAGATTTGCTTTCTGAGCGAGGACACTCATTTTTCTGGGAGGAAAACTGGTTGCAGTTGTCTGGGCAGTTTCTGTCGGAGGCAGAGCTGTAGAGCCTGTCCCAGCCCTGCTCCTGTCCCAGCCCTGCTCCTGTCCCAGCCCTGCTCCTGTCCCTTCCCTGCTCCTGCTCCTGTCCCAGCCCTGCTCCTGTCCCAGCCCTTCCCCTCACAGCATCTCAGCCCTGTCCCCAGACCTCTCCCTGCTGCTGGATACACCTGGCCGTTTGCTCAGGAGCCGTGGCAGCCCTCACAGCCTGCTTTTTGCACATTTGTGTTTGTAGGTATGTAGGTTTGTAGTTGCTCAGGCCTGAGAAAACGCTCCAGCCCACCCTGCTTACGGTTGCTGCCTGGTTCTTTGTGGGATTTCTCTGGCTTTCACAGGGACCAGGCAATCCTTAGACAGCTACTGAGTGAATGAATCGGGCTCCTACTTTCCATCACGATGAAATGGAAATGTATTACCTTACCCCATTGTTGTTTCTCTAAAAATCGCTGTAATAACGGTGCTTAATTCTCCGGTTTGCAGTATCCCAAGAGAAAAAAGAAACCTTTTTGAACAGTCCTTTCTGGTCTAGAAAAGATGAGCCTTCATAAGCAGTTGCAGGCACCTGATTGGAACTTTGCCCTACCAAGAGCGAGCTGGTACAAATTCTTCACACCCCAACTGCTTGTACATTCTTTCCCCATCTTCCCCCCTCCCCACCGAAAGTCAAATCTTTCATATCCAGACCTGTCAAACGAAATGATCGGATCTTAAGCCTCACTTTCTTGATCTGTAGGACCATCTAATTGTGCATTCATCCCCCTCTCCCAGCCTGATAATGTGTTCCCATATCCAGTTTTCATTATATTGAGAGATCTATCTCTGTTTTACCTGGAGGAGGTACAAAAATCTACTTATAGCAGACTGGGCTTTTTCAAGATGTTGCACAGCTCTTCATCATTTTTCTGATCAGGAAGTTTTACTGCACTTACTGTCTCAAATTACTGCATGTTATGAAAGGCCTAAAGCAAAAATGGACTTTCATAGTTAGATACATATAGCTAGGAAATATCACAGAAATTGGGGTAAAAATCAAAAAGTTATTATTCACTTCCTTAAAGCATATTAAGATCATGGACACTTACTTTTCCCCCTATAGATTAGTACTGCTCCCTCACAAACTCCCAAAATCAAACCCTAGATGCTCAATCATGGTTTGTGAATAGCTCAATCTAAGCTGCATTTCTTTCTGTCAAAAGAATATACTTTCCCAAAATTACATCTAAAAGGCATAATTTCTGACAGAAATGTGATGTAACTAGCACTTGAGAATACGGTAAAAATGAAATATAAATTTGCATGAAGGTGACTTGTAAACAAGGTGATTTCATTATTTTCTATGCATATGTCTTTAATATAAAAATATGCACTACAGGAACATACTAAAGTTTGATGAACTTTTGAGTAGCCAAGGCCACCTTCCTTTTTTCCCATCTACTCATCATTAAACATCTCCAACAAGGAGTCTTGAATACAAGACATAGAATATAGTTTTTTTAAAAGAAAAAAATCTATGAAATTTTTTTCTTCACTTCCTTCAGAATGATTTCTAAGAACGACACAGGCACAAGATCCTCACTATGGAGGCAATAAACTGTCCCATATCAAACACAAAAGGAAGAAGTTTCTTTGTAATGCAGGAGAAGGAATAAGAGTTGGGTTTTTTTGGTTCCTATCCACCCCTTGTTTAAAAAAGATTGTGACATAATTTCTTCTTCTGTAGAATAGAAAATTGCTACTTATAATATTTTTTATAAAGCTGTCATCATTCATTACTGTTTATAAAGTGGTTTGAGATCCCCAGAGAGCTGTATCCTGGAAGTGAATTTTCACTCCCTCTACAACTAAAAAAATATTAATAATTATTAATATTATTTTTAAATTTCCTTGATCACCTAAATTGGAATAGTGTACACTATTTTTCATTTTAAAAAACCCAATGGTTTTCATCTTTGCATTCTAAAAGCTGTCTAAAGCAACAGTGCTTGTAATTTCATTTTTTCAGTGTATATTCACAAATTCAAAATGTGAAAAAAATATTTATTTCTCCTTCTGGGATCTCTATTACAAAGAATAAAAATACCCTTGGATTTAACCACTATAGCTTTTACAAAAACTTCGCTTCTGTTATACAGAGATTTGTTTTTTCAAACACTGCCATTTAGAGAGCTATTCTACTTTATTCTACTTTCCTTTTCCCTTCTTGCTGTTTTTTAAAACAGGCTATGATTTTTATCATGGGTTATCCTCCTGTAAACACACAACTTTAATTTCCAAGGGTATCTTCCTTCCTGACTCCTGTGGTAATCCTCAACCCGCACACTATTGGTTTTCATTTCCTTTTAAATGTCAATTTTAAACCCTTAAGTATTGAGTCCAAATTAATATTTTATATGGGCTCCTTATTCATCATGTGGAGTAAATTGTCTAGAATAGGTCATTTATGTGGTGCTGGACATTTCTCTACTACAATAGCTCTGAAATCAAATTCTCCCACCTTGTTTGGTTGCTGCTCTAATAGTAATTTGGAAATGGTTAAGGTAAGATTAAGAAAGGCCCTCTGGCAGAACTTTGGCTGGCACTTTGGGGACAGACAAGAGTGGTCTGTAAAATACTAATTGTTAGAGATCATGTTGACTTCATGCTTTTTCTCTATCAGTTTGAATACACTGCTGATGAAAAGTCTCAAGTTAGTAACCCTGGGGAATGGTTATTTTTTCCAAGAATGGTTCCTGATCAAGAAATCACAATAAAACCTTCCATGAAGCATCTTCTCTCACGGAAGTAAACTGATTTTTGGTGAGTTTGTTTAAAGGGAAAATGTAATTATGGCCAAAAAAAGAAAAAAAAAATCAACAGCCAAATGTTTTTCCATCCATTCTCTTTTAGTGTGGACCTTGGGCAGTTGGAAATAGAAAGGATCAGTAAAGCAGTTTACACAACTGGGTGAATGCCACAGGCAGTGGCTCATGCATTCACACACCTAGCCAGGATCTATGCAGGGTAATTAAGAGATTTGGAAGGTTTTATTCTGATTAGTATTGATATCAACACTTCACAATTAAACTTGAAAATGAAGGAAGATTGACTCTAGTAATACCCTAATATCGCCTGAATATTTATTGGCTTTAAAGCTTGCTTTCTAGAGAAAACAAAGGTTTCCTCAGTGTCCTATAAAGATTTTTTTGTGCTTCCTACAAGCTAAAGTTTAGTACAGATTTTATTTTAATCGAATTGTCCCTGAAAATTCAAATTATTCTTCCATCACTGGAGACCTGTTGGCTCCTGTGTCTGGGTGTGAGTAGTTTCAATTATATTTTTATAATTTAATGCACTAATCTGTCTACTGAAAAAAATGGTTTGAACTCTCCCAGTTCTGCTCCACACAACTGGCATTGAAAGGGAATTGGGGAAAACTTGCCCCAGCAGCAATTTTATTTGTTGCTGTGGTCACTTGTGGGAGGTTTTTCTTGTGGAATTTTTGTTTGTTTGATACCAGCGTGACTGGGGCTTTTGTGGTGTTTTAAACAATCACCATAGCTCTGCTTTTGTCTGTGGACTCCGTATCTCAGCCTAAATCAAAGAGAAGCTCTGATGGGCAAGAGCCAAAAGGAAGAATAGATGGAGAAAATAACTGAAGGTGAGTATCATAATAACCAGCATCATCTTTAACCCAGTACAATTATACTAAATTACTACTACATGTTATTTAAAACAAAAGAAGTGAGAACATAAGGCATAGGTCAATCTGACCTATAGTAGGAAGGTAGATGGCCAAATTTAATTTTTAAATGGACAAAGAGCATTTGAGTGTTGGTCAAGAATTCCCATAACCCCCTGCTTTTAGCTGTGAATCTACATGAAGAAAAGCATCTTAGTCTCTCAGTTGTGGAAATACAAGCCTTAGTTACTAAATTGGTGACTGGATGTGGCACTTGGTGCTGTGGTTTAGCTGACATGGGAGTGTTTGGTCCACAGCTGGACTTGATGGTATTTAAGATCTTTTCCAACTCGATTGATTCTATGAAATTTGTTGCAGTTCATTGGTCTGACAGCTAATAGATGCACATGTTGGAAATTTGCTTAGTAGATTATCATTTACTGTCACTTTATAAATTTAGAATGTGATCTTCCATTGTATTTAATCTATTTGCATCACAGATGACAAATTTCTTTCCTCAAGGGCAATCCCTTATTATCATAAAATGCTTTTACCCAAACTGTCACATGAAGAGAACACCCAAAACTGTAAGAATTTAAAATTCTAGAATTTGACTATTTATTTATTGTTGTTCTTAGAAAAATACAGGTTTTTTAACTCATCACATTTCACTCCAAATACAGAATGTACTCTCTAACTGCTTTGCCTCTTCAGATCTCTCTTATTGTGATCTAGAACATCAGAAATGATTTCTTTTAATTGTCAGAATAATATTACAGGGAAATACAGTGCAGCTTGCTTCTTTTAGGCCTTGGGATATTGTTCTGGCAGGGAAGAGTTTACATTACACACCACACAGCAGTGTCTGCTGATTTTGCATGTTCAGCTTGAAAAAAACAAGTGGAGATTCTTGGAGATGTTACCTTACCATTCTTTCAGCTGAAGTTAACAGAGTGGCAATCTCACTTTTGTTATCTCAGTTAACTTGGTCTTGCAACATGTGGATATTTCAGGCTGGTAGCTTCGCTGCTGTAAAGAAATAAGTTAAAAATAGAAAACAGAGTCTTCCTCGATGAAAACTAAAAATCAAAGAAAGTTCTGCAAGCACTTGCGAATGCAGCAATGAGAGCAGTAGGGAAGTGGTTTGTATGGAAAACCAGCACCTCCTGCTTGCATGCACAGCATGGTACACAGGCAGCACGCCTTATCTGGAGCTGCTGGCACAGCAGGTGCCCACTGGGAAGTACAAAACCCTCATTTCCTGGCAGTGTTTTACCATAAACTACCTGGATCTCACAAGGTGAACAGCCAGTTTGCCCTCATTAGTTCAGGTGGCACCACCAGCTTTGAAATGGCATGAAGCAGAGTGAGCTTTACTTCCAACAGGATGCTCTAACCTCCAGAAAGAAAGACTCCATTTCTTCACAAAGAAAGCGTTTCGAAAACAAATGGAAAAGAAGTAATATTATCGCTTTGTGTTTGACTTGGACTCTAGCTTGAATAGGCTGGAAGGGATGTGCTTTGTGAAAACAGAGTATTAGAAAAGATAAAATCATTTGAAGAAATGTCATCTGGGACTTCAATGTAGAAGAAAAAGCTATGCCACAATGCTCTGTTTCCTTCCTAGAGATGTTTTCTATGATGTGAAATGGGAAGCAGAGCTGTCCCCAAAGGTCATGGAAAGCAAAAGAAAATATTTTCTTAATGAAAAGGGCAGTGCTTTTCTTAAATTGTCCTTCACTGGCCTGATTTCTTCCTGCTTTTATGTGAACCAGCTCTGAGTACCAGATAGTAAAAGTAGCGTCTCAGAAAGGTTTTATTTGATATGAGATATTTGCCTCTTCTTTAACAACAAAGCCCTGCAAATGCTAAATCTTTTGGCAAAACCATACCTAATTCAATGTTATACAACACAGTAAAATAATTCTAAAAGTGGAAAGTATGAAATATATGAGCTTCCCTCGCTAAAACAAGAAAAGCAACTCCTTGTCCCTCAACAGGCGATATGTGCTGTCTCAGAGAATTTGTTTCCAGTAACTGTGGACATACTGAAGAATCAGAGAACAGGAACAAAAAACGATTTGTTCTGTACTCTGATCTCATTTTTCACATTCATATGTATATTAACAATATAACTTTCAGCTTTTAACACAAATAATGATGAATTTCAGCAATGTAACACTTCAACATATTGGTGCATCTGTTGAAGCTTAGACTAAATGTTATTTTTTATGAGTAGCACTATATTCAGTGTCTCAAAATCTATAGGAACTAGACTCATTAATAGCCAAGGGGAAACCATAAGTAGTGGATGCAAACTGAGTTTTGGCCTCTTCGAAGAGCGTTGTCAGCATTTTTAAACAAGCCAAAGCCTTGTTTTGATAATCATTATTATATTTTCATAAATGTGTCTAATTTAATTATGCTAACATCAGGAAATCATGTAACCATTGTAACTGAATCAGTGTTGGAAATCAGCTGTTACCGTGCTAGGACTTAAGACAGAAGAAACTCAAAAATCCAAGCTGGGAACAACAGTTTAAATTCTGACTTTTAGTCCGCTGTGATTGAGGTCTGCTTTTACATAGAAAATACTCAGAACCAAAGAGCTCTTTGGGTCTAAATACCTTTCCTTGGCTTTATTGCTGTCACATGAATGTGTCATCACAGCACTCTGAGAGGCAGGACATTCTACAGAAGCTTTACACAGCTTGTCCTTGACCACACGAAAATTTGGCAGAGGGTGAAACCAAAGTTGCACCTCATGACCTCTTTCAACAGACACATCTTGCCACTTACACGACTAGAAAGTCCTCAGGTGACCTTGAGATGGACATTATCGAGGCTGTGCAACCTCATTGCTGTGAAGCTCATTTATCTAAATGAAGGACTTGCTTTAAGCGTGACAGCGGGAGAGGAGGAATGGCTTGTAGTCTTTGCTTGTTTTATTTCATTCTCATCCCTCCCATTATCTCGTCTTGTAACCTTGGTTAAGTCCATTAACCTCTTTATGGCTCTGTGTCGTTTCCCATGTGTCGTCCTTTTAGTCTGAGTCATTAAGGGCAGGTCTGTACACACAGTGTGGGCTCACCAGGGCCCTTCATGCCTCTGCAGGAGAAATTGTGAATAATTGAGGTAACCTATCAACACCCAATAAGCCAACACAGAGCTACCCAACGATCCATGCCATTTCATTTTCAATCTAGTTAATGTTTTAATTATTTTACTCCCCCTCTTCTGCTTAGTGTTGTCACTGGGTACGTGGGAATACTCAACTTTGTTTCAGCATCAAGCCGCCGACTGCTCCGGTGAGGTTTGAGCACAGGGCAGAGTTGGGCTGGGACTGGATGGGAGCAAGGTGACATTGCCAGGGTGACGAATATTCCCCAGAGAAAGGCTTCATTCACACTTCTGACAATCGAACTGTAAGAGTTTGTTCTTGTTGGGTATTTGGCACCATGCCTTTCAATGAGGTCAAAAATCATCGGGGCTCTGTTGGGTCCCCAAATTCTGCTGTGGAGCGTGAGGCCATTTGAAACAGAAATTGTAATCTTTCTTACAAATGTCCCTGCTCCATTCTGTCCGAAGTGATTGTTTCCATCGCCTCTAACAATCCATCAGAATAAAAAAATTGTTGTACTTCACAATTTTTATCAGATTTTTTATGAAAAAAGGTGTTCTTTTCATGCTTTTCTGAATTGAGACATGCGTTTTAATTAAGATTGAGAGTTAGTGCTTTCTTAGTCTTTTTAGTTTTAATTTTCCATTTTTTAACCTTTTATGCTACTGTTTCTTGATATTAATATTCATAACACAAAGTTCTATTTTAATTACCTCCTCCTTTCACTATCTCATCTCTGTATGCATGGCTTTTAGCATGTAAATAAAAATTCATTATAGAAAATCCAAAACAAATAAATTAAGGAATGAATTGTTGGGTTTATTTTTATTTCTATATGTTCTTTATTAGGTAGTTTGTTGTTCTAATATTTCCTGCTGCGTTTGCTCTCCCTTTGCTTGGATATGTGCTATTTCCTTTAAATAGTTCATCTTTTTATTAAGTTAGTGAGGAAACTGCCCATACCTTACAGCACTGGATAAGGACAAACTCTACCTTGTTCACCTTGTTCAAGCTAAGAGATTTGTCTCACTTTGCCAGTATCCTAACATGATCTTTCTGATTTTATTAATAGCTCATAAAGCCCAAATTTATTTGCAGAGGAAGGCCCAGATATCTTCTTGGGGTCATTTCATAGACAGAGGTCCAGGGTAAGCCTTTAAATCCAGTCTTATCACCTCTTTTGCTGAGGTTTTTATTTCTACAAAACTTCGTAAATCACTACTTGAGATTTCCAGTGTTTATGTGCATGTTTGCACTTTTCAGTGTAAATTAGTACCTCCCCAGTCAAAGCAATCTCTTGCAATGATGGATTACAGGAGCAATTTGAGAATATAGCTCCAAAGGCTTTGTGTGCTTTCCCCGTTGAATGGCAACAGGTTCCTGCCTGCATCTCCCCACCTAGAAACACTTAGGTAAATTGTAGTTATTTAATTTAAGGTAGACTAATATCGTATCCAGATTAATTGATTGGTTATGTTTGAAACAGATTATTTCTCCCCGTTTACATCCTGGAAGATTTGGCGGAAAAGATCTAGCAACTTTTGAAGGGTTAAGAGTATTTCAATTTTCAAATCCCTGGTTCTCATACGTGAGACATTCATATTTTGAAGGGCAGGTTCCCTGGTTCAGTCCATTTAGCCACAGTTAGATAGTGACTCAGGCCACAGAGTAAGTACAGAAGATTGGAGTTCATTTCTGTCTCATTTACTTTGCTCTTGTCACAAATATATTTCATGTAATGGCCTTACCCAGAAGCAGGAGTTTTAAAACTTTTTTAGAATTTCTGACCTTTGGGTTTTTTTTTTTTCTCCTAAGATAGGCTTGGATGCCAGTATAAAATATTTATGGCAATTACCAATATGAAATCTAAAGCAAGAGCAAAAGAAAAAAGAAAGTGTGGGTCATTCCTAGCTCTGTTCACACAAAGTTGAGTACCACTCTTCCAAACAGAAACACAACTGTTCATCTTTATATCATATTACAAATAAGTCAGGAATGTTGCTTTGGTAGCTTCATTCTTTATTCCAGCTCAGATCCATTCCTAAAGACAAAGAGGACATTACACCCTATTTTTGTCCTTCCCTAAAACGTGCCCAGAGCCCGTGAGTTCCCTGAGGCTGGGTGGCAGTGGCCCTTGGTGCTCGGGGTGAGCTGTTGTGGCTGCAGGGCATGTGCCAAGGCAGCTCCTCGTCCCCCTGACAGCCCTGCAGCTTGCTTCCAGGACTTTGGTCTCTTACTGCAGCATGTGTTAAATTCTAGCAAACAAATAGAAGGTCTTCAAGCTGCTTACTGTTTAAATATTTCATCATTTTTCCCCGCTCATAAATATAAGATGTAGTCTAAGTGTAGAGAAAATAGAAAAATCAGCAGGTGTAATATTCTGGCCAAGTCAGTGGAAGTGCTTTATCACACCTGGGCTTCCTTTGTAGCCTTTATTACATTAAGGTACTCTACAGCATCCTATTAAAGTAAATTCTGGTCTCTGGTCGCAGGTTCATCCTGCTTTTTCACAGAGATTTTTTTTTTGTACTTTCTTGACTAAAATGAAATACAACAAAGAGCTTTTAGGAAATCACACTACTAATAAAGTACGTGGTAGTTCATGAAAAAATGATCTACTCTCCTTCCAGCAGATTATGGTTTGAATGGGCAAGCAGGAGCAAACCTGAAGGAGAGGCCTGACTGGGCTTTTAAGACCTTCCACTCCACGACTGAGGGCTCTGTGCAGGTGTCCCAGCGTGGGTAGTGCTCAGTGGTGCTCACCCTGGCTGTTGGTGTGTCAGCATTTTATTCCTGATGCCCATGGAGTGCCACAACCCAGTGCAATTGCAGTGTTAATGGTGCTTGGTGGCTCCTTTTTTAATTACAGTTTCAAGAAGGCAACCAGCTTGCGACTAATGTAAAATATTTATTACACTGAGTTTTGAATCATTCCGCTTTATTAATAAAAATCTCATGTGGCAGTCTAGCTATATAATATGTCAATACTTTAGAAGCCAAACTTAATTTCTCTAAAAGTTGTCAAGAGAAGTTAAATATAAATGTTTCTCTGTATCTCTCTCTACACTAGCTTTAGCACAATTTTAACTTTTTACTAGTTCTCTTGAATTTTCTCAATGTCCAAAATGTATTTAATATATTTTGATAATATATTTAACATATATGGCCCAGTGAGGTTCTGGGGTGATGGTTTTAGACCTCCTATATGAAAGCTGTCCCACTGAATTTCTGCTTGATTATGCTGGAATAAATATTTTTCCATCATGCTCTTATATGGCAATGATGAGTTGGTTCAAAACATGAAAAAAAATACTTGAGTTATTCTGCATTTTCATCTTCATTTTGGTAACTGCTCCAAATATTTAGATCAATTTTAAGAATCTCTTCCTCCCTTACATACTTCATAATTTTTTCCCATCTTAATCAAATCTGCCAGCCCTTGATTTTATATTCTTTAGTCTCTATTGCTAGTTTACTTGAGGCCCTACTTATATTTTATATCTATTGCTATTTATCCCTCTTCCCCACATTTGCTGTAATAATATCCTTTTACATTGCCTAAATAGCTGCATTCACTTTTGCTTTGAAACACATTGTTTTGGGTTTGTCATCAGTTTTCAGAAAGTTGAGTTCTGCCATTCTTGGTGCCTTATTTTGAGCATCGAGGAAAATGCTCTTAAGCAGTTCCCAATAATAATTCATAATTTTCCATTTGAATTGAGCATCTACTAAGATATTCTCCTTATTTTTTCCCCTGCGTAGCAATTTCTCCTGAGTGATTTGATTCATAACATTTTTCATCTTTATGGAATTAGGCATTTTAATGAAAAAGACCAGAAGAATTGCTCTTGCTCAGGAGCTGCAATCTTTTCCAGAAAGGTCTGAACGTAGTTCAGAGAGAAAGAGAAAGCAAATGAAGGAAGGAGATGGTAACTGTTCCAACCAGATGTGCTTTCCTCGGACCTCTAACCTGCCACTACAATTCTAATATATATTTTTGAGGTAGGAGGCCTTCTGTAACTTCTGAAGTTCCATTTTATTTCCAGAATGGGGGATTTCCAGACCTTGACCCCTCAGATGTAACTCTCCCAGGATTATACAACTGCCCCAGTACACATCACAGTCAGGTGTTGATGTGTCCCTTCGTCACGTCCCTTGGGGGTTTTGATGCAGATGACAACAGGGACCTTATCTTTTGTTCAGCTGTAGTATGTATCCACGAGCATTCCAGATCTCCTGTTTCTCTTATTTAGGGTCAATCAGCCAAATAGAACGTTTTTCAAAAACAGTTCTCCCATGGAAAAATACAATGGGATCACACAGTGTTATGGGAGCTTCTGACTGTCTCCTTCTCTGGACCCTTTCCAAATAGATTTGGCACTGAAGTGGCAGCCTCAAAACAATTGGTTTTCTACAATTTGGGCTCATATTTTCATAGGAAAACAGTTGCCCAAGCAGTCTAGGAGTGCCTATTTTATGGGATGCCAAAGAATCCTCATGGAGGAGTTTTTATAAATGGTGACCTGTGAAAAAACTTCCAGCCCAGCTGATGTTATCTTAGATGACATCAGTCAGTCACAGGAAGATCTCTAAGAGCCCAAGCTTCCTTAGTTATTACAATCACAGAATTACTTGACACAGAATATTATTATGTCTCCCAGTTGTCCCACAGCCCTCTCTAAAGACTTATTTTAACATCACTTTTGCAGTTATGTTCTTCCCACTGAGCTTCAGTGGTGTCAGCCAGGTTACAGTTGTGCTCATGAAGAGGCAATTCCGGTGGTGCTCCTTCATTTCTCAGGCATCTCACGGGGAGATTGTCTTTCCACATTCTAGTGTCCTGGATATATTCTGTTCTCAAGATCTCGTTTAGACCAAAATTAACGCTCCTTTTGCTCCTTTTTAAAACTATTTTTCATTTTCCCACTTGTTATGTTTCCAGAGAAGCTTCTGGCTGCAGTGAACCCGTCACTTTCCCCTGAGTACTTGTCCTTGCAGGTCCCACTAAGTGCTCTGCTCCTGCCATTTGGGAGTCCAGGTGTTTTTAGGACGTGCTGGTGCTGTGCATGTGTCCTATATATTTCCACCACTTCCACAGTGAGGATGTGAAAATTTTATTGGCCTCACCTCCTTCTCAGCAGCCATGGTAATAGGTAAAATATTTTGACTCTGCTGTATTGTTTTGGGGTTTTTTTTTACTATTATTGTTACAGTCTTATTTAGGTTGAAATGAGGAGGTTTTGGGAGCTTTAGGGGCCCTTTTGGGAAAGCACCATGTAAATTCCTTTAGAGTTAAATTCAGTGAGAGTCATGCTGGGCTGGCACAGAAACCAGGACAAGCATAACTGTGTTAGTACAGCTCTGTCTGGGTTGCGTAGCTTTGCTGAACAGCAGGGCAGAGGAGGCTGATCAGAGGACTCTGCTAATTCAGTTAAATCCTTTTCCGTTTTGGAGATGTCACATTTAGAGCTTGTATATTTCTGTGTAGTGCTGTATTTTGTCATGCAAACATACCCTGATAAATCTTTCAATTCTAAGTTCAGTGACCCATTCATGGATGAAACCACGGTTTTTTTCCCCAGCTAAAGCATCCAGATAGCATTGTACAGAATAAAATACAAAGTGATGAACCCAGGCCCAAGGGCACCACTTTTAGCTGATGTCTATTATGGATGCATATGTGTGAAGGTACGTATGACAGGCTTTTAGAGGCTTCTAATCTACATTTTTCTTAGCCCTGAAACATATGAATAGGAGCCTGACTTCATTTTCTGAATCCAAAAAGCACATATCTTTATCCTATGCTTTTAAGCATCCTTTCATTTGTGCTCATTTGCAGTCTGTTACCATTTTTTGAGAGTTGTATGCATACATTTCAGAGCAGAATGGTGGCTTTTATTTTTGCCTGGACTATTTTCTCCTCCATATTCCAGAACAACTGCTCATGTGGCAGGAGGGCACAGATATCTCCACGGATCTAGATAGTCTGTGGTTATGAAAGCTATTCAAAATATTTCTCAATTATTTTCTTTTTCTATATTGTCTCCTGTACAGTACTTTTTTGTACACGTGGGAAAGTGTTGAAGCCTTTATGTTTCACCCTCAATATGAGAGATTTTCCAATGAACAGTGTGTTCGTTTTGAGGGAGGAATGGCTCTTACTGCAGCTTCTGTTCAAATCCCAGATGCAGGTGTATGATCATGGCAAGGACTGGTGTTTGGTTCTCTGTGTGTGTATTTTTAATGTTTTAACAGCTGAAAATCAGATTGGTTTCAATTTTCACTTTCTGAATCCCACATAAGCAAAGGGATTTATTTTTCTTGATTGCTTAATTAAGTAGGATGTTCACTGTGGAAAGTGAAATATTCCAAATTCTTAACAGCTTAGAAAGCTTTTAGAAAACTTGTGATTTGATGTGAATAGAGTCAAACAGAGGAAACTTACTTTCTTTAACAAAATTCAATTTGGAGGGCCTTTAAAGAACTAATTAACTAAATTAATTGATATTGGTTTCACTGAAGCAGATGATGATAACAGTTGTGTGTCTTGCAGTCCTGCCACTCTTATTCCTGCAATGCCAGAAGAGCTTGTGGGAATTTTTAACGATAGAGATAATAAAACAAAACAAGTCTTCTCAACTATTTACTTGCTTTATAGCATGTCACTGCCGAGCTTGCACAAACTACAGAAAAACGTGTCTGCTTTTGTTTCCCCCAGCTTCAGCAGCACAGATGTAACTCTGAAAATGATTCTGGGGGTGGTTTGGTAGGGACACAGCAGCTATTACTGAGCGGTGCTTCCGCAGGAGCAACTCTTGAAGGTACATTTGGAAGATGAAATGTTAAAAAAGTAAATTATACTGGAACAATTCTGCCGACATGGAGAGACAGACGCAATGATGAATACACAGGATAATGCTTTGAGAGTGTTAAAGGGAGGAAAGTGTTGAATGATTGTTCTGTGAAGTAAGATCTGTTCAATGCATTCCTTGGCGATGGTGCAGGGATGCACTTCCCTTAGGAAGGCGCTCGAGTTCAAATCAAAACAGACTGAAGCCACTATTCTTAAATGTATTTATACATACACACACACATATATAAATATCAAAACCAGCAAACAATCTGTTAACAGCCAGAGACCAAAGCAATACCATTTCCTCCTACATCTCTTCTTTTAATCTCAATTTTATCTATAAGGTTGGTAAAAATACCTGGTTTTTTTCCTATGACAACAGTATTTCCTGGCTGTTTTGAATTGCTTTTGTTATTAACTGTCAAGATTCCCTCCATTCTTTCCCTTTTCTTCTTGGTTTTATTCTTCCATTCTTTCTCCCTATTATTTAGTCAACTCTACTTTTTTTCTCCAATTTCTCCCCCCTCATACTCCACTTTTTGAGCTCTTGGCTACAAATACAAGATTCAAAGGGCAAATCTATTAAAAGAAATGGCAGTACCTTTATAGCTCTCTCAGAAAAGAAGAAAGAGATGTTTCCCCTCCTCCCACTCGAGTGATTTCACCTGGGAGGCTGACAGTTCCTATGCACAAATACACCTTCCACTTCCCCTGACTGATGCAGGCGGTGGTGTCAGAAAAATTTCAGGATGTGCCCCACTCAACATGGGAATTGCAGAAGCCCTTAATTCCTTCAAAAGAATGTCCATTAAATAAGCCAACAGACAAACAAACGCCTTTGGTTAGGAAGATTGCCTTTTCTGCTTGCTGCTCCTGGAGCTTGGCTTCATGTAGTGGACAGGAGCCTAGAGTAAATTTCCAGCTGAGGAAAGACTTGTCTTTAGTTTTTCCAAGATGCCCCCAGCAAAAGCATCTACCTTGCAGAAATAATTTTCTTCTGCTGTGTTTTCCCTGTATTTACTGTCGGCCAGTGCTAAAGCCTTGGGCAACCTCTAGGTTTTTGGGTTTTTTTACCTTTTGAATACCTCCCACAGCTCCATTTTTTTCTGTTGTTCCTGTTGGGGCTTTGATGATTTGTACATTGCCATTGCAGCTGGGAAGGTCCAGAGACTCTGAAGCGATGCCTGCCTGCTTTTTCCTGTGTGGGTGGTTTAAAAAATTGCCAATTAAAAATAACCTCAATCAAATATATTTGATTTCACATGTCAGTGTCAAAAAAAAAAAAAAAGAGGCATGATGATAAAGGTGGAGCAGAAAAGTAATTAATTATAGAGGCTTTCTCTACTGCAAACTCTGACTCTGTAGTATGTTACTCCAAACTGACCATGCTGAAAATTACACATATTGTAAACACGATAACCTTGCCAGCACTGAAGTTTGAGTTCCAGCCTGACTTTATGCTTTGCTGGGGTCTCTAAGAAACCTCAGCATTGTCATTTTTGCCCTGCTATATTTTCTTGTGGCACGTCTACAAGTTTATACAACCATGACACCATCAATATACTTTGAATTACTTTTACCAGAGCTGAATCCCAAGGATTTTCCTTGGGCAGAGGCACTATTTACCCTAGGTGCTGTTTCTAACCTTTTTACTGCAAAAATTGGTTTTAATTTTGAAGACAACTCGCTATATCAGTTCAGTATAGTAGACTGAATGTTTCATGAGTCTCTGCACTGATACTGGCACTGTATTTTAAATAAGGTTCTGCACCTCGTTACATGCCAGTCTGACTGCTCACTATTTCATAGCAATCACTTTTTGGAATTGGTAAATCTTCATGCAGAAAGAGGAAAATACAGTCCACATTCCAGTAATTGTTGTTTCTCGCGGCAGAAGTGGATTTACAAATAGCGCAACAATGTTGAAGGTAAAATTATTTTTAGATGCTCTGCTGTGAGTTCGAGCAAGCTCTGGCCTAAAATCTATCAACTACAAGGTCAGGCAATGCTTTATGAATGTAATGGAGCTCCAGTTGTAAAAATCTGCTGCAGGAATCGGAGGCAGAGATGGAAGGATTCATTGAAGAGCTGCACTAAAAACGCAATCCAGCCTGCAGCTATTATTCTTAAAGAGGGAGACATAACCCAACCCTGACATCCAGACTATTACACCTAGCGAAACTAGTTTATTTTTGCAGCAGTTTATTAATTAAGTCAGAAATAACTGAGGGGGAAAAATGAAAATATTTTCTGCAGGAAATTAAAGTAGCAATATAAACAAGTTCTGAACACTCTATTTATTTCCAATTAATGAAATTTAATTTGAAAGATAGAATGAGCTTCCAATCCATGATTCTTATAGCCCAGAATGTTGTCTGGAAACAGAATTCATTTTAATTAGTCATAAAAAGTATTTAAAATCTTCCAGTGTCAACCCCCCCATAAATTTGGGACTCTATTCAGAAAACAAGGATGGCATTACTTTTTTAAAAGACTATGCTGAATATTTTTAGTAACATGAATGATAAAAACATACACAAATCATATCTCCCTAGCTTTTTAACATCCTCCTAATATCTACAGCAGTTGTAAAACTACTCCCATTGTTGTTGCATCACGGAAATGTTAAATTTAAATCTTCTTTCCAGCAACTTTTGCAGGTCCCTTCCAGTTTTTTCTGTCACTTTCTGGCAGAGGAAAGTTCTCGGGCCTAACACAATAATCCAAGATAATCCTCTAGGGAGAAGCAATAATAATTTCCTGGTTGCATCTGCCCATTACACAATTAAGTCCCTGAGTAGCAGAAGACACTTTTTAAACCCCACGGACTCTGTCAGCCACCGGGAGACATCGAAGAGTTTCTTTCTGTCCCTGGAGCTCAGATTTACCTCATTTTTCGTATCAGCCTTCATTGACACAGAAATCAAACATCCCAAAAACCGTTTCCAAGCTTTAGCCTTCCCATATGGCACAACATGGCATTACCAACGGCACCACGGGAGAGCTCTAATGGCTCCAGACGCACAACATCCCAATTAAGCGCCACAATGAAAGCAGCAATTTCGGCTTGTTTAATAACAGACTTCACCCAAGCAAGTCCTTGCTTCAAAGGATCTTTTAATAAATGTGAAGTAAAGCCTGAAAGGAGGAAAAAGCTAAACAGAAGTAGAGTTACTTTGTTACAGATGGTTAAAGGGGAGAATTGTTGGCTTAAAAATGAAGCTTTTAGTAATTGAAGAGTCTCTCCAGAGACACCCCGTGGTGTTGCACACACACACACGAACCAGCACTGGTATGTGCACGCTTGTCTAATTCACATTCCTGGCTTTTTTTTTAAAAAAAAACGTACTTGAAACAACAACAATAGCAATAAAATGTTTTTTATTTATAGCCCATTGTCCTGGACTGCGTCGCAGAACTCTTCAGATGTGGTGAGATTTTATTACATGGCAGAGGGTAGGGGCAAGCAAGCTGAAAGTAAAAACTTTCTATGAAAAACCAAGCACAGTTTTATTCTGAAATTAGAATTCTTGCTATCATCTCACTACTAAGACCTACTTATTCTTCTGAATAGACAAGACTACTGTGCACAGTAGTTCCCCTCTTAAAATCTGCATTTGCAATTAACTGCAGAATTGACATAAGGTGGTAGCAAGTCTAATTTTTTTTACTAAAGTACTTTTTGATAGTGATTTTTTGTATGCATATACACGTTCTTAGGAGATAACTCTGCTCTTCTTTCCATGAGATCATTCCTTAATTACTTTACACAGCTGAATAACAGATGCATAGCAACAATAGATCAAGAAAAGACATTAAATATATTCTCTATAAAATAGTTCCTTTCTAATGGGTGGTACTGGGGAGCTCATGGAATGTGTCAGTAATAAGAGTTAATTTACATTTGGCGTAATTTAGAGGCCAGAACAGCAGCCAGGAGATCTGTGTCTGTGCAATATAACAAGATGTGCCAGCCTACCTTAGCAGCCACCTTTCCTTTCTGACCTCAGCCGTGCGTTCATAACATATTCCACAATATACACTTCTATTTCTATAGACATCCTGGGGGGAGATTCCTTGGCTTCTGCCTTCTTTAGAGACAGCTGAGGAATTCCAGGGCAAACCAGCAGCATGAACAGGAAAGGCAGAAAGAAATTTGTAGTAGCAGCAGGGTGATTACTGAAAGGATGTCTTAGTGTGGGAAAACACATTTTTATTTTCTCCGTATAATGCTGATTTCCGGAGCGCAGTTGCTGGTGACATGGAAAAAATGGTGCTTTCTTTTTCACCATAGTCTGTCTAAACAGCTAAAGACATAATTCCATATTAACTGAGCTCCACAGCATCCTTGTGGATGATATAGATATAATGTGCATATGCTTACAGTGAAGCACCACAGGTCAAAGCTAAATGATTAAAAATTGTTCACAAACTATAGTTATGAGGACCTCAGAAAGATTTAAACGAACTCTGCCCAGTTTTTTGCCACAGAATCAGGTTGCAGTGTTAAAGGCCGAAAAGCATCCCAGAAAAAGGGGTGGAAAAGATCCTGGAAAGGAGTGGTTGGTCACTACAGCTGTAGCAGTTATAGGATTAGCAAGGAGACAGAAAAGGGAGGACTGGGGTCAGTAAAGAAGAGCACCTCCAGCTCTGTCCTTACGAGGGCACTTGCTGGTGTTAAAAGCTCCCTGAGCATTGTCTGTAAAATGCATCTTGGAAGAAAATGTAAATCTGGTGTGGGAGCATTGTGTGAGACAAGGCTCCTTTGCTGACTTTTTTGTAAGCTTGGGCTACATCTGTTGAACAGTTAAATGATTACGTGTAATTAAGCTTAAATTGGACCTGTAGTAGTTTCATCTTTAGCTGCAAATTAGTATCACTTCTCACCCTTGTGCTCCAGCACAGAATGGTAGATCCCTTCTGCTTGAGTGTTTTGTAGTTTGGATTGCAATAAAATATCTTATAGGCAGTAATGGGTAGGTAAACTGGGGAAGGTCACACGATTTATGGGGTAACTATAACTTCTGAAAATGGGAAAAACCTCCATCAGACTGCACGCAGGCAACCCAGTTCACCAAGATGAAATGCTGATATAAATGCTTATGCTTGAGGCAATTTACAGTCCCAGATATTCTGAAGTGGGCTCAGCACAAGGGGAAATCCTGATTCTCACCCTTCCCATGGGTTAAATCACAGGTGCTCTGGTGTTGGGTTGTGGTCTGGGAAGGGTTATTCTTCTGCTTTCTGAATTTCTGCTATTATAACTGCAGGTTTGCTGTTCTTCCTGGCATAAAATGTAAGAATTTAAAAGAGACTTTATAATGTTTCAGCTCTTTGTTTGGGTTCTTTATGTGCTCTGTGGCACTCGAAAATGCTCTTCACTTCTGTATTTCAGTGTTTAAAAAATCAGGATGGTACGTGAGAGAAACAAACGCCGTTCAATTCCTTTCCTATTCCGAAATTAGCTGCATTGACTTAAGGGAGTGTTGCTTTTCAAAAACTTCTGTATTTCAAAGAAGTGTTCAAAGGCTGACCTTTTATGAATGTCTACACTTAAAAGGACTTTTGCATTTTAAAGCCTTTGTGTGACAGAGTTGTAATGGAAATATTGACATAATGGTGATAATAAAAACGACATCAAAGTGCTAATAGTGATAGAGATGCAGAAATCCTGTCCTTGTGCCTCACTGGTTAAAATTACTGCTTCAGCATACCAGGCTCTGGCACAGAGCTCCTCCTACTCATTATTATGATGGTACCACTTGCTAAAGGATTTCCACTTACAAGCAATGGATGTGCCTCTTTCTCCCCCAGCAGTGCTCCTCTATTAAGTTATTTGAGGAGGGAGAGAAAATCTCTCTCAACGTAGGAATTATCAGTGAAAATATTCAATAGAAAAAAGCTGTGATTGTGGGTTTGCAATGGGAGCCTGTAGATATGAAACCTTTGCAGTAAGTTTGGGGTAAGAAAGAGCAAAGGAAGAAAAATATCATATAGACAGAGCCTTACCAGGAGAATCATGCTGGCTGTCAGTTAGATGAATTGTTTTTATGGTATGTTTTTACTGGTTTAGGTTTTATTATCATTATTTTTTTAGCACCTGTTTTCTACTTAAATCTACTTCTACTTACAAGAACAACGAAGCTGGTGGAGGGTCTGGAGCACAAATCTAATCAGGAGCAGCTGAAGGAGCTGAGGGGTTCAGCCTGGAGAGAAGGAGGCTCAGAGGGGACCTGCTCCCTCTCTGTGACTCTCTGACAGGAGGCTGTCACCAGGCAGGGGTCAGGCTCTGCTCCCAAGTGACAGGACAAGAGGAAGCAGCCTCCAGTTGCACCAGGGGAGGTTTAGATGGACTATCAGGAAAAATTTCTTCACCAAAAATGTTGTTAAGCACAGGTACAGGCTTCCCAAGTAAGAGGTGGAGTCCCCAGCCCTGAAAGTATTGAAAAGGTGTGTGAATGTGGTACTTATGGACATGGTCTAGTTACGGGACTCAGTGATCTTAAACATCTTTCCCACCCAAATAATCCTATGATTCTACATATCTTTGGTCTATCAGAATTTTTCCTCTATTGACATGAGGTTTTTAATCCACATTCTCTATTGTTCATACTGGTGTTTACATTATTTATGTTTCCTTTGCTCAGGAAAGGAATCAGACAACACTGCTTAATAGAGTAAATATGTTACCACACTGTAATACACTGGAAAATGTATAAGGTGTATCTCAGCACTATTATGGATGGGGAAGGCAGGATATGCAATAAAAATTTTACAGCAGTGAAGTTGTGTTTACTGGCCTGTATAAGCTTCAGGGATTTCACTCTACAAGTGTGGCAATAGATTTGTTTTGTGGTGCATGGACCACTCAAACTCGGAATCAATACAAGCGGGGTGGTGTGGCACTCTGACATGGATTGAGCCATCCCAGGCAATCGGATTTACATTCATAAGAGCTCCTGTTCTGGGGTATAATGTCTGATGATAGTGAAAAATACAGGGGGCTGCACAGTCCTCTGCAAATGCAGTGATCTCTCACGTTTCAGCTGACTACGCGCGGTGTTTGCAGCAAGAGCTCTTATTCCAAGCACATGAATTGGAAACTTGAGAGCCCCAAGGCACTGAGCAGTACAAGAGCCACTGGTGGATTTGCATATCCATCTCCATTACCAGGGAGCCAAGGGCTAGATTCTGTCAGGCAGAGCAAGGTGTGAGTCATATTCCCACTAAATAGATTGCTCGAGGAGCACGTCATCTTTGAGAACTGCTCTTATAACTCTCAATTTTGCCATTAAATGTCCACAGTAGTCCACAGCTGTAGCCTCACTCCTTGGAATATCCAGTTCCAAAAAGAAGTGGGAGGTAAGGGCTTTATACACCTGCAGTGAAGCAGAGAAGGATTTGATCTCTAATCTCTGGGTGAATGCACTCACTGCAGAAGAGGTGGAGCTATTTTTGCCTGTCTGAGGGTAAGAATCGCCTCATCATCACCAATCTTCTTTCATAGCAAAGGCTAGTGAGCTGAGCTTGCTGCTCTGGAGAGTCCAGGGAAGCTGCTTTGCAAAGGGATTCCTGCAGTCTCACAGAAATCTTTGTCCTATTCACCTCAACCCTCATTTGGCACAGGCAAGGCTGATTTTCCAGGGCTAAGCATTTATTTGTTGCTCATTTTTCATCTGTGCTAGAAAGCTCCCAATTTACCTAGAGAGCATAATGATGTCTGGCAAAGATCCTCCCAACTGTCTACAACCACACCTGTCTCACCACAAATTAAACTACCCTGCCATGCTGAGATTTGGGGCTTCTTTCTGGGGCAACCAGATCCTGGAGCTTCTTTCTGGGGCAACCAGATCCTGTAGTCACCAGCCCCAGCAAAGCTAAAACGGAGTAGATGAGACTTGGCTTTCCACTCTCTTGCTCCTTTTTTTTTGTTGTACTGGCTTGCATTTATGGAATAGAAACATCCAAGGAGGCTGAGATTGATGACCTCTAAAGCACTGAGATGTTGGCAAGAAGATTTATAGGACAGTTTGTCAATTATATGAAGTTAAACAACGCAACAAACTGAGCGGAGGTGAACGCAACACGGTTCCTGACACAAAGAGGAAATTGTGTGAAAAAAATCTTGTGTCTTGCTCTCCCAGGATTCAAAATGGTCTTTACTTCTGTCACCTGCACGAGTTGGGTTGTGTGTTGCTGGCCTTCGCAGCCAAGAAGAGACTCTGCATCTGCTCCAAAGGCTGGATCCCTCCTGGAAACTCTGACCCAGCTTTGGCAGATGCAGCTCAGCCAGAGGGAAGCCAGCCCTCAGCTCCTGCACAGATGCTGGTTTTGGGGTTGGCTATCCAATAGCTCCGGAGGATGCACCCCTCTCATCCCAGCACAATGTCCATTGTGTCCAGCGTGCTGGAAATTCCAACAGATTCCAATTTTTTCTGTTGAGCTGGTGCCTGGAGAGGCCACCTAGAACAGAGGCTGGACAGAGTAAAGAAATAAAGTAGGTATTTAATAAAAAGGCCTTCAGAGGATCCACCTTGGGCAGTACAAGAGCCTGGCCGAGGCTACACCCAAGATGGACAACGGGTCACGAGTTTTCACACTTTTATAAATTTGGTCCGTTTGCATACTGGGAGTTAATTGTCCAGTTACACCTTCAGGTAATGAAGTCCCATTGTCCCAGTTTGCTCCCTCCAATTTTCTTTTGTTTATACTTTCTTGGGCCTGAAGCCGTGATGGTGACCTTGGTTTCCAGGCTGCAAAAGGATTGTTTTGTCTGGCTAAACTGTGAAGAGAACTTGTGTTAAACTTGCTAACACTCGATATGAAGTTCAGAGTTATATACTAATGCAGTACAGAATCTGAAAAATATGAGAGCTAAAACTTAAGGCATCATAGGTTTCTGTTTTCTCTTCTCTGACCAGCCTGCTTCACTCATTTTGGCTGAGACGTGTTTGGGATCCTGCTCTGAGACAAAGGAATTCTTCATTCTGAATCTTCAAAAGTCCTTTCTTTTCAAAGGCACACCCATATATAACATGGAAAATTTATGTACTCACCAGTCTGTTAAATGAAAGCAAAGTGCTATCAGACAACTTTATGACAAAGTTATGATTGCTTCAAGTTATTACAGAACAGTTAGAAAAATGTTTATTAAAGACACTAATTGCTATAAAGATTTTGTGCTTATTGTCTTCTGGAGCCTTTGTTGTGTGGGCATAGTGATAAAGAGGTTCTTCTCAAAGAGAGTGTGTTGTTTTTAAGACACAAAACTTGAAAGATGAAAAAGATTTAATATCACATTTGTTCCAAAGTAATGGGCTTTTATGCTTTGAACATTTCTTCTCTAAAGAGACAAGAAAGTGAAATGAGAGATGATGTGGAAGGGATAGGAAAGAGAAAGAATGAGATCCACTTCGAGCATGGGGAGGTGAGATTAAAAGATTATCAAGAGGGTGGCTCAGATCAGATGTGATCATGACTATGTGCATTCCTAAATTCCTAAATTTTAATTAGAGATTCAGAACTGCTTTAACATCAGAGGACGTTTTCTAAAGAATGCAAACACAACTGGTCTGGAAAATAATTTGAATTGGTGGAACAACTGGTTTATGTAAAATATGAACACAAATTTTATATAAATGTAATTTTAAAGAAATGTTGAATAAAAGTAGAATTACTCCACATAATCAAACACAGTCCAGATCTGAATATTTTGCAAATTGTGCAAATGGCTTTGTAATAGAAACATGGACTGACTGGAGAAGTCATGAGTCCCTATGGATTCATGTAAGCCAAAACTTCTTAATTCTGTTTACCACACACTGTGTATTGAAGGAAGTATGCCTTCACTCACAAGTTTCAGCTCTACTTTAAAAAGTGGTAAGTATAGTACATGTTCAGACATGAGCCATAAAAGCTGTGTAGCTATTTAATGACTAACTTTCAGCATTTCATCCTTGGTATTTTAAGTGGAAACTGAGAAACTAAGTGGTGCCCATGTTACCTGCTAGGACAATTTTTTGTCTAAAATGTGTACTAAAAAGGTACTGAGACTCACATGAGGAAGTGTTGCAAGCCTCAGGATTCCCAAACAAATCTCATAAGTATTAATTAAGATCTCCTTTTAAAACAGTCTGGCTTGAAGAGAGAGAGCATCTACCTGTATTTTCTCCTGGATGAAACAGCAGTAGTGACAAGTTTAACTCCTCATGAGGGAAAAACCAATTCTTTTAAATTCAATTCAAACCAATTCAGAGTAGAATTATTTTTATTTTATGGCTAACATTGCATTCTCATGCATTCAGCTCACCAATCCAAATGACCACATACCCATGTATGTACGAGGGGAAAAGCATCCATGCAGGGAGGCTCCCCCTCTTTGGAAATTGCTCCCACCAGTGTGTACTGGATTTGGACTTAAAGCTGATGAAGCATTTATTTTAGAGAAGATTAAACCACCGGGTTCAGAGAACCTGCTCTCTTCCTCAGAGCTTGCATACCTGAGCTGATAAGGAGAAGTTGTTTTTTATCACAGAATCGTGTGTCTGCAAGGGGATAGCTGGTCTGACAAATTTTACCCCGGCCTCCATGAAAGCAATAACAATTCCCAGGTGCACTCCAGGTCTTGAAGGTGGACTGTATGGGATGCTCCAAAGGTCTAATGAGGTGGTGGGTGTATAAATTACTCGGTATGCTGCAGGACCAAATGGAACGAGTATTAGTTAACATGCAAGTAGCAATATGAGTGGAATAATTAGATTAGTTTCTTTTTTACTGGAAACATTAGTCTTCTGGGAAGCTTGTAACTGCACTAGCAAGGTTATCTGATGCTATCTTTGGATTAATGTACAGGTGTTCACCTAAAAAAAGCTTCAGATACAAAGAAAAATGGAAAAGGCTTCACTTACAAAAACAAGCCCAAATTAAGATCAAATTCTGTGACTCGTATGAAAGTTATCTTAAATAACACAGCAGGAAGGCATTACTCTACAAGAAATAATTGTTTGGGCCATTACAACCACCAATACTCTCTCCTGCCCCTGCCCAGCTTTAAATTGAGCAGTTTATCTTAATTATCAGCCGACATAGAATTGACCGGACCTAAACCAAATCCCCATTAACCTCTCCTGTAATGTGTCTTCTAACACAGACCCACAGCTCCTCAGACCACACAAAAACCTGCTTACAAGGCAAACAGCCCTCCCCATACTTTGATAACCTGTAACTCGGCAGCTGGAGGAATTTATCTCCCCTCAGTGCTCACTAACAACAGGTTGTGGGGAAGCAGTAATGCCCAGAGAGCACTGAGATCACTTATTCACATATTTGGTATATTTGGTACTCACACCACACCTTTTTTTTTTTTAATCATTATTCATCCAGGACTTAAAAAATTCCAAAACACATGACGCTTTTCTTTTTCCCCACTTCTAAGACAGAAAGTGTAACAACAGTGTTAATCTTCTGGGGACTTTTTAAATTTGAGCTGCCAAAGATAAAAATTAATGAGGTGTGAAGAGATGCAGTCTTTTGCATCTGTCTATCAACAACTTAAATATGGGAAAAGAAAATAATCTACTTGAATAGCATCTGATTGTGTGCTTTATTTTGATTCCTATCTTGGTTCTGAGAGGCACTTAGTGCATAGAAAAAGAGAGCACTTAATATCTGGCAAGACCAGCCCGTGCGTCGCAGCAGCTCACAGAGCATTAATTTTCAAGGACAAAATCCAAAAGAAATGTTGCTCCTAATGTTTCTTTGAAAGTTCCAGCAGAAAGCAGATGCAGTGGGGTGGGGAGGCATCCAAGGACAGGTTCCATGGCCTGAGATGGAAGTGCTGGCAGCACGTGTGGGACCTGACATTGGAGCTGTTTGCTCTGGTTTGGGTCTCAGTTGAATCCCGTTTGATTTGCTGCTACAGATTAAGGGTTCAACCTGAATCAGCAAACAGCTGTGTGTTGGTCTGAACTGTAAAAGGTCTTTGACTATTCCTACTGTTCCTCTCCAAATGGTGACATTCTGTAGGCCTAAAACTTTCTTTTTAGAGATATTATTTTCCTTTGAATATGTATTGTTAAGATGCAGTAAAGAGCATTCCGGACTTTCATTCTTTCGCCTCTGGAGCTTTGTGATAATCCTGAACCATGTTGGAGCTACTGTTTTGGGGTTTCTTTTTAATTCTGTATTAATACATGAAGCACATTATTCATCCTTACATTGCACCAAACCCCTCAATTTTAATTAACTTCTTTAAGGACTTCATTCTGTACCCACTGACATTAATTAAGAAGTTCCATTGGCTTTTAGCTATCAGTCACTGCGTTTGCTTGGGGCCAGATTCACCCAGGGGAAGTGTTACAGAATTAGCCAGTGAAATAACTGAAGGCAGGATGATGAGCCTGAACTTCCACCTGCCTTGCAAACACAGCTGCTCGACTCGGGGCTGCCAGGAGGGCTCTTCCTCTGCAGCATCTCAGCCGGATCTGATGAGAAGCATCCTTTAAAAGGCGATTAAAAGGTGGCCAGAGGCTGCTTAGGAGGTTCAGGGCTGTGGCTCCTCAGCCCTTCCAGTCTGAGGGGTTCACTTTGAGGGCTGCACCGTAAATACTTGCTGGCTGTACCCCAGCTGCTTCCCCTCTCTCTGTGTCATCTCTGTCACAGCCCTGTGACATCGCAGGGATGTGTTGTGTTCTCCTGACTCTCATGGCTGTAGAGGGGGATGCTCAGGGCCTGTGCACAGGTAGGAAATGTCTCATGTGAGCCTGGCAGAAGGTGTGGAAGAGAAGCCTGGCTTAACAGTTAAGGCTTGAGAAAGATCAGACTAAGTTTCAACCTGAGCTTATTGTAGTTATTGTGAACTAAAAAAACATTGGACTAAGTTTAAAAAAGTAAACCTGGCAAGAGAGAATGGAGCTTCTGAATCACTGGTGGAGCTGGGACAGTTTGGCACAGAAGAACTGGAGCTGCTGCCTCCAGGGTAAGTAACTGGTGTTTTTTCTTCATGGATTTTTTGATGGAGGTGGTAAAAGTTCAGCTGAGCCTTTCACAGCTCTGACTCCACATCAACGTGTGCTGTGTCTTGGGTGTTCTTTCTTGCCTCAGCATTCAGGAAGGTGCAGCCTTCAGAGGCTGCTGGCAGGGGCACCGTGTTTTTGTGGAGGTCTGGGGTTAGTTTTTGGGTGTCCCTCCCTTTAAACAGGGGCAGATGGATGTTTGCCTTGCCATGCTAAGAAACTGAAAACCTCCTGTGCGTATTTGTGTGCATGTGTAAATAAGTCAGTTTTGGGAAGTGAGCAAAGCAATCTGTCCTCTTTGGGAGTTTAATAAAGGGAGAGGGCATTTCAAATACACTCTTAATTTTGCCTGTAGGGAAAAAACCCAATAAAGTTGTATTTACCCTAGGCAGCAGCAACAATTGTTTCATCTTTTTGTCCAGCTCTTTTCTGCCACATAACACACTTGGATAAAGCTCATACTTTCTATTATTTCTTAATTACTTTTATTGCATAACTGGGGAAATCCACATTTTTAAACAGGCTTGTAACTTTCTTGAACTGAGATCATACAGAAGCAACAGCAGTTGCTTAAGTGTATATAGATTGCAAATATTTTTATGAGTGTATTTAGAAAGTGAGGCCTGTTTCAGAAAACACTGAGAACTTTATCTACTGCATATGGTGGGTGTCACAAGTAGCTTTTTTTTTTTAAAGTTGAAATTATTCTGTGGTGATTGTTTATTTCCTGTGTTCATTAACAGAGTAGCTGGTTTTTTAAAGCAAGGCCAGATTAACTGAGCAAGAGGACAGAATAAAGTTGAAGTCTGTACTATTTTTGCCCAACAGTCATTAATCAAATGCATTTGGAAACAAATAGTGCCCTGATTTACTTATGCAGTATTATGCTGATGTAATTGCATCAAATTTTGAGTAGGTTCTCTCATTTACACCAGTGTGAGTAAAAAGGAAAAGCAGGTCTTGGATCTACCTAGCAAAATGCAGTTTGTTTGCCAGGAAGGCTGGGTAAAATGTAGGTATCACACAGGCACTGTGCCTCTAGCTGCTGTGCTTACCACCAGCAGCTCAAAGAGAATTATTTAATCCTTGTTTGCATAATAACTTCTGATAAATAATTCAAGAACGTATGGCCTAAAGTTTTTTTAAGGCAGTGCCTGAGGGAGAAACATGATTCTGTTCCAGTTTTAACAAGGAACCAGGAACCCCAGCAGAGTTGTTAGAGCCGTATTCGGGCTCCTCGGACATGTTTTGGTGTAAAAGGTACAGTGAAATGCAGAAGAGGACTTCAAGATATTTCACGGGGAGTTGTCACAAGAGGAAACACACCTCTGTGCAATCACATATTGTGTGTTTGCAGAGGGAGAAGTAACAGCAGGCTGGAAGGTCCCTCTTTAGTAACAGCACTTAATGGTCTAATCCATTAAATTGAATGTCTAGAGAGTGGTGTTCTGAAAAAGGAATTTTTTAAAATTATTTTTTATGCCTTATGCAACAAGGTGCTTAATACAGGCTTGCTGACAGTAAGTGCTTCAAATTGGCTTCTCTTTTTTTCCCCCCCCTCTCTCTGGTTATCTTTACAATGTCGAAGCGATCCTGATTAGGGAATGAAAACATTATCATCATCTTTGGCTACTTTTTGCCTTCATATTGTGTATTTGGGGGGAAATTACTTATTTATAGGGCCAAACCAATTCTGTTAACAAACATAATAACTTGAATTTGTCTCTGTCAGATGGAGTCTGATACCCTTATTACTTGCATCTGTTTACTGCAGTGAGGTTTGCTCTGAGTTAATGCATTGCTGAACGTGAAAAAGGAGGTGAAATCTGGTCCTTACATCATTGATCTGGAAGGGGGGGAAAAAGTAATTATTATCTCTGACAGCCCAGGGGATATCATGGTTGTTCGAAAACTATTTGTTCTCCATCTGTTGTGGTTTTTGACATCAATACCTACAGTGCCACATACAAATCTCATATTTAAAAATTGCGATATCAACAGGTGCTTGTTTGGATTTAGTGCAAAGTCTTGTTTGTTTTCAGCCCATTCTCTGACCTGATTTTTGTTTGGTTTGTGTTGTAGGAGAGTTTTATTTGGCCATACTCTGCCATCAAACCTGTTTTTGCTTCTCTATATAAAAGATAGAAAAATCAGTAAAGGTGACATTCACCTTCATAGCAGAAGGATCCTTAAAAGTTTACCTGGAGCAATTTACTTGAAGATTTCAGCTCCTTAACAAGTGCAACAGTGTGGTCATTTCCATACTGTTGTACTCTGTAGGCAATTCTGATTCATATATTGGTTATCTGAAAGCAGATTCTTGTAAAAATGGATGTTAATGAAACATCATAATGAGCAAAGTATTACTTTTATACTGGTGATACATATATTTTATAGAAATTAATGCTGGATGAACTTTTGATTGACTTTCTATCCCATGATAATTTTAATATAATGCAGAAAAAGCGAGTTACCACTGAAGTTTTATGGCTTGGTAGAAAGTGCAAGAGTCTTGGGAATGTGCTGTTTGTTTTTATCTGATGCAGATAAATGCCCTGGATGTTTTGAGATCTTTTAGTCTTTGTTGGGGTGCCTGATTTTCATGAACTTTGAATGGACGTAAGCAATTTGGCAAGAAATTAGTTTGACTTGCAAAAGGCTCAGAAGTGAAAAAAGTGCAAATCTGGCAGAAGGATAAAGTGAAAAGTGTCTGTAGTTGTTGTTCAAACGTTTTGCCAGGCTCTCCCAGGCAGGCTGCTGAAATGCAAGTGCAGGTGACAGCTGTGTGTCTCCAGGTGAGGCTGATTCTGTTTGAAAATCTGGTTTTGTTCTGTGTAGGCAATTTGGCTGTTTGAATTTCAACAAGGAGAAACCTTACGTGTACCATGCTTTATGTTCAGCTTTTTCCTCTGTGTTTATCTGCAGAATTCCCATTGAGACTCTCCTGTTACAATGTTCCCTGGAAAATCCTTTGCTATCTCATACTGTGCTTCTTTTAAATCTGAGGTGTAACAATACCAGTTTAATCTCTCCATCTGTTGATGGCAGAAGATCAGTGCTGTAAAAGTCTATGTTCATATAAACCTCTGGTGTGTTTTGTTTGGCATTTGCATCATTTCTATCTCTCTGATTATGAAAAGGGAGTCTGCCATAGGGTCTGGTTATACTTGGAAGTGATTTTACTGTCTTGCTCTTTCTGCAGCATCCCATAGCCTTGATCAGTAAGATTTTATACCTGTACCTCGTGTTAAGGGTTAGGGAAATACCACTGGGTTTGGGAACTAGACATCTCCTAGCTCCTTAATAAATTAGAGTGTATGTGGGGAAAGTAACTGGCTGCTTAGGTATTATTGTTATGTATAGAAAACATGTTTTATTCTGGAGAAAAATCCCTCCTTGGTTACTTGGAAACTAGACTGTATCTTAAGGAGTTTGTATGTTAAGAAGCAACACTTTATGTCTATAACTAGATTAGTAGCCATGGCATTCCCACTACACGTTGTTCACAGTTTTGAGACCCATTTTTGTAGAGGTAACCCAATAACAGGAAAGCACATGCGATGGTTTAAAGGGAAATATGGAAATTGATTGTCTTTGTTGGCTTTGTTGTTTGGGGGGGAGGTTTGTTTGGGTTTTTCTAATGTAGGCCTTAACATCAAAGTGTGCTCCCAGTTTTATCAGTATCAATGATGTGCAATTCCCTTGTCCATTACACAAGTGTTGAGCTTATTTGAGGTTTCATTTTAGCTAATGTTTTAATGACTTCAATGACTTTCATCTCCTGGTTCTCATTTGTGTTCATTTTACTCTGGATTAGCAATAGGCTAAGAATGGGCCCTTAGCCAATTACTCTCTGGCTCAAGTGGCATCTGGAACTCCTGTCTGATGTTTGTCATCCAAAGCCATGTTCGTGTCCAAAAAAATTATCTCACATTAGAAAGGAAGGGTGCATTTTAATAGGAATTCCAAGAGCAATTAGGGATAGTTGGCTTTAACTGTGCAGTTACAGTTGTATGATAAACATTTATAATTCTTCCATGAATAACTGCAAGGCACAGGTTGTTGTGTAGCCCTATTGTGACACACACTGTCAAGGGAATGATGTTGTCTACAGGTTCCTGCTGCTGAACTTGGATAAAATATTTCTCCTCAGTCTCAGCTTTAAGAAAAAAAGCCTTCCCCATATGATAGAAAATACTGGAGTAGCAAGAGTTAAACTATCGTGGTGAGCTTACAAATCAAACACTGATTGCAATTTGAAAGTCGGATTATACTGTGTTATTTGCATCTGCAGTGTTTCTAGAACTGGCAAATGACAATGCCCAGTTGTTTTTTATTTCATGTGACTATTCTTTACTCTCATTTCTGTGAACTTTCTACCCAGGAGGTTATGCAATGGAAATGCTGCCTCTTCCCTACTGAAACCCCGGGTGTAATGTGTATCTCGCCCTTCAGAAATGATGTTTGTATATATGTATATAGCTTAAGACAGCTAAGCTTGTCTAAATAAATAAACAAAAGCATGTTTTTAACATCTTCCGTAGAAATTCTGCATTACAGGCATCTGCAACCTGTTCATAGCCCATAGGGATAGTTTTAGTCAGAGGAAACAAACACTCCTAAGCAAACACTGTAAAGTGTATATGTTTGAAGCTCTATTTGACACTACAGAAGTTTTTTTGTGTTATTCAGACCTTTTACTACTCTAAAGAAGTAAACTCAATTTAACAAGAACATTAAGGAAATTGGGGAACACTACAGAGTCTGGTTGTATGATATTTTGTCTTTTTTCTTCTCCCTACTGCCTGAGCTGCTTTACTTGAATTGATCTTGTTTAAGTTGATCTCGGACTGCAGCTGATTATAGATTAGAACTTGTTGTTCTAATCTAACCTGGTTAGCTACATAGGTTTGTGTGAAATGTTTGGGTCACTTGCCTGTTTTAGAATAAATGGACTCTGTTCTCTGAATGTGGGTATACTTTTAAATAAAATTAGATCAGCTTACCATGTGCAAAGGTGAAGTTAATAAAGAGAGTGATTTAGACAATTTTAGTTGTCCCTGTTTGTTGCAACGGAGCAACTTCTTTAAGTGGTCATTGCCAGCTGGAAGAAAGGTTTGGCATTTCTGGGCCTGGCAAACGCTTGTGGAGATGGCCTCGCAGTGCCACTGCCCTGCATCACCACTGCTCAGCTCAACAGCCTCTAAGCAGTGCCTAGAGCAGGAAACCCCCCCGAGTTAATGCTGTTTATCAGGTTGTGTACAGCTGTAATGAAGATCTTGCCGTGTGATCACTTATGCAAGTGAGTAGTTTTATTCACACCAGTGAATTCCGTGGCTTCAGGGAGACTGCTCACAGTGGTTTGCTGGCTTGAGGCTGCCATGTGTGAATTATGGCTGCTGGAGGTTTTATAATTATGTATTTTTAATTAAATATTGCATATCAAAAATAGAAATTATATTTCTCTAGAGCCAAAGAATAAAATGCTACATAACATTATTTGGATGAAGGGGCAGGGGTTGCAGGAAGAACTGTCATCGTATTTTCTGAGTGACATCGATTTGTGTGGCTAGCATTTTAGTAATAAAACCCAAAATGTAAATCTGTAGCCTGCTGTGAAGGGATGTTCTACAGTTTCAATGAACGCTGCAGGATTTGCTCATAAATATTCATTAAACAGAGCCTTGCTGAAAATGACACTTAAGTACTTAAGGTAATGGAATAAAAGTAGTTGAGAAGCTCTTTTAGGCATGTTCAAAAACAGGATAGGAAAGAGAAGTTAAGTAGCATGAAGTTTGACTTGCTTTTTGGTGTTGAAAGATGTTAAAAGCACTAGAGAGTTAATGGCAGTGAAATGCCTTGTCCTACAGTTAGTGAAGCCACATTAGCTTTTGATGGAAATACTGTAGAATTTCTGCCTCCTTGGATGTGTGTTCAGTTACATCCTTCCGTGGCATTATTGTGTCAGGATTTTTGCTTCTTTACATCTAGAGTACAATACCTGTGACTGTGTACAGTACACGATCATTGTGAAGGTCATCAACAAGGTTGTCCACACTTAAAACAGCAAAGTTTTGTTTACTTTTAATTTTATTTTTTTTATTAAGACCCCCAGAAAGAGTGTAATTTTTGTATTTGTGTCTCAGGGTGTGCTGCATATTTAACCAGACGGCATTTCTGGAAGTTTTGACAGGATCCTGAGACAGCCATAACTTTGAATTGTAAGTGCCAGCTCTGTTTCCTTAAAATGAGGCTGCCAGGTCCTGCTGGGCTGCTGATCTCCAGAGATTGGCTTTCTTAGAAAGGAGGGGCTTTTGAAATAAGGAGAACTTTGCAGAATGAGACAAATTCAAATAGAAGATGAGAAAAGCAAATTTGTTCCCTGTGCCCTGGAATGAGGAGATTTTTCCTTCCGCTTTTTCTTTCTCATATCCAGCAGTTTTCAGTAGCTCCATGTGTTGGAGAACCTGTGTGAAATTTGGGTTCCCATGTGAACACTGGTCCTCCAAGAGCTGACACTAGTTCTGCTCCCTGCTTGTCTTGGGCATCCCAGAGCCTTGAGTTACTGGTGCCTCAGGCTATTGGTGCCTCCTGTGCTTTTCCTGCTGTATTTTTTGCTCCAGAAGGTCTCCAAGCTGAGAAATCCCCTATTCATTTGAGTGCAATAACCTGAAAGAGGATGGAAAGGGCAGGCTTTTAACACAATTTGACATTGAACTTTCTCAGAGCTGACTCTCCTAAATTGCAGCCAGGGCAGGCAGAATAGGTGTCTGTCTGAGAAGCAGACAGAATAGGTGTCAGAGCAGCTCCTCAGGTAAACGTGGACACTTGGAAAAGCCAGGGCTGATTGGGATTGAGAGTCTTCTGCTGCCAAATCCACCTCATGGATACTCCCACCCTGCCTGTGAAAGGATAGTGTGAGGGAGCTGAATCTTGAAGAAAATATTTTTGGACAAATGTGTGGCATCTCCATGGTTGAACTGAGAAATTTTCCTGTTTGTCTTGAGCGAAAAGCTGTCTGCTGAAAGAACAGGTGGACTCAGTGTTTCCCCTAACATCCCATAGAGTTGGCATTGCTGCAGTGTTGCATTTAATCCTTTCCTGATGCCTTCATGGCTCGTTTAGTCTGTGCTCAGATCAAGGATGCACATATTGTGTCATGCTGTCTGGAGATAGGAAAGGAAGTGCTCGTCTTCCATACAGTGAAAACAGACAGGATTTTGTATGTATTGAACCATTACTGCTAGTCTTTGACACAAACTATAAGTTAATAATATATATTTACATACCATGTAACTCTTTAATTATTTAACATGCTGCCTTAGCTAAAAACTCTAGGTAAATCTAATTAAATGTTGCACGTCAAAGTGATTCTTATTCTTCGTTTAACAGAAAAAAAATAATAAAAAATTTATTATGGACTGTATTTCAGCAAAGCTTCTGTTACTGAATTTGCTCTGTTATTTTAAAAATAATTGCCAGAGAAGACAGTTTTGGGGTTCTTTTTGGTTTTTTTGTTTGTTTGTTTGTTTGGTTTTTTTTGTTGTTGTTTGTTAGGTTTTTTTAAAGGAGAAACACCTCTTATTTAAATCTCATTGATTTTTTTGCTTCCCAAGCCCAGCAAGGCGAGGGCCACAGGTTGGGGGCAGCCACAGCACGTCCCTGATGGCAGCTCTTGGTGGCTTTGCTATTGCTCAGCCCAGGCAGAGACCTCCTGCCTGCAGTAGCTCTCACAAGCAGCATGGAAAGGGTAGGAGAAGACCTGAGGTAGTGGAGGGGTTGCCCTTGGTAGGGATTATCAAAATATCTTTCTTGAGATGTGATGGCAGCTGCCTTTGAAGTGTCACACAGAAAGACACTTTGTGCACTGATGTGTTGTCCCTCTTATTCCACACCAGTATCTATGTAATAGAACTGAACTTTAATTTTTATAAACTTTCTCTAAGTCTTTTGTTCTGTCTCAGTCTCTCAGTATTCTGTGCAAACTAACATTGCTAAATAGTCACGACAAGTTTCTCTTCCTTTAAATGTTACACAGGCTGTGCCAAATTCTCTTTTTCTTTCTGTATATACCTCCTGCAAAAAATACCAAGGGGGGCAGGGGGAACAAAGAATAACAGATGCAGTGTTTTGAATCCTTAATTATTAGTCTATGCTGTGTCACTTTCTACTGCCCTTTAGAGTTTTGATGCTATCATTTCAAAACAATCACAGATATTGTCATTATGAGAATAAATGAATGTAGGTAGTCTTCACCCATTTCCTGTCCCTCAAAATGAGAGTATTATTGATTTTTGAAGTCTTCATTTGAGAGTATTACTGAATTTTGAAGTCCCCCTCAGTGATCTGTTTACCTGCACAGCTGCCATCTCAGCTTGCTTGTTGACTGTAGCATCCTAACTAAACTATCTAAATTGCCATTCTCAGCTGAAGATGTATCACAGGATTGAACAAACGACCTTTACAGTGTAATAACATCCTTTAGCCATCAGGAATTAGTGTGTTTCATCTATCACTCACTCCTGCAGGCCTTCAGGTGTGTGCCTGGTTCTGTAGTGCCATTCCTGTAATAATGTTACAGCCTGGAGAGAGGCACTTCTCCCTTCAGTGTAGCTACCACTGAAATCGGTACTCTTGTTTCAGCAATATTATTACCACCATGTGTTATGTAGGTGATGAAATAACAAAATGTATTTTTGAACTATTATTGACCTAATTTTTACTATTATTTTTTGCCAGAGTTCATTCTTACCCTGGTTGTTACCCTGTGAATAATCTTGTGCTTAGATTAAGCAAGATAGCTAAAGGCCTGAGAGCTTACTCTGAGGCTTTGCACAAATAATTAAAGCACTCTATAAACTGCTGTACACAACAGGATATTTTGGTGGTCTAGAAACTTAACTCTCAATTGGAAAGAGAAATATGTACTCGTTGCTTCAAAGAACAATTAGGTGTTTTTAATAACACACTCGCAAAACTTTACATGCTGTAGCTAATAAAATGGAATTTAGTTTACTAAGTGCTTGTAAATGAAAGATGAGGCTTTTATCTGCAGCAATTTACAATGTATACAGTAACAGAAAACGATGATTCACAATGAGAACTTCAAAGTGTCTGATTTAGGCTTCTAATTTTCAAGTCAAGAGGATTTAGCGTTCACAAATGGAAATGTTAGTTTGTGTAGATTGATCTTGTAAGTTAATTAAAGCACACAACCCCAGGATGATATTGGCAAGCCTTGTGGTTGTCGGTTGTTCCTTAGCAGAGGTGTGATCCAGGCAAGGAATATGGAAATGGATGTTGCCAGAAGTTTTCACTTATGCCTCACCTGGGAAAGCACCATTAAAAGTGGGAGTAATTTTGAGGGGAAGGGAGGTGGCAGAATGCTACAAGGTCTGACCATTGGGAAGAGAAACTAGAACTACTGCATCGGTGCTTGTCATAAATGACCAGCTGAAACAAATTTGAAGGAACTGATCCATTCTGGGAGTTAGTTCAGATGGTGACAGCACATCCTGTCACTAATGCAGCACAAAAGGGTGAGATCATGCTTTTGAAGACAGAGACTGTTGCTGGGCTTTGTGATGAGGAGTGGTAAAAATGTCCCAGAAAATAAGGGGAGCTGCACTCTCAGTGCCTGCAGGGTGCCCATCTCCTTGTCCTCAGGGTGAAAGCCACACGTGGGCAGGCCAACCATTCCCTTGCCCTCTGTTGTTTTCCCACCGCAGTTACACAGCCCAGCTTATACAAATTCTTAAGTACAATCATTATCATTGTAATAACAATGTGTAGTTACTGTGCTTCTGCACTCTTGGGTGTGCTGCAGGAGTTGTTATAGCTCCAGCTAAGTAGGTTTCTAAAACTCACTCCCTCTCAGAGATCCCTGTTGTACCAGTCACCTCTGTTGCCATCCCCACAGCTGACTTGCTGGAGCCTCAATTTAAATCAAAACCTGTGAGGTGTTTCAGTGAGTTTACATCAAATTTTGTAGCTCATGACTTGTATATCACAGGATTTGAGCTCCTGTGTTTCTGAAAGGGAAAAGTTGGTTCTTTCACCTTGCAGTGATTTTTTTTTCTCAATAATTTATGTAATCTTTGAGCCTGAAGGAAGAGAGAGACTAAGAATAAAGTACACCTATGGATTCATCACAGAGATGGAGCAGTCAAAAGCAGTCAGAAACATCAAAGAACAGTCTTATTTACATTTAAAGCTGATTTGAGGACAGTTAGACTGCTGGTGACATTCCTGGTGTGTTTACTTGAATCTGAAATGTAGCTGTTCCTTAGTTTGAGAACTATGTGTGACTGTGTGGGCATCGGCAGCATTGTGATCTGCTTTCAAGCAAAAGGAAAAATGAACAAAGAAAGAGTGAGTCACCTTGAAAAAGGGAGAGTGGCAGTGGAAAAACATGGACAAGTATCTCTAGCAATAGACAAAAGTCAGAGAGGGTGTGCCACTGACAGTCATATTATGCTTTTATTTTCACAAAAGAATAAGAATACCGTTTAAAAGTTGGACCATCCATTGGGATTGGAAACTCTTGGCTAAAAGCAGGCTGAACTTAGTGCTCTGTGGCTTCTCACAAAGTTGTAAAACACTTGTGTTTTGCTCAACATTGTTCCACCTGCGTTTTGCTTGGAAACCAGATGTGGGAAGAAAAGACCTTGTGCACCTCACTGGTTTTAGGAGCGTTACTTGGTGTGTCTGTGGGAAGGCACCTGCTGTAGCTATCAAACCCTGAATCAAAAATGATGTTTGCCTGAAGTCAGCCCCTCAGGTGAGGCTGTCTGATGCTGCAGTGTGGGAGGGCTCTGGGGGAAGAACCTGACCAGGAGATGCTGCATTTGCAGCCCCCTTTCATTTCTTCTGTTGCCATTCACCAGTGCGAAAGCTGGAGCTGTTGCAACTATTAACTGTACCTCTTACAGCCGTTCTGTGTGAAATTGTTCTGAAAAATAGAAAAATACAGCACTAATAACTAGAAATGTTTTAGAAATCTGGGCAAAAAACCAGCAATGCAGGACTTAGTTTTGATTAAATCAAATTTATTTGCGGGGATGCAGCTCAGACGTAATGCCTAATATAAATCTAATGTTTGTGTTCAGAAGGAAGTACTAATTAGCAAGGTGGGATAACTGTCTGTGCTGTTCCTCCTCCTTTTAGTATCAGGAGGATGAAATGAAGTAGCTCTTAATGTGTTCTCATCCAATTACATTTGGCTAAAATTATTCATTGATCACTAATCACTGGCAGTTGTTTACACAAAACAGTGCTCGTATGCAGCATGCAGCATATTGAGGATTATTGCTATAATAGGAGCTAATCAATGAAAACCACTTGTGACTCTCTTAATGAGGTGATAGTGAAAGGGGTTTTTTTGTTTACTGCAGCAATAGATTTTTCAAACCAGACAGAGCTCTTTGCATCCAGCAGGAAACTGGTTTGCAGCATTAGATCTCAGGCACCATTTTTCTCTTTCTCTCTAATAATATTAAAGTTGAAAAACGATTATTCCGGTCCCCCTTTATTAAACAAGCTATTACAAAGCAAGTGAAGGATTTCTGCACCTTCAATTTTCCACCTAATAATAGTAAAGTATTTTCATTGTTGCCTTGACAATATTAATGCTATTTTTTTTCCCAATGCCTAAAGCAAGGAGTCTCGCCATTTTCTTTGCCAGGTTGAAACAAATTGTGGCTTTAGACTTTAATATTAAAGACAGGTTTCTTTACTGGTTTTCACAGTGATTGGTTAATTCACAAGCTTGATATTTACTAGTAGACAAGATGTAGACGTTAACTAAATCGTCACAATAGCCCTTGGATTATTCTTGATAACACCAATATTTTGCACTGGGACAAACCTTAATTCTAGAACTCTAATGTACCTTAAAATAAACATATGTCAGATATTGGGCATTTAGGCAGAGTTAATGTCATTGGCCTACATTTTTTCTAGTTTATCATGCCATGATTCTGCCTTAAAGCTTCAGAAACACTCGCTCTGGTATTTTTGGAGGTGCTGTGTTCTCAAAGATTTATTAGAGAACAGTGCATTCAGCACCCCTAAAAATAGATGGGTAAAGTTTTGACTTTGGAGAACGTTCATTTCTGCAATCAGAAGTGGGATGCAGAAATAGCCCTCCCCAGGCACGTGCTCTGAATGTCAGGCTGCAGCTCGCTGTGTTCCACCTCCAAACAGTAAGGAATCTAAAATGGAATGATCCTCACTGGAAGATCCTTTAGTTAATTCTTTTTAATTATTTATGCTGAAAATATTCCAAGTGCAACAGGAAGCTAAAAGTTCTTATATTATGCAGATTCAATGAGACTTTGGGGACAGCCATTAATATTTGCATGCTGGATAGTTTGGTTTGCTGCTTCAATTATCTGAAGCTTGATCACTGTGTGTAATCATAATTTGTTCATAAAACTACCCAGGCCTGTCAGCACAGTGCCTGAAATTAAGCTTCTTCTGCTTGTGCAGAGTTTATGAAAAATTGAATGGCAGTTCATTTTCACAAAACATGACAAACATAAAAGAAATTATGAATTAATTTTAAACCCTGCTTAGCAGAGTCTTATCAATTTGATGGAACCTTTTGTCTTAGAGAAGTCTGGCGTCAGAGCTGATAGGCTTAATTAGTATCAAGCATCCCAAAATGTCTGTGACTGGCAGGTTAGATCATTTGGTGTCCTCCCCCAGCCTCCCTATGAATTGCAGTCTGAAATCTAACAGTTTTCATTAGGGAAGCTGGCTAACATAACTTTCACACCTTTACACCAAATTAAACACATGACAATGCTTCATCTGCAACAGCAATCCCAAAGACTGGCACAACCCACCAAATCAAAGATAAATAAAGACACATTTCCTGCTGTGGAGTCTCTTTAGATCTGAGATTACAGTGTCTTGTAATGGGAATATACTCTGATTTGAATGTAAATGTAATGGTTTTGGTTGGCACTTGGGAAAATTAACCCATCTGACACAAGAAATCAAATAGGATTCAAATAGGTTGCTGGACATCTCCAATAAGCACTTTGGAGGCCACATAAATTGGGGTGTTTCATTCAAAAATTCTGCCTTCTGTCAGTAGGATTTGGAAGGTATGTACCTTACCCAGGTATTCTTCAAATAATTATCTTCCTGGATTATGCTGAGGTAGGTGTATCCCTAGTGTGAAAATAAGGATTTGAGTCCCAAATATTTGGCTAAAAGATATTAACAGATATTACCTGTCTCCTAGAGAAAGGGGTGAAAAAAGTAGAATACTAACACTTGTTAAAAATAAATGTCTAGATTCTCCTTTTCTCTCTCTGAAGTGAAGCCTTGAAATTAATTGCAACAATTTCCTCAAGGTAATTCCTGGACTATGGTGATGTAACAGGAGCGTTATTAGACCTATAGAATGGTAGAATAAGTTTCAAATCTTTGCATTTCTCCAATGCCTGCATATTTTAGCAACATCTAGAGAAAAAGTTGGGTATCCAGAAAATATTGCATAAAGTCATGTTCGTGGAAGAGCCATTAAAGCTTAGTTGAATCTGTAAAACCTTAAATCCGACTATGTGGCAGTAAACTATACTCGACTTTTGGATATTGATCAGATAATCACAGTGGTGCTGAACCCTTGGTCTGTGATACATTTTGAATCTTTCAATAAAGACATTTCAATTCTTTGTTGATATTTTCTGGACTTTCAGTCAGGCTCAGCTATGCTTCATCTTCTTTGCTCCTACTGGCATTTAGCTCCCATTGGAGTTACTGGGATAATTTGCTGAGGAAGGAGGACAAGTTTAGACCTATTTCACGTATTTCTTTTTTATGTGCAAAGAGAGGGAGAGAGAATGAATTTGCCCTCAAGTATCTGAAAGGAGAAGTAAGGTAATCTTTTTTTTTTCTGCTCTGCAAAATGATTTTTTTTCTTTTTTTTTTTTTTCTTTTTCCTTTTCATTTTTTCCCCCCAGGAGTCTCCTGGCTCTCAGAGTCTCAGATTGCCTTAAGTTCACATTGCACTGGTATAAATGGATGTGGTTTATACACCTGCAGGAGCCAGGACTTTGAACAAACAGTGGGATCATGCTTAGGATTATGTTGAGGAGATAGCTCAGAATTTGTTTTACTATCCCGAGCTTTCCATAAACCTTTCTGGGAGTTTCATCATGCATTTCTTTTGTGTGAACTTTGGATATTCCTGTTGCTCCTACTGTGGTCTTTACCACCTTGCCAAGGAATTAATACACCTCAAATAAGCATTTTTTTTCTATATTCCAGGTTGATCTCTTCTCTTACTTCATATCTAGTTTGACCATTCTGGGCTGTATCTAGTTTTCCTCTTATTGTTAAAGTGAAAATATTGTAAAATGATGAGCACAACCTATTTCGGGAAGGCTGGATTCTTTCAGGAGGAGAATATTTTTATGCTGGTAGCTGTGCTCTCCCCAGAGGAACCTTGGCTTAACTCTAAACTCAGTTGTCACTGCTAGTCTTCATTTCTCATCATTTCCAGAATTACTGTACTGTAAAAGTAATTTCTGAAATATCACTACAGATTAAGACAAAGCTTTTTCTTTTTATATCATGTAGCTTAGAGAGCCTTGGTATGTCTGAGGGACATGTTTGTGTCAGGAGAAAAATGGTTTTTTTAACTAACATCTCAGATTTAATAGCTGCTAAAAGCATTTACTCATTATGCAGCTACCAGCACATAGAGCCTTTCCTACATATATATTGTTGGTAATGAGAATATTGCTTTTTAAAAATACTTTTTTTTATAATGAAATTACAAGAAATGCAGCTAATGAGGCACAACTTGGCAAATCAGTAGTGAGTGCTAGTACAGTCCATGTGCTGCTCACTGGTGAAGAGTTGTCCTCATCCTATGCCTTTGATTTCCAGCAGCAGGGGATGGGTCCTGTGTGTGTTTTCATACCCTGAATCTTTGAAAATTTGCTACTCTGCAAGTTTCAGGGCTTTTTTTTTTTTTTTTTGCCTTTGTGCGTGAAAAGCTGCTCAGATCATCTGTTAGCACTGACTTTTTTATTTCTCTCAGGCCTATGGAACAAAGAAGTTGAAATTTGCACAGATGCCATTAAGGAATATTTCTTGCATCCTGGAAAATTTCATACCTGCTTACACAAGCTCCCCTGTCTGAACTTGGTGGAGATGTTTCCTTTTTTTTTTAGGCAGGAAAAGATTGGATTTGACTGTATTTGTAGCTTTCCTTTATTCACCATAAATACGCTCTAAAAGCGGTTTGTTTTCGCTGCGTCTCAGCAGCGTAAATGACATGCTTCAGAGCAGTAGTGGGCACTCCAAAGTGGTCAGCCTGATGTTTATTAGGATTTTTATATGATCTTGAGTGGCATGTGATTAAAGGGATGATTTTGAAGTTTCACACTGCGGCTCTGTTAATGCACTTGTCATTTTTCGAGTGGTACTAGTGCAGGAGTCATGGAGTGGTTCTTTGTGCCCCCAATACAGCAAAACTCTAATGAGGAGCCCTTTTCCCTCTACATAGTGCTAAATGCAGTTCAACTTTTTAAGGGAAAATAGAGAACTTGATGAAAACTTAACGTCCAGCCATGAAAATGGCGGTCTCCAGTGCTGCCTTGAGTTTCCTTTCTGCCTTCTAGCACTCTGGGTTGGCAGACAGAAGATGTGCTAATCTAAACCTCCCCTCAGATTGTTTACTTGGGTTTCGGAGTCGTACACACCCAAGTGTGCTAAAGTCACACTCCAAAAAATATCTGCCAGTCTTGGCCTCGGTGGGAACGTTCTCTTCCAATCCCTAAATTGTCAATTTGTCCTGGAAGTGGAGCTTCTGTGCTAAACAACAGGGAGTAGCAGAGGGCAGGACAATTGTACAGAGTAGGAGACTTGAAGCACCTGGCAAATATTTGGCTATGCAGTTCTTCCCACAGGAATGTAATCAGCTCCCTTCTCCCACCATCTGGAAGAGGGAGCATTTTTGCCAGCAGAGGAACTTGCTCTGCTGTCCCCATCCTGCCTGCCTTCTGTTCTTTTCTCCACAAAGAGCATTTTTTTCCTTTCTGACTTCATAGGCAGATCCAGAATCCCACATGAGAAAGTAAATGGAGGTGGCACTATTGTGGGATGGATATTTCTTGATTTTGTCAAAAAAAAAAGAGAAGAAAAATAAAAAGGAAAAAAAATTACTTTCTGCTCAAGCTTTTTCAAGATTTGAGAGTGTTGAATTTGCTGACCTGTTGAAAATAATGGTCAGCATTGTCTTTGAAATGAAGCTGTGCTTTTTGCTATTCCAAACCATATTTGATCAGCTTCCAAATGATTTGGTAGAGTTTCATGGATGGAGATGAAACAGAATGGGGTACAGTAGCTTGGGGTTTATTTTGTTTTGTTTTCCCAGCATTCCTTAGCTAGAATTTCTCTGCCATGGAGATTCTGGTTCTGTTTGAAGCTGGGCTTGCTCATGTGTCCATGTGTGTAACACAGGCATTAGTGAGCTGCTTCAATGCATCTTGAATTCTGCAGAGCTGTTGTTGTCAGAGATCAGAAAAGTGCCTTGCCTCTTAGCTCAGAGTTGTTTACAGGTGTTAGTCCCACAGTATGAGTTTTGAGACTTGTGGCATGTAGTTGGTGTTTTATTAAGTTTGGGGGTCTTTTAAAATGTAATCAAAGAGACAAAAGTAAATTATCATTTCCAGTTGGTATTGATGGAGTATGGTAAGCACACTTAAAACTTTTATCTTCTGCCCCTCAGGTAGGATGGGTTCTTTATGTAACCAGCAGATTCTGGATATTATTTTGATGCAAGTGTGTTACGAGGGTTTGTAAATGCACAACCCCAGGTTGTGTGTGTTGCAGGGGCAGGATCTGTTCGTGACTGCAAGACAGCTCCTCTCTCCTGCTCACGAGGCTGGAGACTGGAAAAGGCCATAAGGATCATCAGGAAGATGTTAAACATGCTCCTGGGTTGGCCTGTAGCCTGTCTGAAATGGATGTTCTCGGTTACTTTTCACCACCCAGTGACTGTCAGGGCTGAAGATGAGGATGGGAACCTCAGAGTTAATGTTACAGCAGCCCCTGAGGAGTCACGTCAGGGGCAAACCCTCTGTTACTGCCAGGGCCAGTGAAACAAGGTCTGAAGGATGTGATGCGCTGCAGCAAACTAGGGGGGGAAAAATGAAGTTATTTAACAGCATTTAATTAAAATGTTTCCCGTAATAACAATGCATGCATCTTTAATGATCGTGAAAACTGTTTCTGTAGCTTGTTCTTCATTTTGAACACCAGTTCTCACAGAATTTTCATATGTAGAACTGACTATAAGTGATAATCAACAACTGCTCAGATGCACGAGGTTGGTGTTAAAATATTAATATTGCAAAATCAAACAGTCTTTTCTTAAAAATAAAAAAAGGCATTTACTCCAGAGCAAGACTCAATTGAAGCAATGTGATTCCTACTTGTTCTTTTATCCATAAATAATGGATTTTTAAAAAATGGAAGGACAACTTTGTGAATTGTTAAGGGTAAGAAATATTCGAAGATTCAAGCCACAAAGAAAGTCTTATTTAAAGTAGTTAATCAGATGTTGATTCTGGGGATTTTTTTTTTCTTGCCTTCACTCTTACATTGCTCTCAATGTGCCAGTTTGTTCTTAGGGAAGATTATTTCATTTTCAGAGTGTAGTGAGGAACTAAATCACTTCTGATTGAGTATCTACCGAAGGAGTGCTGGGCAAGTCACACATTTCTTATTTGTATTATTTCCACTTCATAGGGAGGACAGATGTGGACCTCTGAGAGGGGACTGGAAATTAGTAAAAAGAATAAGACCAGCAGATGCTCAAATTGTCAAGCCTAAAGTGGCTGAATCTTGAAAGTGTAGCACTTGCAATCCCAAAGTCAGCACAATCTGCCAGAGATGTTGCTGGTTTAAGTGGCCATTTGTCTTGTACAAAAAGAAAGTAAAGGGGAACTGAAGGCTGTTAATTATTAATTTTTTATTCGGGAGTTTGAGACTGTCCAAGCACCTATCCAAGTCACAGTGTCCTGAAGTTCTTTCTCATCTCTGAACATAGATTTTATAAACCAAGTCTTTCTGTGCATGTTCTTTTGGTTTGGTGTGTTATTTTTACCCCCTCCTGCTGCAATGATGTCGGAGTGATGAAGCTGGGACACGTTTGAGTGCTCCGCGGGAAGCAAAGCTGAGGCCAGTTTTACAATCGCCATCCTGAAAACCAAACACACAACGTTCCTCTGGACCTGCTTCCCTCCCACGAGCTGCTCAGCGCCTCGTTTAAACCATGCAGCACATCTCCTGCTTCACCTCCTTACAAAACAGGGAAGGAAAATTACTGCAGAGTCCGCGTGAGCCCAGGCAGTGGCTGCTGCTGCAGCAGAAGGGACACTGCTGTCCCCCAGTCGTGCCCCCCTCCTGCTGCAAAGCATCACACTCTGCTGAGCTGTGTCCACTTCATGGCACCCTTGAGCACTGGGCTCAGATGGTCAGGAGCAGAAAATGGATGTTCAACTTTTTGTTTTCTCTCTTTTAAAAGCAATTGTTTCGAAATATTTTGCTAGCAGAGTGATACTGGTTAAGCAATATTTGCCTGATGCAAAGCCTTTAAAATGCTTACCTTTTTTAAGAAAAAAGTTACTTTGAGGAGCTGTCCTTGGGTAGTTAGCTTGGACTTGTAAGCTATATATCTTAATTATAAAATAGAAATGTTAGATGCAAAAATAATAACTTTCACTGAGTCCTAATTTTAAGTAACTAATGGACCAGGGATATATAACTTGGAATTAAGTTTCCATCTTCTTCCTTAGTTTTGAAAACCTTCGACTGGTGTATTTCAGAATTTACAAGTTTGTCTTTGAAATAAGTGTCAGAAAATTTTGTAGGGAAGTCTCTGATGCAAAAACCTGAAGCAGGGCAATAAGAGCGGGTGGTGGCAGGAACAGAAATTGCCCCAGCGGATTTCAAAGATTGCTCGAGAGGTTTACAAATAGGAGAGGTGATGGCATTGATAATGTTTTGCATTACTGCATCAATTACCTGATTCACTGTGCCAGTGAAGAGTAGGATCTAATAAATTCCATCTCTTCCTGTCGAAGCCTATTAGCCATCCATTTACTGAGGGGTTTTAATTTGCAGAGAGATGAAATGCTGTTTGACCCAAGTGCTTGTTGAATACAAACCAATGGCAAATACATATGCATAATCTAACTGCAGTTTTCAAAAATCTTTTCAGAAAAAACTTTCAATGAAATCATTTGGTGTCTCTAGTTTGGTTCACAGGATGTAAGAATTCTGTATTCACATTCTAAAATCTACAATTAAGCAATTAAGATTTTCTTTTCATTGTTTGTTGAATTCAGGCTGAGACAGGAAATACAAAGTTTTCACTTTAAAATATGAGTGTAGTGGCCACTGCTTGTCTGTTTTAAAAAATAAAATGAAATTGGTAAACTGAAATAGAATAATTTCTATGATAAGGGACAAATTTTTACGGAAATATATTAATGCACTGAAGTTCTGTAGGAATTTGTAGCTCCATGTAACGAGCAAAATGTGTGTTGAAGAATGGTTCAGAATGAGCCTCTTTGGCACTCTTCTGGGAAATCCAGTTATTAGTGTATCTGTGTGCTGGAATGGAAATATTACAAAAACCTGATCTGACCCTGTAGCCTGAGCCATCCAATACAATATATGTAAGGATGTTACAATTTTTTGATCTTTTTACTTGAGTAAAAGTTTTAATTATAAATCAGAGAAAAATATAAATATTGCTAAAATAACTTTCTGAATTCCATTCAGTCCCAGGAATGATCACCAAAGAATTTGATTAAAAGAGTCAGAGCTGTGCTAACAGCAGTTTTCTCCAGTGTGGTAAAGCCTTTATTAAAATTCCAATTAAAATTCACCAAGAGGAAGGCTGCTGTTTGTGCCACTAGTCCTGGGAGCCACAGGCATCTATGTCCAGTAAAAAGGTTTTTTGCTTGTTAATTGTATTCACGTTTTGTAGCATTAATGTATAGAAAGGTATAGAAGCAGGATTAGGGCTTGAGGGCTCCTGGATAAATTGTTGGTTTCTCTAATGGTGTTTGGACTACGTGCATACAAGGGCAGGTTGATGTATTTAATAGGAATTTTTGTCCTTTGGTGTGGGAAAGGATTAAAATAAATAAAAGAGTAGATAACAGAGTAAAACTTTTGCTGTAGATGAGTAAACCTTATATTTTGGTGACCACTTTACACGTACTTGCATCGTTTGGAAAGGATGTTCTCACTTTGAATGAACCTATAAACATTAATGAAGCCAGGCTGTATTTTCTTGAGGTTCATGCAAAGTTAATATTTGAGGAAGCTGAGTGTGAAGTACTGCCATGGAGAAGCAGTGTGGCTGTAATTTTTAAGGGTGTCAATATTGGATAAGGTCTGTAGCCTGTGGGTCCTGCTAACAAAGATCCATCCAAGGCTGGCTGGAGAGAAGTGTAGGAGAGGCTGCTCAGAGAAAAGCTCGGATCCTAAGTGGTGACATCAAGCATTTGTTTCCAATGTAGCGTCCTCAGAACCAAAGGGATGAGGAATAGGATTGCAGCCCTGTAGGATTTGCTCACCAGAATGTTTTTATGATATTAATGGTAAGGAATATTAAACTCATAACTCCTGGTTTATATTCAATGAGGCAATGACGTTTCACATGGAAGCTCAAATTGCTGTCTAGCACCACTCAGGAAGGTGTACCTTAAGACAGGAATATAGTAATATGCAGAGGGGCTCTTTACAAGAGAATTGAGTGACAGGACGAGGGGGAGTGGATTAAAACTGAAAGGGGGCAAGTTTAGATCAAATATTAGGAAAAAATTTCTTCCTCATGAGGGTGGTGAGGCACTGGCACAAGTTGCCCAGAGATGATGTGGATGCCCCATCCCTGGAAGTGTTCAGGGACAAGCTGGAGCAACCTGGTCTAGTAAAAGGTGTTCCTGTCCGTGGCAAGGTTTGGGAACTAGACAATCTTTAATGTCCCTTCCAGCCCAGGCCATTCTGTGATTATATGATTTGTTTTCCCTTGTCTACTTGCTGCTTGTCTGTAGCAGTCCTGAACGGCCCCCTATCTGCTGTTCCCAAGGCTGGATGGGAATGCTGGTGAAAGCTAATTTTCCAAAAGGAACCACTGTTGATTTGGCAACCACCAAACCTCCCAATGCCCAGCGTGGCTTGGATATCACCGAGCCACATCATCAGGAGTGTGAGCTTCAGGTGCTGTCCCAAACTTTCGAGCAGGTTGTGGGGGTCTGGACCTTTTGACTCTGCTGCTTCTTGGTGATTGCTGTGGCATGTTCTGTGTGACCAGAGGTTCAGAGCTGCTTCTTGGTGATTGCTGTGGCATGTTCTGTGTGACCAGAGGTTCAGAGCTGCTTCTTGGTGATTGCTGTGGCATGTTCTGTGTGACCAGAGGTTCAGAGCTGTCCTTGCTGGCCACGATCCATCAGCTCCTCGAGGACACAACAGCCCCCGGTTCCACCAGCCCGGGGGATCCCACACTGAGGAGAGGGGCTGCACGGACACCCCGCTGTTATCCCTGCTCTTTGCTGGGGCTGCTCGCACAAATCCTGTGATGGCTTTGATGAAGTTTACAGCACATTATACACAGAGCTTGCTGTAGGTGGCAACAGTAGGATTTGCTGAACTCACAGGTTTGTGAAGTGTAGCACTGAAACAGCTTAAGGCTCCATCAGTTCTAGTTCTGCCATTAAGCATTGCCCCAGTCTGCAAAATGAATATGGATGACATCTGAGAAGGTTATGCTAATTAGTCTGGTTGAAGTCATTCCATGGCTCAGATTGCGTAAATTAATATTTTTAACTCTCATTTTAATGGGAGGAACAATTGAAAGCAACTCTAAAATCAGAGCATTGTAAAAAGCTATTGCTAGCCTGTAAATGTGGCTCTAGATGATGATAATGCTAATAAAGAGGGGATAACATGTTTTTCTTAATATCTTTCTCAAAAAATATGCAGATGAAGTCTAATGCATACATTTCAGGGTTTAGTTGCTATGTATTTATTCTACTACTGTACAAGTAAAAAATTCAAATTTTGTACCACATTTATAAATTACAACGTTATGAACTTTAATTTTTCAGAAAACTAATGAGTCTTTTTAGTGTCGAAATTAGGTCTTTTATACTAATTACGGCAGACCAAATTAATTTCAAGTGTTCTTTTTCTGTTTCAGTGTAGGTGATCTGCTCAGCTGAGCTAGTCTCTATCTGCATGTTTGAAACTACCACGGGTGTCTTTGCTTCTGAGATATTTATACACCTGGCTTTTTCTGCAGGATCATGTGGAAGACCCAGGTTAACTTTGTTTGCTCCACAGAGATGCTATTATGCCTTTTGTATCATGCAATGCTTATGTATATTTGGTAGAAGGTTTTGGAATTCCCAGTCATCTCTTCTGTAGTCTCCGAGGTGAAAAAATACCTGTAAGCTTTCCCCCTACCCCACTTAGAAAGCCCCTTAAACACTGAAATTTCCAAGAATGTTGTAAAAGAAAGAAAAATACTTCTCCTTTTAAGTAAATCTTAACATTTTGGAGGGCACAGCATTGCTTAAAAGAATTTCAATGTAGAAATGGAACAAAGAGAACTAGATTAAATTGAAATTTCTAATTATTTTGTGTAATGCCCCATGATTTCACTCATCAAAACACTAAGAGACCTAAATATGCATCAAGACTCCACTATCACAAAGAACCTCAGGTGTAAGACAGCAGGTGTGCCAGGACATATTTGAATATCATTGGAGATGTGACTGTAGCATATTTAGACATACTCCTGCATTATTTATGAGTGATAGCACTAATGATGGAACAACTGAAGTTTCAGGTAAAGTTGTGGGGAAAAAAACTTGCAACTTATGAATTATTTGGCCAATTTGTGCTACATCATCATCACTGAATTGCCACCTAAGGGAGCTCTGTTAAGGGTTCAGGGATGTGTACCTTTACCTACACGTCCTTGGAGATTCACAGAAAGAGGTTTTGAGAAGAATTCAAAATCTTGGTTAAGACAAAATTTCATTTGTACATGAGATTATCCAAATATAACCATAAAAGTGGCTGAGGAGACAGCCCTGAGGAGCTGGGCAGAGACACCTCCAAAGAGCCACGGAAGGGGGATCAGCCTGGCAGGAGGGGAACCAGGGCCGGAGCAGATTAGAGCAGGGAATAGACTTTATGAAGCCATTTTGGTATTTTAGAAGTTCATCGTTGTTTGATCACTTTGTTGCTTAATTTACAGTAGCAGCTGCTGTAAAAACACCAATTAAAGCCCAGGATTTCTGCTTGGAGTGGCAGGTTCCTCTCTGTTCCTCTGAGGACACCCGTGCCACGCTGCTGCTGCTGCCCCAGCCCCTTGCCCTTCTCACCCGTGTGCTGTAGATGAAGATGTGCACCCCCAGAGGGGATGAGAGAGAACTCTGACAGAGCTTTCCAACCTCTGGCACAGTGTCCCAAACAGGCTGTGCTGCAGCTTTAAACCTTTGAACACTTGGCATGAATTATTTTAGAGCAATAGTTTAAAGAACTTTTTGGATTGAACCTCTCAGAGGCACGCACACATACCGTGCAAGAAGGCTCTCGCTGTCTAAAACAAAGTGATAGCCCCATGTGAACTTTGATTTTAGTTTTTCTATCTCAGGCTTTTGACATGTTTTCCCCTGGCTTAAACTATTTTTTGAAGGGCAGTGACTCTGTGTCTTTTCTGTGTTAATGCTTGTGTGGAAAAATGTCTGTCGGGTTAACAGACAACCTGCACAGTCTGACACACGAGTGTTCAGCTCTGTGCAGGGCAATCTGGCAGGATTTTTTTTTTTTACAAAAACCATAATTTTCCTGTTTATGTTTTGGATTTGGTAAATGGCTTGCTTGAATTTAGTTCCTAATTAAGCTTGGTTTTATATTGAGAGATTATTTCCAGAAATGCACCTCAGGTAAACAGGTGACAGCAAACCACAGACAAATCCATCATGAATTCTGGAATTATCAATCACTCTTTAGCTGATGCCAAAATCTCCAAAGACAAGCATTGAACTCTGTTCAATGTGTTACTGCATGTCAATTGTTGATAGAGAGTTTTTTTAATGATCTTGGATGTGTCATGCTCCACTTAGAATTCTCTAGTGTTTCCACTGATAAATGCTGAGGCATAAATGTCATTTGCATGAACAGAAGCTGTAATTATAAATGTACTTATGGTCTGTGCTGAAGTCAGGAATGCAAAGAAGGAGGTTTGCTAGTGTAGAAATGTAAATAATGGTTACTAATGTTCTCTGTTTAGCATGGAAATTATATTTCAGATCATTTGAGATGCATTTTGTTTTTTGAAAAAAATAGTATTAGGAGGATGGATTTCTAATATTTATTATTTTTCAGTTGGTGATCATATAAATAAGTTTGGCAAGAGTTATGTATCTCTTTGTGAAATGAGAAAACAGTGTAAGGATTAACTTGGCTAATTTAGGATTTAAGGTTAATGAAGACCATTTGAGAGGTGTCTGCACCTCCTTAGAGCTCCTCAATTTTTTTTTTTTATTTATCATCTTTGGATGAACTCCTAGTTCAGGAAAGACTCTGTTGCCCTCAAAACATGAAGCAATTTTTGAGCTAATCAAAAGTTGCTGTTTGCTGGCAGGAAAATTTCTGAATTTCTGTTCGGTTTGTATTCACTTGGAAAGGAAATACTTAAATGCTTCTCAACTACCAAAGTACAGAGGCACTTGGATGGCTGTAGGAGATGTGAGATGCTCTGAGCTGTCCCAGTTTGCCCCCTGCCCGAGGGAGCAGCTGGACTGTGGTGCTGCCCCAAAGGAAGCTGTGGAGGTGCATCAGCCACGCGTTTTGCTGGCATTATTCAAGGGATTCACTAGGCTGGAGCAGCCCTTCAGCTGCTCCAGAGGCTTCAGAAATACCCCCAGGCTACACAGATTTGAAAAGTGCACCTCTTTCTTAGTTACTGGAGAAGTAGGAGTGCTGATGGTTCTGGTCATGATCCAGAAAGATACTGAAGATATTTACCAAAAACTTTTGCCATCCAAGTTCTGTGTCTTCCCTCACAATCGTCTCATTCATGTCCTTTCACTGAAGACAGATCATTCTATATAATTTCTAATTAATACTATCAAGATAAGATGATTTTCCAATGAAAAATATTTTCCTTGAGTTAAATTTGATGAACTGAACAAATAGTGACACTATTTGTCTGTTGATTTTTATTTTTAGCATTGGTTCATATTATCTTGTTCTATATCAACTGTGCTTTGGCAGCATGTGAGTTTGTGATCTCTGGATCACTACAGATGCATTTAGGAGGCTCCTTTTAAAAATTTTAGATTTCTTAGATGCAGCAGATTAACAGTAATTATAGTTTAAGTGAGTTACATGCAGGATCTATTTTCTAGCCAGTACTTTAGACTCTGTAGACTAAAGTTGGCTCTGTGGGTGAGTTACTATAATAAAAGCCAAAAACTAAAAGGGTTTTTTAAATTTTTTTTACTAATTACGTAAACAAAGGTCATGTAAAAACTTTTTTAACATATTTTTGCAAAAATTATTCATAGGTGTTCAAGTTAAAAACTTCTTTTTAATGACAGTCAATGTTGTTTAAATTGCTTCAAACGCTGAGTACAGAATTTGTTCATTTTTTGCTGGGATTGTCTTACCCAACCAAAGTCACAGGAATTATTTAGCACATATTTATTAACTATAGATTTATCTTTGGTGCCTAGATTCTATATTAAATATGCTATTCATAAACAGAGGAGATTGAGGGTCATTTTAGTTAGGAATAAGGAACTGAATTCCCAAAATAAAAAGTACTGCCAGAATCCTATTTCCAGCTCCTTGCAAACTTTGCCTGAGAAGTTGTTGCTAAGGAACACCATGAAGTGTGCAGCTGCTCCAGAGCAGCTCCTCCTTTACCCTTCCTCACATCTTCAAAATATAAAAGAAGATTCTGGGTTTCACCAATATTTTTAATAGGTGTCTGTGTCCTTACTGGCTTTTTTTTAAGGAATGGCCAGAGAAATGCTGGATGTTGTACAGATGAATAAATTACAGCCCCTTTGGAAACACAGGGGTTGTGTTGTCACTTTGTTTAAAAATCAGGTTTTGTGACTCCAATTGTTAGAACAATTCCTCTGAACCAAAAAAATTACATTTCCAGTTTCCAAAATCCATTCTAATTGGTTTGATGCATGAGCTGGAAGAACAATTGATTGACACCAAGATCAGTAGGCAAAGATTGAGCTAATAGAATCGGATTAATGGGAACATATGGTAATTACAACTGTGAAAAAACAACTTAGAATTTATAATGTTGCCTTGGGGCACATAATCAGATGTGTTATCAATGAATAATTAGAGTTGATAAAAATCATCTGGTATGTATAGGATTGCTGCGCATAGTTACAGATGTGTGTTAAATGAAAGATTTATTGGAAGTTTCCTGCCTAAAATATGCGTGACATGTAAACACATTGTTTGTGATAACAAAAAAATCAAATCAATTCCTGCAGAATGCTTCATGGCAGAAGATCAAAGTTTATGTATGCTTGTCATTAATATTCCATAAAAGATTAATTTCATGCCCTTTATTGCATTGTATTAATCGGTTTCCCTAATATGTGTGTTATTAATGAATATTCCCATAAGAGCTGGCAAAATATTAATGGAAGTATAATGGAAGTAAAAAAAAAATATAACTTTATGGTTATGAAAACCTCTGCATTTTGCAACAGATTAGAAGAAGTCTTTTGTGACAAAATAGAAATTGGAAATACCTACCATAGAAAATTAAAAACACAGTTCCTGAGGACAAGTGGTTCTGAAGAGCCAATGTTTTGGGAAGTTCAGATCTTTCTGATCTAAAAGCCTCCAATATCCCCATTCCTCCAGTATAAATTAGAGGCTCACAATCCATTCAGAAGTATTGTGGAAGACATACAGAATTCTCTGTGTGTGCATATATATATATATATATATATATATATATGTATATATATGTTCATATACAGCCAGCTTTGCCATGGAATGGTGAGAGAAAAAATCTAGGGGAAAGGGAGGAAATGACAATGACTACAGAGTTCCCATTTTAACAGCAGATGCATTGCTGTTAGTTATTCTCCAAATTTATTTAGAAAAAAGGTAGTTTATTCGTTTTCTTTTGAAGTTTCTGTGACTGGAAAACAAAAAAGAACTTGTCTTGTGTATCCCTGTGCAAAACCATGGTGTTGAGTGTTTGTGCAAGGGCTATCCATAAGAAAGTGTAGGATTGGGGTCTTGTTTGAGTTTGCTGTGTACATAGACTCAGGTGTTGAGCAAGGTACTGCAGCTCAGCTCCTGAGAAATTCTTCAACTGAAGTGAATAATAAAGGCTTTAATGTCATTACTGTAATGCAGCTGGGACTGGAGCTGGACTCCTGCAGCTTTCAGAAAGAGATGCAAATGATCCTAAGCCTACCTTCAGCATCATTTAGATTCCCATAATCTTGAGAAATACGAGTCTTTAGCTTCCAAATATATCTTAGCCTTTAATTATATGCAAAATTCTGGGAATGTGAGACCCAGAATTCAGTTCTGCAAGGCTGCTGTATCTCAGTTAACAACTAATTTCTTCTTAGGACTCTTTATCAGCACCACGTCCTAAAGCTTGAATCTTCCCGTGCCAGGCTCTGGGTGTTCTCTGGCATGGCAGTGTCACTGTCCCAGTCCAGGAATGTCCTGTAGCAGTCACTGAGGCTTTATTTGTCCTGAAGTGACCAAGTAGAAAGATGCAGAATTCAAGGATCTCCAAACAGAATCAGTGGTACAGGAATAGTTCCTTTATGAAATCTCCTAAATGTTCAAGTGCAAGTGAACAGTCATGGGGAAAAAAAGAAAAAAAAATATGAAGAGAAGAGGAAATTTAGAATTTAAAAATCTCACTGAACTCAGACACTTCTTGTATTTCAACACAGGAACAGCCTTGTTTTCATGTAAGGGTATGCACAAATTCTGGTAGTGGATCTCACTTGGCAGAGGCAATTGTGTTCTAGTACAGGCATCAACAAAATTAAAATAATAATAGACTTTACTGTGCTATTTACAGCTGTCCACTACCTTGCATTAAAAGCATAGTTTCTTTTATTTTAAAATTTAAGATCTCAACAAGGTGAAAAAGACAAGTCCTTCATTTTTCATGCTCCCATCATATCTTCCTGCTGTAAATTTCATTCTTCTGTTCTTAGAGTCTGCATTGAAACGTGTCTGGAAAAAAAATATTCCTTGATACAGTTGACAACCCTTTTTTGTTTCTACCTGTTGTAATATCCACACCAAAAAAAAAAAAGAGGAAATTTTTGCTTCTATGAAAATTTGAATTCTGTCTTTACTGACAATTTTTGTGGCTTTCAGAACCCTGTGATACTGGTTGTGATAATGCAGTTGTTTACTCCATTGGCTACTTGATTAATCCTCATTTTAATCATAGTTACAGCAATATTCACCTCTTCAAAATAATGTCATTATGATTTAAACCAGGAATTAAACAACTCACAGCTGTTGTGCAAAATGTTTGTATAGCAATGCATATTCATGAATATTTCATACAATAATGCTTATTAATCTGATTTTTGCAGAGAAACAACTAAATGATATTTTATAACTTGATGTTTGGCAAATAACGCAGTTTGTTTTTCGTGGCTGGTGTCAGTGATGTATGAATCTCCCTACATGTACTTTGGCACTGAAAAAGCTGCTTTGCAGAATCTTTAAATATCATCGAGGCAAATGTTTTTTCAAGTGTGTGCTCTGTATGGAGGGGCTAAAGAACCAAGGCCACAAACTGTAGGATAGGATGTTTCTTTTCCCAAACATAGTGGGAGTTCCTGGACTCTTCCCATGGAATCTGTTCTTGGTTTCAAACAGTGGAGGTACCAGTAGTTGGAAGCAGTCTATTCTTAGAGCCACACCATGAAACAGATTTTCTTTCCTAATGTGTAAATTTAAAGATATAAACTGATCCATCTCGTTTGAGGAGGTTACACCGGATGATTTCCAGGGCATGCAGATCTGAATCATTCTGTTGTACCAAAATTTCATCTCTGCTATTTAAACTGCCTGTTATTTGCCTCGTGTACCTGTAAGATATGGAAAATATCGGTTTTTTCTCCTTTTCATCTTTCAGCCACCTCTTGCATATTTAAATGTTGCTGTTCCAGCTCCTCTCGGCCTGATCCCATTTTAATAATAAATAGCTTCTTGGAGTCTGTTGGTTTAGAGGATGTTTTCCAAACCTGTGGTTCAGCTGTGCCTTTTGTGGAGTACTCAGGCTGGGTTGTTTGGGCTGTATTGCAGCAATGGAATTAATGGGATGGCAACCTTACCTTGCTTTTCCTACAGTCTTGGCAATATAACCCATTATGATGTCTGTGTTGTCTGATACACCTGAGGTTTATTGCACTTATGATTCGTTCTAGTTCTGACATTTGGGGACTTTTTTGCAGCAATGGAGGCCCAACCAACCCTTTGGTATCTCGTGTGCGTGCAGGTGATTATTTTTGCTGAAAGTGTAAGAATGTATGACTTGTCCTGGAATTATGTTCTGTTGTTTCCTTCTCTAAGACTTAAACTGTATTTCTTTGTCTTGGTTCTGAAAGTGGCAAGTGTGGTTGTATGAAAATAATTTCTGAGGTCAGAATATGAAATTAAAACTTCCCTTCTCACCTGCAAGGTATGATTGACTTTTGAATTGAAATAGCCTTGCTCAATGTCCTCTTCCAAGTGCTTGTAGGTAGTTTTATAATTTTGATTACTTGAAAATCAATAAAGTGAAGCAGCCTAAAGTCAATGGTTCATGTGTTCTTCCCTTTCTCAAAAAAGAAAAAGTTTAGGTTTACTGAACACTTAGTGTTTAGTAACTTTACCTTTTGTCCACAAGTTCCCAGAGGATGTGGATCCAATTAGGTTCTCACAGCGTGTTTTCTCTCAAGTGGCAGCTGAGAAACATTTGGAACCCTTGACTTAAATGAATTGTTGATCTGGTATAAAGTTACACAGCTGAGACAGTGGGTTTTATTTTATTTTTCCGAGGGAGCTTGATGTGAACACCAGCACCTTTAAGATTTTTTCAGTGCTGTATCAGCCTTGAGGGAGAACAGGACCATTATACAAACGAATTTAATTTAGGTATAACTAGATTTTGTGGGGTGGTCAATAAGCAGAAGCTGTTAGGCAGATCATGAGGGCTTTTTTGCTACTAGTTGTGGTACTAATTTCATTTAGAGCAACTCCAATGAACTTTAAAAGAAAGCTTTTCCTTAAGATGTTTCTGCTTAATGTCCACTTAACTAGCAGAACTAGGGATCCTGTCCTGGAAGAAATCTGATTTTTTTTTTTTTTNAGTTTGGTATAGGAATTTTGCATTTCATGCTGAGGATATAGGTCAGGCTTCATTGATGTCTATAAAATCCTGCAGATTTTCAATGGGTATAGAAGAAAAGGAACTTCAGCTTGAATAATTAGGTTATATAGCCCCTAAAAGAGTGAAGGAAGCCGAAAGGAGGAGTAATACGCATAAATTGAAGCATCATTTAGGCTTTTTCAGAAGTTTTTGGGCACCATGAGCTCTCAAGTTAGGTCACCATATGGATTGTACATCCTATACCTCTGAACAGCATAAAGCAAATCCCTACCAAACTTGCTGTGTTTATTGATTTGGGTTTGCAGGCTGGCACGAATTCAAATCTGAAGAAAGTCCTTTCATGACATACTTTATTCTCCTGATGCACTTCAGGGTGTGTTGTGTTGACACATAACAGCTCCTGATGGCACTCTTGTAGAATTTTTCAGTAACTTTTTTTGTGTAATAATTTTGCTATCCAGAGCACCCTGTTTGTAAGTTCCCCAGTTTGTTGGTGGCTTGTGTGACTTAAATGTTGGTCTCTTGTCACTTATTCCAGCTGTAAAGAACAGGATTTTACCCATACTGTGCAGAGGGAAACTGCGTTTGGTGACATCCACCCAGTGTTTGGTAGTCTCTGTGTTGTGGAACAAATGAATTGTTCTCACCTGGTTATTAACCAGCCCATTTAAGCATTAGCTGATGGGTTTTGGGGCAGGATTTGTTTTGCTCAGCTTCGTTAACCTCTCCTGTAGCTCTGTGTGCAGCTGTACACACATGGGCTTCCATCAGCTCTAGGAAGGGTGTGTGCCCTTGTCAAGTGCTTAAAAAGCTTTTCCTTTTCACTTTACTGATGGAAGTGTTATGAATTTGGGATTGGATTGAAAAGTTACAAGTAAAGATCCTTCGCGTTATGGTTTTTCAATAATTTATAGCATTGCTCTCTTCTTTTGCCTTCATTTTCCTATTTAAAAGATTGGAAACTCGGAATGAAATCAAGTGGGGTTTTTTCCCCTGAATTTTAATTCAAATACCTAACAAACCTACAGTCATAACATTCCACCTGTAGTACTGCAAGGAGGTGTTTTAAAACAAAAAAAAAGTGTACTTAGTTCTGGTATTTGATAATCTTTATGAGAAGTCACCGGCAAGACTGGTGAGTATAGAATAGAATTAGAGGGCCTTGGATTGCTTACAAATGAAGAATATAAAGTGTTACAGTTAAACTTTTCTCTTCTTTCCTTCAACCCATTAATGTTGGCAAGGTCCCCTTGAAATTCATTCATGTTTCCATCGTGCACAGTACAATGAGTCCATTAAGTAATTGAATAGCCAAGCTATGCACATTATTTCTTATACTCTTACTTCATAAACTATTCTTTCCATTTTCATAATAACTTCTTTTGCAGTTCTCCTTTTGCCTTACAGTTTTCTAGTCTCTTCCTTGTACATACATAGCTGGAAATAAGTGCATTCTTTGTGTTGCAATTATGCTGCTGCTCTGTAAAGAGGGAACAGTATTTTTAATGTGTCATGTGCTGCTGCATCTTTCCAGCAATCACTTGGAAAGGAAAAATGCTCATCTGTAGTTCCAGAATATCATTATGGACCGTTTGGATTTGCAGTATATATCTTCCTCCCCAGTGAGAAAAGTGTCCTGTCTTATTTTTCTATGTTTTTTTTTTTTTTTTAAAAAGTGAGATAATTACAATGAATAATTGTAAAGCTCAATAGAACAAGAGAATCTCCAGGCTCAATGGATAAATAGTCCTTTTCTTTTTTCTTGGGTTTTTGTTTTTGTTTTAATATGTAAACCAGTAAGAGACATCCTGCAGCTGTTTTTGATAGCTTTTGGTGTCACCAAGGAAATCACAACATTTTTATGATGTGTGACCTATATACAGTGAAAAGGTGACATTTCAGCTATTCTGCCTGGAAAGCTTGAGTTGTGTGACAGCTATACCCTAAAGAGCTGATGAGCAATTCCCATAAAAAGTGTTTATGGGCAGTTAGCCATTATGAAACTCAGTCACATATTAAAACAACAACAAAAAAACCCCAAAATGATACTTGTTGCCATATAGAACTTCAAGTAATTATGCCCCACATATATGTACTGTCTACAATATCACTGCAACAAAGTCCAAGGTATCAGGGTCATCTGCACTGCCCCTTAGAGAAACCAGTCTGTCACATATACACCTATTATTCTTTTAAGTATGTTCTTTGACTTGTGTAGTATTTTTCTGAAGTCTGTTGTAGTGTCTTTCGGTCAGTAGATGGTGCAGCAGGTTACAAACATGTTGATTTTCCTATATGATATAATTTTTATCAGTACTTGAGTCAATAATGTAAAGCTAGCGTTAGAACATGTTTAGTTTATATTAGTAAATTCAGATCAAATTCATTGGGCTTTAAGTGTGATGAGTTATTTTTAAATTTCATTAATAATTCCTGAGAGCGGCACTGGACATAAATTAGCAAATACACAGCATCATAAGAAAATGTGGAAAAAGCGAATGAGAATGTTCAATAAAGTGGATAGATATAACTTTACTGATATCCAGACAATGGATTTAAGTTTCTGTGGAGAGCCATTCTTCTAAAAGAAACTTCTAAAATGATTAGAAACCGTTGCTACTGACAGGAATTGTATCAAACTCTGCAGGGAGTTATACCAAAATAACTTCAGTTTATTTCCTTCTATATGCACAGCACTGTCAGTCGCATACACCGATGAGCCTTGGAAGAAAAGGAAGTTAGTTAATCTGTTAGATAACACCTACCCAAGCCATCCTGTGATTCTGCATTGAAGAGCACTGTAGTGAGATGCTGCTGCTTGATTGAATCTTAAATTACATGAAAAGGCCCTTATGGTGTACTCAAGCATGAACTCAAGAACTTGCAAGTCAGTTTGGTATTTAAGAATCAAACACATCATTTAGAATCCACTGAAGTTCAGCATCTCTGCCTCGTTAATTAAAGCTTTGTTCTCCATCAGCCACATCTGTACTGAGCCAGCTTTTCATCTCCTTGAGTGCAGGGGAGCAGTGCTGCCTGTAAGATGTGTGATGTACTCGGCGGAGTTGGAATTTTCTTTATTTGAGCTGTCACAGGCTGTGATGTGACACCAGGACAGCTCTCTGCTGTAGACACCTCTACAGGATGTGGAGGCATTTGTTTTCTCTCTGCAGAGAGGTAGACATGGAGATGGAACACGACTTGGCAGGGGGCTTTCTTTTTTGTGATAGTTTTGGCTCAGAGGAAGCTTTTTTTGCTAGGCAAATTTGCATGGTAGACCTTTAGGCCAAGAAAAATAATTGTTTCTGTATAACATCTAAAATTCCAGTTGATACAATCGAGCCAAGAATTCATTGTGCCACGTGCTGCGTATTCCACATAGTCGATGTAAAGCACAAAGCTTTGAAGATCACCTGAGAGTATCATGTAGTCCAGACTTGCCTTCTTTAAATACTATAGGAATAAGGTGTGTATCAGTAAACCTGCCTGTTGTGTGCTGCACATGTTCCTGAACTGATATTTTTCCTGTAATACAATAGTTACAAATTCTCCTCTGACAGATTTCTGAATTGCTTATTAGTTAAATGGCTTATGGTTAGTGAAACACACAATTAAAAAATTGAATCTGTGTGAGCTAAGGCTCTGCTTCATCAATTTTTCTAGTTTTCTGAATGAAAATTTATGAATTTATTGATGATTTATTGTCTTTTCCCTTCACGTAATCAATTTTGTGACAAAAGACCATTGCAGAAATCACCAGATCCAGTTTGTTTTGAAATGAACCTCAATTTTCTAATTGATTCCTCTGAAATTGTATCAGTTCTAAACTACTAAAATGTGAGGTCTATCACTGCCTCCTCTCTTTTAAGAAAAAGAAAATTACAGGTGACTTTACATCTCTTTTCGTGATGTGGTGGAATGATCAAAATTTAGAGCTCCAAGGTCAAATGTCCTTTCCTGAGTGAGTCAGTTACTGCTCAGTTTGATGGCAGCAGAGGAACGCAGATGCTTGAGCTGCAAAATTGCTGGGATTTCATTATATAACTAGAGCATATTAACAGGAAGCCATTAAATGCAATTTATGTGTGAATAGCCCAATTGGTAAGCACGTTGGCTCCATTGTGTGAGGGATTAAATAAATGTAGTACTTTCCCATTATTATTCACTGCATAGCTTTTATTTTTTTATTAAGTTTGGGTTAAAATGCGCGTGGTTATATTGTCAAAGTGACATGTCTATTTCCTTAGAAGTAGAGTCTATACTAAAAAAAATTGTGCTGTAAAATTTATAGTGCTATAGTACAATTTTAGCCTCTTTTTTTTTCCTTTTGCCCTTACCCTACTGTATATTTGCATTCTGCTGAGCAGTGTGCATGTTTGCAATTTTGATCAAATAAATTGTGTGGCTGTTGAGGCATACGAGTCTTTGGTAAGTACTTTCACAAATCTCCAAATGTACACCCAGAAATCATGGAAATATGTCGGTTTCCAAGAAGAGAGAGAAGCATGAATAAGAATTGTAGCATCAGTTTAAAATTTTCTCAACGAAACCCCAGAGGGTCATCACTGGTCTCACATTCCATGTCACAGCCATTTTCAGGAGTTAGATTCTAAATTACTTTTTTTTCAATTTATGCCAATTTACTCTGCCTTTGTCCCATTTCCTACTATATAATTTACACCAACATTTGTCATCTCTGTTTCGGATCCAGGGCCTTTTCTAAATATACTTACACTGAGTAAATGAAACAATTTCTGAATTGTGCTTTTTTCTTCGGTGGGCTGGCAGGAGCATTCTCTGTAGCATTAACTGAATGACTTTCTTTGGCAAGGTGTTTGCAGCAGTTATTAATCTTGTTGTGTTGTCGTTGTCATCTCAGGATCCTGACATAGATTACTGGGTTTTCATCCCCTTGAAGAAAAGCATGGGAATGTATTGTAACAAATGCAGCTTTTGAAATGGTCTTTCCCATGTGAAAATATGTTCGAGTTTCTAGCAGAGGGTTAGCCCAACCAAGCAAAACATTGGTTTTAGAAGCCAGCAGTGCTGGGTTCTAGGGACTGAGGGTAAGAACTGCCACTGACCAGCGGAGGCACAGAGAGCTGGCACAGGTCATCACCATGCAGCTTTGCTCAAGCATCCTCCCCTTACTGCTCGTGCTCCTTCTCCTGGTTTTGCTGGTTTTGTGGGGGATCTTGAGGGCAGAAACCTCTCCTCTGGGCTTGGCTGAATTGCTGTTCCTGGCCTCACACCAGGTGCTGATGCAGGTCCAGGTCTAGCAGACGTGAAGGTTGTTCTGATTCTTCTGCCTGGCAGATGTACCCCCCTTCTCAACATCTAATAACAATTCCTCATTAGCATTTTAGTGGAGCTCAAGCTGGAAATGTGAAGTAGCATTCTCACAGAGAGCACTACTCAAAAAAAAAATCGTGTTCATTCTCCTTCAGCTCTGGAAATAACAGTGTAGGCACATAATTCAGCATTGCTTAAAATAAGTGTAAAATCTTGAGAGGCTTCATATCTATAATCAAATCTGCAGGCTGTTTCTTTATAATTATCTGGTATTTTACTAGTTTCTGATGCTGTATATGCCACATCTGAATATATATGTTCTTGAGCCATCTTGCATAGATAATAGGATTTGATATGAATACTTTTTTTTTTTACATTTGCAGTCTTGTTAGAAAATTCTGCTAGTAGTTGATACATATATTACTTTACATTTTAAAGAACAGTTCAATGAATAAGCCCTTTTGAAGGATCAGAAAATTGGCATGTATGCTTTTCTTCACGTTCTATTTCCTTGTAAGGCATGGAAGGAATGGAGTTAGGAAAACAGAAAGATCATCACTAGGGAAAAAATAAAATAGCCAGAAGAAGAGACACTCACAATCCTTAATGTGTTTATAATTTTCAGTATTTCATATCCTCTATCACAAAATAGCCAAAAGCTTGACTTAAAGCCATGTTTATATTCATTGATTGGTGGACACTTAAGAGCATTTGTGAAGGTAAAACTTTGTCGTGAGGTTTCTTGATGTACAAGGACCATGTCTTTGACAAAATATTTACGGTTTGTGGGGTTTTCTTCCTTTGTTTGTGGGGTTATTTTGCCAAGTGTGGTCAAATTTTGCTCTCAGCAAATGAGCCAAGGGACATTCCATAGGTCTGTGCTCCTCTTTGAAGGTCTCCATGAAGAGGCAGAAATAAAATTTTGGAACGTGAGTGGTCATTGCTGTCTACCTGTATCAAAGAAACTCTCTTTTAAAGCTGTCTGAGCCAGTAATCTTTAAATCATTTTGGTCCTTCCTTTCTCCCTAACAAGCACAAAGGGAAAAGACAGCAGAAATTCCAAATGGCAGGGGAAAAAAAGAGCATTGAACACATATTACATTAACTCCAACATTTGATGGGTCTTCTAGATGTAATATTTTGGCAATATTTTATTGTTTAATGGCTGCCAAAACATTTTGGCCTCTTCATGGTCCCTGCCAATAAAAACAACAGAAGTTCAATCAAATATTCTTCACGTTCTTTAATCGGGCAAAGAAATAAAATCCTGATAGCTTTGATTGCTTCCACTTTCTGTTTGTTGCTGTGGTTTCTGTTGGAGTCTGGTCAGTAAGGGAAGTGATGATGTGGAAAGGATGCCTTCTGAACCTCAGCCAGGCACATTACCCAAAATATTTTGATCTTCCAATAAGCCTTAAACTAAAGCCAAGATTCAAATGAGTAAATTCATACTGCCTTCATGAAAATTAGCACATGCATTCTGCAGGTTTCATTCCAAGCGAATTCTTCAGCGTTCTTCTGGCACAGAGTTCCTGGAGTTATCCCTGGTACAATCTACCCTTGGAAATCAAGTAAAGCTTTTAAGGTGCCTTTTTCACTGATCAAGTCAATTAGCAATTTTGTCATTCAAAATTATCTTTATTTCTGATGCCCTCTGTAAAAAAAAAAATGTGGATGAAGAAAACTTTACATGTTTTTATGTTTGTACCAATGTTTAAGCTTTTTAGTGAGGAAACAAAAAAAAAGTTGGCTTCATTTTGTTGAAAGTACTTCTAGTATCTGCTGAAAAAGAAAAGTTGACCAAACAGATTTTCTGTTTCTCTTTTAAAGGATGATAAGGTGTATAAATATAAATATTATAAATCAGTTTTTACCTTTGCAGACTGCCTAAAAAAAGCCCCTCCCCATCAATCTGATGAGGTAGTTAATACTGTAATTCTGATTAATTTTTTCAGTTTAGGTATTTATATCATGGAATATTCTTGTTCCCAAAGTTGCAATTAGATCTGCTTTAACAAGGAAATCTATTACAGTATCTATTTCAGGAAATCCATATAAACTTGTAAAGGATTTATTTTACATTAGCATCCATGCCATATTCTGACATAAATGCTAATTTGAATGCTTCAGCTGATTTGAAGTGACCGTGAATATGCTACACACTAGAGTGACTTTCACCTTAATTTTAGTAGTCAAATTAAATTCATTGCTATTTAAGCACTGTTTCCCCCATCCAATCACTGCTTGAGCCTGATTCCATGGGGCAGAAAAAACAGCTGCAGAAATCTGGGTAGGAAAATGGATTCAGATGTGGTGACTTGGAAGTAGCATCTTAGTTTGTGCAGGGAGTTAGAGTTCCATTGAAATGATAAAAGGATTGGTAATTTATGCAATAGCTTTAATTATTGAAAACAAGAGCCAGATTCACTGCTGCCTGAGCATCTAACTGTGCAGGAGCTTGGATTTTCATAAGGCACCTAACCAAGTTAGGGACCTAATTCCCTTTAAAATCAACGTCTGTAACCTGTTCAGCTGCCTTTCAAGCATCCCAATTCCTTCCTGTTTACCTTTGACGCTGCTGTTGGGGTCCAAATCCTGTAATGCACTTAAGGGAGAGTGTGGAAGGTGTCTGTTCAAGGAAAAGGACTTGGATTGTTTTTCCAGATCAGCTGCAAAAGGTTCCATTGTGCCAAAGCAAACAGAGCAGTCACGGTTTCCTGATTTTTATATGCTACACAACACAAAAGATGGTGCGCACTTCGTGCTGCAAAGGAGCCCAGTTCGATAAAAATTGTATCAGTTTAATCAATAGTAATGTTTTCTCTGACTAAAACATGCTCATAAGTGTTGCCTGGGAAGAACAGGCCTCAGCAAAGTCTCTACCTTTTAAGAGCCTGGGTCTTGTTGGCCTCGTGTATATTTGAGTATCTGTTGCCTCTTTTGCCTGCCTGTCTAAACATACCATGGACTGTTCCTGGAAAAACCACTGCAGAAAGATGCTGTTTCTGGGAACAGGGTTACAGAGCTGGTAATGTTGATTGGTGACTAATTAGTGTCATTCCCAGAAGTATTATCTCCAGAAGAATTTCCGAGAAGGGACTGACAACATGGTGTGTGTTGGTATATGGCTACATCATGCTGATGTTTTCCTACCCCTCCCACAATTCAAAGTTAAGGCTGTGACAAATGGCAGTCATGAATTTGTATTTTTTTTCCCCTAACCATAATTAGCTAAAGCATAGCTCTGTTCCCTTCATTTCAGCCCTTTATCATATTTTGTGCTTTTGTTACACGAAAAACACCATGAAGCAGAGCACTGATGGGTTTATTTGGTTGTCTCTGCATTGCGTCTGTGCATGCAGAATTAGGAACTATTAAATGGACATTTGCGTGTCTAATTTACAAAAATATCTACTTTTAAATGGGAGGACTGGTCTTGTGACAACTCTAATGAGTCCATGATGGACGAAAATATCTTAAGATAATTAGTGGAAGAATCTAAGCAAATAAAATGTAAAGAATAAATATTGAAAGATCAGGCAAGCAGAACCAGCACGGCTAAGGAAAGCAACAGTAATGAATTATGTTCCAAAATATACTATAATTCCTAGTTGGGAAAGAAAATCGAGAAGGTAGTCTGGATTTTGTCGGAGTTAATGTTCCTTAGTTAGAAGTTTCAAGAATGTTGCTGCCAGTGGCAATTGTGAGTTGTATGTTCTTGTCTGGACACTTGGACAAAACCACCTTGGATATCTGAATCTGTTTTTGCCTTATTTAAAAAGCATCTCTTGTAGGATGATGCGTAATTTAAGCTCATAGCCTTCATTTGAAGGTTCTGTTGATACATCTATGCTAACATAGTTTTATTTCCAAAACATCTGTTGTTCTTCTGCTCTTCCCTAAGGACTTTTGATGATGTGGCCATTTGGATCAGCTGTGGGTATGATTTATTTATCTGTTTGCTTATTGGCAAGACTTTAAAATGAGCAAATCCAGATAGATTGGATACAATTTACACAGCCCAGAACCAACTCCCCTCCCCTCCTCCAAGCAAATTTTCTAGGATAGCCTAACATGTTTAGATGACTGGGGTAAAATAGAATGTCAAACGTGTTTTGCAAGTGCTTCTGTATTTAAACTCAGAGTCTTGGTATTTATATGTCAAGGAAAGGTATCAGAGACCAATATTGTTGTGAAGGCACAGGTTTCAAGGGCGTGGGATAATGAGTCAGGGTTTCAGGGTATTAAATCAGGTTTTACCATTAGTTTGTTGAAACGTATTTGGTTGAATAACTCATAATTTAATTTTGCCTCAGCGTGCCTGAGAATTTAAAGACAGAAAGGTTCATTGTATGCAAAGATAAAGAGATCCTCAGCATCTTTGTATTTGTGTCCCTCACCTGAGGGTCTCTCTTACCACCAGCAACCTTGGCAGAGCACATCATGATCACAGAGGTTTTCCCCCTTGCAAGGACAAGTGACGAGTTGACTTAGTCAAATTGGAGTAGGCAGCAATGGCAGTGATCATTCTCTAAAAAAAAATGTAGCTACCCTTCTGTTCCCAGCCATTTGCTGCAGGGAATAATGAAATAAAACAGTAAAAATGGTTGTGGAGAATCAGCCTGGGTTGTCCACAGCCTTTGCATTCAAATCGCCATGAGGCCTTCTGCATCTCCCCAGTTATCACTTCTGCACATGTTCAGCCTCTGCTGCCTGCCAGCAGCACTTCAGGAAGTTCTGCACAGGATTTCCTCCTGAATCCATCCATTCTAAGCTGGTAGTAGAGCTACTGATGTGTTTTAATGAATTCTGCTTCACATTTTCCCATTTATACTGCAGTTTATATGCTGTCCTTAGAGATTTTGGTATTCATCTTATCTGGCTTTAGAAGAGTGCTGGAGAATCTGGTAAATGACAGTTGCTGTGTTTTTAAATTTTACTGTAAGGTTTCAGCAAGATAATGTCGCAAGAGTGGAGAGGTTTGGGGTTGAGTTTCTTTTTGTTTTTCTTTATTTTTATTTTTCTGACTTTTTTTGTCCTTTTATTTTTTTAGGAGCTGAAGAATAGGACAAATTATTCTGTTGTTTAGCGAGTACCAACATGTATAAATTTCTAGCAATGCTCAAACCAATAAGAAACATGCTTCATGTTACATCAAGTGTAAAGGTTCTTTTTCCAGTGAAATACTTCATTTTAGGATAAATACAGTGAAGGCACCATGACTCATGAAGTTTATGGTCTGCAGTGCTGCAGCCAGCTGACTTTTGAAATTACTTACCTTTCTCAGCTCCATCACTTACAGAAAAGCTCTTAGAACTTCGTTCAGACCCCTGATTTCATTGCCAGCTGGTGTTTATTAAAGACTACTTATTCTTGTGCTTTAGTTTTTCACTTCCCCCGCCAGTATTTATTCCTTTCTTCCTGTCTTCAACCCACAGTGTGTTATATTTATAAAATAGGTCACTGGCAATTTTTGAGAAAATGTCCTGTATAGATTATGGAACAGATTGATAAACCACAGATTGCAAAAACAGCACAGGACCTCCAGACAGGGAGAGTCTCTCTTACAGTAACTGAATATTTGGTTATTTCACTCTGGAAGACAGAACCAGCAACACAATTAATATTATAAAATCTTAGTGAAGCGTCTAACTTCAAATTACCATGACATTGTGCAGGAAACAGCGATGCACCACACTGCAAGGTCTAGATATGCTCTAATTCCTCTGTGGCACATATCCCAGTAAGAGCCCTTCTGCTTCAGATCTATAGCTTGACAGGGAACCGTGTCAATGCTGAAGCTTTTTCCTCGTTTCTTTGTTTTCTTGCAGAAAAGCTTCTTGGTTTTACATTTTCTTTGATTTGTTCAAGAAAAACAGTTTTCTTTTAAATTCTGCAGAAGGTCTCAGATGAGGGAATATTTTCCTTTATGGCTTTTGAATAACAAGTTTCCCTGATATTACCCACAGAGAGCAGCCTTGTATCTGTGAACTCTCAAGTTCTCTCAGCAATTTTTGTGTTTCCCTACTCCTAAACCTTCCTCTTCCTAAACTGCATCAGTGTCACAGGCCAGGGGTGATCTTGGAGCTTCTAAGTTTGAAAGGCATAGCTAGTGATTTTATAACTTGTATTGTTCATTAGTTATAAAAATTGCTTGAGCTACCTTTTTCTGTGTGTATTTTCTCATCCTGCCTGTGTCCAATCAGTGTAATTGAAACTGGCTCTCCTGAAAGTGGCACGTGGGAGGATGTGATCAGTTTTAGAGCAAGAGACAGCTTGGAAATATTGTCATGGGTTTCTTTCAAATTAAAACACACAGGGTAAAAACCAGATCAGAAGCAAAATCCCAGCATTTCACATCTGGCCATCCCCATATTCAAGAAAAATTACATTCCCCAAAACCAAAATTTTAGTAAAAATTTCTTCATTTTGGCTTATGTTAAATATGAACACTACTTATGTTGGTTGTTCTCCATTTATTACGACTCTATTTGCATCTTCTTAAAGTTGATTTGCCATTTAGGAAAACATTAAATGGACAGATTTGGAATCTGAAGTATTCCACGTAAAAGGTGGACAGTACAGGCAGAAGTTCTATTCCCACTGTCCTGACAGGTGTTTCAAGAAGCACCAATCCTTGCTGGCGAAGGGGTCTGGGTGTCTGTATCACTTTCATTTGGAAGTTTGGTGATATTTGGTGACAATACCTGCTGTACCTGAATGGGCAATTCTTCTTCATTGACCATAAAATCAGTGGTGCTCTATGCTTCATGTTTAAAGGTGTCTTTCTTCTCTGTAACAGCATAACGATGGAATTCTTTATTTTGGGGCTGGTGCTTGTTTCCCAACGAGCCTGTGAAGAGGCTGGGTTAGGGATTATCTCCTCAGAATCTCCTGTATTTCAGTGGTCCTGTTCCTGGTTTCCTCATGTAGCAAAGTCTCAAATATCCAGGGCAATGCCTGGGGGAAAGGGAGGAGTAGTATGAGTAGTCAGGGATAAGCAAAAGTGAGATTTTACATAATAAAATTATCTGTAATATATCGCCTTTGGAAAAAACAAACAAAACCCTGCAAGCATTTTGAAAAAAAAAAATGCAGACAAGTTTGTGAAGAGTAGAAATATCTTTGAATAGTAGCAAAGGGAACTGAACAGGGGAAAGCTGCATGTACATCTCATCCTCTGCAGCACCACGTAACTGCAGGGCGTTGAGAGAAGGGGGGATATCTAAGTTGATCATAGATATTTACCATAAAAGCTGAAAATTACGTGCTCATTTTAACAAAAATCTTCATCTTAAAAGCTTATGGTTGAAGGATCAAAGCAATCTCTTTGCTTTTCTTTTACCCCGAATATCTGCTGATATTATTCTCTTGTGCACTTCTCCATGTACAGTCACAACTTGAGAGATGCTCTTAAAACATGTATTTTTTAGGAATTTGTCTCTGGTTTTGTGGTGGAGTCAGTACTCTTCTTGTACGTGGATTACTCCAGGAACAGACAAAGATAAAATGACAAAGTACAATTTGAGCTTTTTCTTTTTTTTCCTGAATGAAAGGAATAGAGAATAATGAATCATTGCATGATAAACAAATTCTGGAAATCAGTGTTTAGTCTTGTTGGCTTTCTTCTTATAAGACAAGGTCGGATTTGCAGTTTGCTACACAGCCATACAGTTATTTTAATGGAGACTATTCTGGGATGAACAATTGTACTCCCCTTAAACCATTTACTGTATTTAATGAAACTGCATCTTTTCTTTGTCCCTTCCTACCCCTAAAACGATGAGATAGATCATCCTCACAGCAGGAGGCTCATTGGCAGTCCCAACCACCACGTCACCCCAGAGATATCCTGGCCTGTGCCGTTGCTGTGACTATTCCCTAGGAATAATTAGTGTGCCTTTTAGAAGTGTTGGTGTGAGAATACGTACGCGTTTTGTATAAAATTAGTGTAATGTATGAGCAAATATTTAGTGTATTATATATTGCAATTTAATTTTTATACTGCCTATTATTATATTGTTAATTTTATGTTTCATATTATAAATGCTAGCAGTAAGGTGTTCTTTTTCTTAGCAGAAGCCTGGTGGTCTCTGCTCAGCACACATTGGGTTTTCTATATGTGAAGGCTGGATTTGCCTCCTGTTTGTTGTCCTGAAGTCCTTTATTAGCACCACATTGGGGATCTTGCCACCGATTGACTCAGACTTTTATTTCCAGCTGCCTCACTGCAGATGAATAAAAGCAGTTCTTTGAAGCACTCTCCCACTCCACTTTGAAAGCCCAATTCTAGACAACACACGCAACAGGGACACAAATAATCATCATGCTTTTTAAGCTGTTTGCCTTCTATTGCTAAAGTTAAATATGTTTAAATAGTGGAAGTTACCAACTTGATACCTCCTATCTGTTCCCTAATGAAGGCCAGAGGGAATTAACCCTAATAATGCTTCTTTCCTGGAAGAAAATGAACTTGTTATCAGTGAGGGGGTTCTGGTCCTTACCAGCAAGAACGAACTTTGGAAAATTGCCACTTGACATTCTACCCCCACAACCAGAAATTGAAATTGAAGCCCCAAGAGCAAAAAGTTTAATAATGCAGCAAGTCTGTCAAGCAATTGAATTTAAGTAATGTTATAATGCAAAACACTAGTTACTAATTACTACAAGGAAAGAACTGCAATAGAAATTTTCAACAGTTTGTTATTATACTGTGGCAATAATATGAAATTGGCTTGGTCTTCCAATATAAAATCCTAATTTCAAATTGATTTTAACAAATGAAACAAGCAGAAAGCCTGTTTTGACTCCTGAAACTCAATACTTAGAGTATAAACTTTAGTAAAAAAAGTATAAACTTTTATCTCTCTAATAATGTACAAGAAAAATGCTGGATCATTTTAGAATGTGGTTCTAAGTAAGGTTGAGTTCAGGTTGTGCTCCTAAATCCCAGCTGATTCTGCTTGCACAATGTGTGTAAAAACCAACCTCCAAGTAAATGTGACACAGAGGGGGATGGTTAAAAGGTGAAGCTGAGAACCATAACTAAACAAATTTAACTCATTAAATTAAAGGAACTACTTTAGTTTGGATATCTTCTGTAACCAAGACCACTTTTGTTTAATCCGTGCCAACCAGTTGCACTTGAAGAACTCTTTTTGGCTAACATACTCAATATTTTTTTCTGTGCTTCAGTTTTTGAAGAGCTTATTGTGCTAAAAGTCTCAAACAATTGCAATATAAAAATAGATGACCATAACATTGAGACATCATTTTAGTGGATTCTCTTAGTGAGAGGGGAAGGTGGAAACAGGACACAGTTTAAGAGGTAGAGTAGCAACGAAGCAAGAACTAAAAAAAAATGAAGTTATTAAATGGAGTGGGAGAATTGAAATTTGGAAGCTGGGAGGTCAGATTATATTGCATTCCTCTGAGAAAGGAGGAATAGCAGTACTGCAGATAGACAAGGTAGCAGAGGGAGCACTGCACTATTGATGCTAAGGAAAGGAGGAATGAAAAGGTAACGTGAACCAGAAAAATAAAATATGAAAACAGACCTGACCATTAATTCATGAGAGGAGTTTCTATTATTGAAATCAGTTCTGACTTTGTAGAGTAAGAAAATTGAACTCTCTTGATATGGGGCTGGAACAGAGACAATTTAAAAGGAACAGACGCTAAGAAAGCCCAGATTTACAGTTTTCATTTCCCCACACATCTACAAAATGGTTTCCTTCCCTTTCTGGAGAGCACCACCTGTGCTAGACAGTTTTTCAAAATGATCCCAGGCAGCCCTGCCATAAGATGGCAATTTTGTCTCTTATTTCCAGCTGTATGCTCTTATTAAGATGTTACTTGGTTTTGCCACAAAACAACTGCTGACAATACCAACTGGGAAAAGTGGGGCATGAATGCTGTTAAGCCTTTTCTCTTGTCTTTTTGGCATGAGATAATTTGCTCAGTGCACTAATTTGCAACAAGGTAAGACAGCTTTCAGTCAATAGGGTCAGTTCTGAAGCTTAGAGCAACATTTTTTCTTTTGTTCCGTAGAAAATTGTCGGTTCTGTCTGGGGACTTCATTAGGGGAGTAACAGGATTCTTTCCGCCAGTTCTTCAGCAAGAAAGGAACCTCATTACCAATTTTTAATATGAAAAAGTAAGGGATAAGTTTGAATAACAAAAAATTGAAGAGCTGTGTGACAGCACAGCCTTTCAGTATGGTGCACTGCCTCGTGCAAGATATGGCTGAGTGATTATTGCAGTATCTGGATTAATAAAAAATTCTGATTTATTAGGGTGTTACAGATATGGTGTGGATATAAAATAATAAATTTTATCAATTTTATATATATGCATATGTACACATACAATGTCTTGATAAACTGACTGTTATGGCAAGTATGGAGTTAAGTATATATTATACATGTTACAAACTCTCTTTCACATTCAGGAGGACTAACAGCAGAATAAAATAAAATATCCCAGATACAGATTAGGCATCATCCTGCATGTGGGTGACTTCCTGTTCTGGAAAAATCTCTTTCTTTTAGTTAAGAAAGGCCTTCCTACTTCTGTATTTGAAAAGCAGTAAGCACATCCTGGTAATTAAGGTAATGTAAAAATCAATGAACTAATTATTGGGTTTCCCCCCATTACGATATATACTAACAGTGAAATTCAGACTAAACTATATTCTAATTCAGTAAATTGGTTTGGCTGCATCCATGTGTGTATTAGCTGTACGTTTTCAAAAGGTTTCAATCCTGTAGAAGCCACTTGAGCAGATGAAAAGCAATTTTAGTGCAGGAGGTACAGGAATACAGATGCTTCTGGCAGTGCACAGTTACTCTCTAGATGGGAGTAAAGAGACAGAAGGCATTGAGTTTGAGAACGTGGCCATGCCAGGAAATGTTTGCTGCTTGTGCAAGGTCTTCTGAAGTAATTTTTTGTTAAAGTTTGCTTCTGTGGGAAGGCAGAGTGAATTTGCAAGAGCAAGACTTGCAGGAAAAGGCATTTCCTCATGTTTACTGGTATTCAATACCAACCATGTCTTTGCAAGAGTGAAGAGTATTATTTTCACTTCTTCAAAAGACAGGGCTAAAAGCACCAGCCTAAAATGAGAATTAATAAAAAAAAGTAAAACAAACCAAAAAACAAACCCACCACCTTAAACCAAAATTTAATAATGGCTCCACAGTAATTAAGTCAGACTGGTTAAAAATAATTTTAAAGTATTATCACTGCTTTGGTATGAGTGTATTGTTAGGAGTAAGCCACCAGCCACAGAATAATTTAGGACAGAAGGGACCTGCAAAGGTCTCTTTTTTCCAGTGTCATGCCAAAATAGGGGGCTGTCACCAAAGTTTGGGGCTCTTGTCTGGGTATTTGTGAAAACATCCAAGAATGGGTTTTCTTCAAGGTCTCTTGGGGTGCATTTGACATCACAAAACTTTAGAGAAGTTATATTACAGGATGCATGCAAAGTTCTCAGTAAATTGTACCGTAAGGCCAATTAACCACGTCTTTCCATAGTATAGTTTTATACAGGTTTTAATGTTAGTGATTTTCATTGTTAATTAATGTAAAAAGAAGAAAAGATAAAATAAGTCTCATTACTTGATATCATATGCAGCAGATGCGGGTTTCCAGTTTGCTCTCACCGCTTTAGACTGAATTTGAGTTCGTCTTCCATGAAGGTTTGGACCTCACATTAATAAATTTCCATTCTCTATCCTGCCCAGAACCCTGTCCTCCAACCTTTCCATTCCCTCAGAGCTACTGCACATCCTCTTCCACTCTTAAAAAATATATAACAATATTTAGCCCCAAATTTTCTGTAATCAAGCCACAAACTGAACTTAAGTCCTTATATTCTCTGTAGGTGTATATATTAATATATATCACTTAAAGATATATTTTTTCTTGTTAAAAAAACCTCTCCCAGCACTTTAATGTATTAAAGTCTTACCATTGTGAATAGTAATATACTGTACACATAGGGAAGTCTCAGCTTCATGAAATGAGAATCTTTTTAATTGTCCTTCTGTATGTGAATCTGATAAAATTAATAAGAAATGAGCTTTCAGTATAATTCAGAAATGCCAGGTCCTTAAGGGAATGTTTTGATGGTGTTAGCTTTTTTAATAACAATTGCATTAAACCCCACTTACTGTTTTGTGTTTTCATACATTAGGCTTCATTATTTGCTGATTGACAGTTTGAGTTGTTTCTATTCTCCTCCTGCTTAATTACATACAGTCTCTTTGTCATTCTGCTATAATTTCATGACCATGCTAATGAAAGTATTGGGACTACGGATTGATTTCCATGGAGTCTTATCTTTTTGTAATTTAGGGGCTGTTAACAAAGAAAAAAAACTTTCAAGAATTTGCAATTTAAGACTAATTTATATCTAATTAATTAAAAGAGAAGTCCTGGTATTTCCATTATAACAAAACTCAGAAGTTTTGAGCTCTTTGATTTCAAGATCTGCAGATGCAGACCAGACAATATCCTACGAAATGTGTCCAACTCCCACCTTGGATAGGGATGCACAGCTGGGGGCTACTGAGTATGTCTTTAAAATGTGAGGAAATGAAATGCAATTTTCTAAATATGGAAAAGAAGAGGAAAAGTTTCAAAAAGTGAATAGAGGCATCTGCCTATGGCTGCTTTATACAGTGTGTATGAACCTCCTACTGTCTAAGTGGCATATGGAAAGTCTAGCTGTAGTCCCTAAAATAAAATCCTGGATTTCTCCCTTAGAAGCCATAGCCATGCTAGCAAGAAACTTGTAGAACATTTTGCAAAGGAGTGGTAACTCACAGTGAACTTTCTTACTCGGTTGGAGGTTTTTTTGGTTGGTTGTGGTTTTTTTCTGGTTTTGGAAGGAATTATGTCCTCTACTCTTTGTCTTACTGCCTCCATATCATGTATTACCTTGTGCAGATGTAACTCCAGTTATAGAACTGCAAGATCAAAATCAAGCCTCCAACTTGAATTTTTATTAGTGGCTATGTCAGGCATTATGTTGAGCTTGACTTCTTTTTAAAAATAATGTATTTCATATGCATATTCCAGTCCTACTACTTCAGATTAATTCTCTGGTATAAATAACAAATGCAGCAAGTCTGTGGAACATAGGACCAAAGAGGAAGGTCAGAAGAAAAATTAATGATTAGTGATCCATTAACAAGTTGTAAGCATCAATCTGGCTCATGATGTTTGTGAGCTATGGATTGCTGGAGGCTGGGTGAGATTTTTGGGGCAGTGTGACAAAGGCGCCTTTGGGGGTTTGGCTCTGGCCTGACTTGGAGACCAGATTTTTGGTTTGACCCACAGGGTTGTTTGGTTGTTTCTGTGTGTTTGGTTTTGTTTTTTAGGTGGATAAGATGCGTTGCTTTTCAAGACTCTTTCAGGGGTAGTAAAACTTGCACAGTATTCTCGCACCACATCTATGTATTTGTACAAGCTGTTAAAGGATCACAGCCAGTATCTGCTTTTATTTATGTTGTTGTAAATCCAGAACAATTTATTAGTTACTTCTTTGAAAGTCATGAAAGGAGAGTTGGACCTTGGAAGTCTTTGTCCAAAGGAAGCAGAGTTCAAGTGTCCATGGTCAATTTTTTTCATTGGTTTGAGTTTTTTTCCACACTGTTTCCAATCCAGGGCAATATGCCAGTAGTAAAACTGCACTAGTATCAGGGATTGTGTTTGATTCCTGATGTTTCCTTTTCAAATATAGCCAAATACCTAAAATCATAAACGTGGCCTTGCATTTTTAGATTGCTGTGTGTCCTAGGATTTCAGAGATCTCTATGACTTCAGCAATCATTATGCTCTTCCATGGGTGAAAAGTAAATGTAATGCAATTTTTACAAATAGGAAAATGGAAGTACAGTGAGAGAGTCGAAAGTGTCAGAGAAAGTTTAGGGAGTAGAAAGTGATCTGTTCAATTCAATCAATCAGCAGGTTGAGGGAGGGATCCTGCTCCTCTGCTCTGGTGAGACCCCANAACAAGTTGTAAGCATCAATCTGGCTCATGATGTTTGTGAGCTATGGATTGCTGGAGGCTGGGTGAGATTTTTGGGGCAGTGTGACAAAGGCGCCTTTGGGGGTTTGGCTCTGGCCTGACTTGGAGACCAGATTTTTGGTTTGACCCACAGGGTTGTTTGGTTGTTTCTGTGTGTTTGGTTTTGTTTTTTAGGTGGATAAGATGCGTTGCTTTTCAAGACTCTTTCAGGGGTAGTAAAACTTGCACAGTATTCTCGCACCACATCTATGTATTTGTACAAGCTGTTAAAGGATCACAGCCAGTATCTGCTTTTATTTATGTTGTTGTAAATCCAGAACAATTTATTAGTTACTTCTTTGAAAGTCATGAAAGGAGAGTTGGACCTTGGAAGTCTTTGTCCAAAGGAAGCAGAGTTCAAGTGTCCATGGTCAATTTTTTTCATTGGTTTGAGTTTTTTTCCACACTGTTTCCAATCCAGGGCAATATGCCAGTAGTAAAACTGCACTAGTATCAGGGATTGTGTTTGATTCCTGATGTTTCCTTTTCAAATATAGCCAAATACCTAAAATCATAAACGTGGCCTTGCATTTTTAGATTGCTGTGTGTCCTAGGATTTCAGAGATCTCTATGACTTCAGCAATCATTATGCTCTTCCATGGGTGAAAAGTAAATGCAATGCAATTTTTACAAATAGGGAAATGGAAGTACAGTGAGAGAGTCGAAAGTGTCAGAGAAAGTTTAGGGAGTAGAAAGTGATCTATTTAATTCAATCAATCAGCAGGTTGAGGGAGGGATCCTGCTCCTCTGCTCTGGTGAGACCCCACCTGCAGTGCTGCATCCAGTTCTGGATCCCCCAGTGCAAGAAAGATGTGGACTCGTTAAAGTAGGGTCAGATGAGGGATATGAAAATGCTCTGGGGGCTGGAGCACCTCTGCTATGGAGAGAGGCTGAGAGAGTTGGAATTTTTTGCCTGGACAAAAGGGAGACCTTATTGTGGCCTTTTGATACGTAACAGGAGCTTGTAAGANCAGCCAGTATCTGCTTTTATTTATGTTGTTGTAAATCCAGAACAATTTATTAGTTACTTCTTTGAAAGTCATGAAAGGAGAGTTGGACCTTGGAAGTCTTTGTCCAAAGGAAGCAGAGTTCAAGTGTCCATGGTCAATTTTTTTCATTGGTTTGAGTTTTTTTCCACACTGTTTCCAATCCAGGGCAATATGCCAGTAGTAAAACTGCACTAGTATCAGGGATTGTGTTTGATTCCTGATGTTTCCTTTTCAAATATAGCCAAATACCTAAAATCATAAACGTGGCCTTGCATTTGTAGATTGCTGTGTGTCCTAGGATTTCAGGATCTCTATGACTTCAGAAATCATTATGCTCTTCCATGGGTGAAAAGTAAATGTAATGCAATTTTTACAAATAGGAAAATGGAAGTACAGTGAGAGAGTCGAAAGTGTCAGAGAAAGTTTAGGGAGTAGAAAGTGATCTATTTAATTCAATCAATCAGCAGGTTGAGGGAGGGATCCTGCTCCTCTGCTCTGGTGAGACCCCACCTGCAGTGCTGCATCCAGTTCTGGATCCCCCAGTGCAAGAAAGATGTGGACTCGTTAAAGTAGGGTCAGATGAGGGATATGAAAATGCTCTGGGGGCTGGAGCACCTCTGCTATGGAGAGAGGCTGAGAGAGTTGGAATTTTTTGCCTGGACAAAAGGGAGACCTTATTGTGGCCTTTTGATACGTAACAGGAGCTTGTAAGAAGCATGGAGAGAGACTTTGCCAAGTACAGACAGAACAGGGGGCAATGGTTTTAAGCTGAATGTGGCAAGATTTATACTGGGCATTAGGAAGACATTTTTTACAATGATGATGGTGGAACAATTTGCCCAGGGAAGTTGTGGATCCTCATCACTGGAAGTGTTCTCTGATTCTATGAACGCTGTAATTCTGGGGGCATGTCATGAGACACAGGTTAGTTTGGTCCTAAATCTCCTCACTGATCAGCTGCACAGTGGAATGTCTGCCTGCACTGAATTGCTTGTTATTCCTAATTTCCCCCATTGTAAGAGAAAAGAACTGAGCGAGGAAAGTGCATTGAGTGTACCTTTGTATGCAGGTACCTGCACGCAGTGAATGGAAATATTTATTGTAGATATATATATAGGTATTATAAAGTAAAGATCAAAATGCCATAAGTAAAGGAGCACACCATTGCCTAGTAGATAACTTTAGATGTAATTCTATGGGTTTGAGCATTAATTGCTTCATATACAAAAAGCATATAAGGTAATATTAAATATTCATTTGAAACATTGTACTCTGCTTCAGCAGTAACTGAGGTGCAGTATATGAATGCATGCACAGACTTTGCATTAACCAATACTGAATAATGTGCTTTACAGTCTACATGCTTGAATAGCAAGATGCTTTGCATTTATATAGGACTCTCAATACAAAAAACCTGAAATACTTTTGAAATAGGCTTAAGCATTGGTATCCCTACATCCCTTTTGGAAAATTGCAAAACAGATATTGAACTGCATTAACAAAAACTGGTGATTATTTGGGATAGAATCCATAATTTGACTGCTGGGACATTAGAAAAATTTCTGATATTCTAGATGGATGAATGTTTCTAGCCCCTCAGTACATTTTTTTTCTATTTTTAAGAATTAAATAATCTTTTTATACAGCAAAGCACTGTAATTTTTCTGAGTTTCTTCAATTAGCTCTTTTATTCATTTGGTCACTGATGGCCTGAGACATCAACTCTTACAAAAAAGGCTTTTTGGGGGAGCAGATACTCATTTTATGACATGGCCATTTCTGGTGGGTATTAGTAGCTGTTGAGACTCATGCTAAATCCTAAGGTTTGGTTTCCCCGCTGAACTGTCTCTTTAAATGAAAACTTTGCCTGCTCAGGAGGTGTTGGAGAAGTTCTCACTGGGGATGTGCTGTGACCTTGGTGTTGTGTGCCATTTGTGCATCATTAAAAGGTTGTAATGAAGCTCTGCCACACACAGATTGTAAAAGGTCAAGCAGAAAGTTGGGAGCCAATGAGGTTGGGAAGAAAAATTGTGCTAGCAGCAGAGGTTGAGGGATTCATTATATTGATGCTATGGGGTTTTCAGCAGAGTAATAACTGACTTAGCAATAGAATGTAAATCTTCTCAACCACTTAGTCTGAGCCTGCTTCTTCTTGATTTGTGGGGATATATTTTTACTAGAGTACAGGAAAAGTCATTATGCTTTCAAGAAAGCCACTGGAACTAGTTAATGCATTGTAGGTAAAAAGACAGAAGATAAACAGAACTGGATGTGGCTCATCTGTAAAAACAGGGTATTGGTGACAGAAAGAGAAGGATTGCCTCAAACAAAAACGTTTATGCAAATAATTGGAGTTGCTGCACGGAATAATTGTAGGTTTGCATGTTTTGGCTGGCAGGTTATGTTGCATATATGTAGAATGCTGTGATGATAACTATAAAGGTTGCCCTTTTGGTTCATAGCAAGGGAAGGGGCAGTGGCCTTCCAGAGTCATATTCACATGGGGAGGAATCCTTCAGTCCCAGAGTCATATTCACATGGGGAGGAATCCTTCAGTCCCACAGACTTCATCATTCCCTGTTTCTCAGTAAAAACAGCCCCAAGTAGAGGTGCACATCAGAGCAACATTTACCAGACCGTGTAACTTCCTTGCATTATAATTGACTTGAAATTAATCATATGAGAAAACAAATCTAAACTGCAACTGCCATGCCTATACAAAAATTGGGAGTGACTAAAATATACGGAACAATTCTGCTTTCCAGTTCTCTGGATATGCTGAATTATGTTCTGGCATAACTTGTCACAATCTGGACATAGACAAAAGGTCATATGAAAGGCTGTGGGTTTGTTGTACTTCAATAGTCTTGCATACAGCACTTTCCCCTATTGCTCTATAAAATTAGGTATTTTTGATACATATGGAGAAAATAGTAACTTTTAATCGTTTGCCGTGTTATCAACTTGATTTTCTAGGACGTGGTTTCCTTAACATGAGAGGCACCAACCTGGCATGACCAATCTAAGATATTTTGTGTTAATTACTTAGATAAAGATTCTCAGTTGGGGGAATTTTAAAAACCATCTCTAATTCTAATCTAATACTTATGGAAGTCATCAAGAGTCTTTCTGTGGTTTTCAGTGACCAGAGCCTGCAATATTCCCAGCTTGTCCTCCGAAGTCTTTGCATTTCATCCAAATGTTTATTAATTCATGTGTATTATTTAGGATAGTAGCTCTCAAAAGGGAAAAAAGTGTGTGTAAGCTGGTATCATCCTCACTGTCATCCACATGGAGGCTCATAATTTTCTGTACTTGGATGGTAGAGGAAGGATTAAGCCCATTGCTCCCAAAGGGCCCTAAAAACAAAAACATCAACGTTCATCACTTTTTGTTCCTGGCAGGTGATCTTGTAACTAATCTAATGTGTCAATTACAGCCAGCTTTGAAAAAAGATACTCAAGATATCTGGAAGAACAAAAAAAAAAAGTGACTGAACCAGGTTATTTGGCATTCAGTCAGCTTCCATCAGATCACTGTAAATTACCCGTCACATTATTCCATTGCTGAACATGCTTTGTTTCAACATCCTCAGCTAAACAGTTACATATTTTGTACCTTTCTTCTGTCACACTTTCACACTTGTTATGCAGTTCTGTTTTGTTCTAGAAAATGCCATCTCTCTCCAAACTGTGATTAAAGAGCTCAGAGGGGTTCTCAAAGTAAGCTTTAATCAATATTGGAGGTTTATTCTTTTGTGCATTGATTATTATGCTAAGGTGTTTAATTAATCAACAGATGTTATTTTAATAGAGAAAACATGACTGAAGAAGCGATAATGGAAAATTACAGAATTTTTTTTGACACCAGCTTGAAGATTTAACACTTGTCCACCAATCCTATGTATTTGAGACAGTCCTGCTAATCTGAAACCGTCCCTTTTGAAAACTTTTATCTGTTTGGTCTCAAGCTCCACCATAAATAGATGTGTCCACAACTGAAAATGTCCACCCCCAGATTTACGCAGTATTTCTCTCAAAAATAGAAGAAACTCATATCTTGGTATGGCCCCTCTTAACTGTATTACAAAAATCAAATCCCTGAAGTCTGTTGCAGTGCTACTGAGACATATCTGTGCATTTGGATGCCATTTCAAAGACACCCAGATTGTAGGTATTTCAAGTGCAGTCTCAAGAGTCAAGTTCTCTGAGGTTGTCTAATTAATTCATTTGCACCAAACAGGATCAACCATACTGCTGTCATTCCTGGTGGGTGTCGACATCCATCTTTGTACACTTCTAGAGAGGAAATGACTGTATAGAACTATCATTGTCTTTAGATAGTTTTTTCCTATTTATTACCCAAAATCTCTCTTGCTTCACTTATTCCTGATACTGCCTTCCATGAGGGAGGGATTAAATGAAGGAGTGATTTGCATATTATCAAATCTCTTTTCCATCCTCTTCCTTAACATTAAAACTTAAACATTTCACATTGTTTCTTGTCACAGCTGCTGTTCCCTGAGCAATTCTCTCCTCTTTCAGTTCCACTCTGGGAAGGTGGTGTCCAAAAGCAGAGGCAGCTCTCTAGACAAAGCCTTTCCAATGCTTATTAGAGCACAAAGGATCATTCTGCTTGTCCTAGTGGTGCTACTTCTGTCTGTGCATCTTGTTTTCTGAAAAGGCTCCTGTGGAACATGGGAGTGTTGGATAAAGACCAAGCTGCAGATCCATTCAGGGCAGGGAGGGCACTGGTGCCACTGTGTCACCTCGTGCCCGCTGCTCCCCTGTCATTCCCACTGCAAATCCATTCAGCTCTAAAGCCGCAGAGTCTCAAACTCTGTCTTGCAGCTAAAATGCATTGATTTTTTTGCATTTTAACCCAAATCTGGTACAAAGAGTCTTAATCATCCACAAATGCTTTCTTCGAAACTCCCAATACAGCATTTTAGCGTCCATTCGCCCTGCCAAGGGTTAAGAGCCTGGACTATGCCAACAAAACCAGCATTTCCAGGTAGAGGCTTCATTAGTTCTACCCTGCTTGCTCTGACCTCACTGCTTAGGATCTGCAAAGCATGAAAGGAGTACGAGGCTGTAGAGAAGTGAAAATGAAGGAATTACGATTCGCCTGTCGCTCTGTGCATTCGCATGAGACAAAGTTCTGTAGAGTAAGTAGCACCTTCTTGCCTCATTTTCTTTCTAAATCAGAATTATTCTTGGTTAAGGCAGGTTGTTTGGAAAACCTACTTGCATCGAGGAATGTATATGGCACTGTGATAATATTTTCTATGTATATTCGCTTCTCAAGATGCCCATTGCATCAGGTAATAAGGCTTTCAGTTCTACGTGTCAACTCTCTTTTGGTAGTATGTTGTAAATGTTTTGCTAATTACAATCAGTTAAGATACATGAGACATTATGTCATTATTCGCATTACAGCATCATCCTTTCAGTGAGTTATCTCTGCTATTGACAGGGCAATTATTTCACTGCTGGAGAGTGCAAACATGTATGAAAAACAAGATAAGTTATCAAAAATAGCACCTTCAGAATAAAAAATGAATAATGAATGCATGTGCCTTGAATTGTGTAGAATACATATAATTTGTTTTCTCACAATCACTGGAAAATAGAAACTGCTTTTTGATTCCTTTTTCTTTCTCTTGTTAAAAATGTGACTTGTACCCAAATAAAACTACTTGGCATGTATATTCAGGGAAACCTGAAGTATAAACCTGTTTTTAAGACAGAAACATTTGCTTGAGTTCAGCAATCAGATGACGTTGGATTTGAAACTGCAGATGATTTATTTTCCTAGATCTTTTATTAGACTGAGATTTGCAATACCTTTGTTTTAGAAAATGTAGTTTTCTTTGTTCTCTGTGAAAACAGATGCAATCAGAATTTTGTAGGATGCAGAAACATTGTTCTCACAGTAACTTTATATTTTTAAATTTAGGTCAATATTTTGGGATAGACAGTTTGAACCTCTGGAAGGTGTTACTGACCTGACTGGCCAAAATATGGGCTGTTTTCTCAGGCCATCTTGGGCATAGCAATGCTATGGCTAGGATTAAATTTAGCATAGTGGCCCAAAAGGAATACTATTCAGATGAATTATATTGTAGAGTTGTTATCTATTCTGAGTTCTCCATTTTGAATCACACGCGATATTTTGTAATCCCGTTTTTGCTTCTCAAAAATGCATCTTATTATTTTCAGCAACAAATTGTTCTAGGGATTGTGAGCCTTGGAAAATGAATGAGCTTCAGTTGAGGCCAATTTTTGCAACAGTATGTTAATGAAGCTTGAAAAGAGTCTCCATTTTCATGTTGAACCATATAATAGAGTTAGCACTTCAGTGCCCAAATTATGTAAGTGACAGAGAAAGGGAGAAATCAAGAGCCCTACTCCCAAAGCAGTGGAATTAAACAGGCTGCGGATCATACTGAGAATCTGTGCTTGCACTCATTCTATTATTAGACAGAAAATTCCTTCCTGTAGGGCATTGTTAATGAGCCCATAACTTCTGGAGCCACTCATTTTCTTTCCCATCACCCTGGTGCTCCTCAGGTTACCCACCTTCCACGCCCGGCCCATCCGTGCTGCTGCTCCGACCGCGTTTCTGCTGAGAGAGTCAAAAGGGAATGGTGTTACATTTAATGTAATTTGACAGCTTTAACTTCACTATCTCTAGCTGTGGCCTTCATGAGATCACTGAGCTTTAGGAACATCCACTTTTTCTGGACAGTGCTGGCTGGCTGTGCCTGTGCAAGTCTCCTGGAGCTCTGTCTTGGTGTTGAAGGATAAAGATTTTAGCTGCAAGTACTCACACTAGCCAAGTGCCTCATCTAACCCCTGTTTACTAGGGGGCTGTTGCAGATGATGTTTTTATTTATGGCAGCCTGTCATCACTCCTATTGAAATTTAATGGTGTATTGCTGTGAGATGGGGTCATCAGGCCACTTATTAACTTGCCCAGCAGGAAGATAAAAATGCCTTTTGGGCCCCATTGGCAATATTTCTTGAGTACCTGCTATTTAATCACTTTCCTGATACGTCTGGGATGTCAGTTATCTGCACTGCATATTTTATTGAAGTGTAGAGAATGAGGTGTGATAATGATTTCTACATTCATAGTAATGAAGTAGTAGCTTCCCCACGGTATCTGAAATTACTGTGGCTCCACAGCATCAGGGATACTTATGACATCAAAACCCAAGTTGCTGTATTTTATACCTTTGCTGCTGGCACTGAATTTCTACATGGTTACTCAACCAATTAAACCTGGTTTATTACTTTTAATTACCTGTCTAGTTTACTTTGTTTTCTAATTTATCAAATCAGGCTAGAATATTTTATACATGGTTACTACTTTGCTAACAGACAAGGCACCTACACGCCACATTATGTTTATGCAGTTAATGCTGTCTCCGAGAAGAGCATTATGAGAGGTGGGAAGGACATTTTTAAAATATCATTTCAAGGGTCCTAGACCCAAATTGTGGCTTTTCTTAGAGTCTCAAGTGCAGCCCAGTCTGTAAATAGTTGCAAAACCCCACACGGACATCTGAGAAATTGCATTATTTTCCTTGAAGCTATTATAAGGGAATCATTTGGCACTTATTTTCTTGCTGAATTTACAGCAAAAACAGTTAAGTAAGAGGTTGCTTTTCTCAGAGTTGTGTACTTACTTCTGACAGTCTTGCTGATTGGAGAAGGCACGTGAACACCAAGAAAAGACAAACCAAGTGGGATTTGCAGGGCTCCACGAATGTGTGCAAAGTTACTTCTCACAGCTTCTCCCCCTCCCTCTTCTTTTTCATCTTCAGCTCTTGGACAGTGTATATCCAAAAGTTGTCTAGGACTTCTCTTCTGGAGCTCTGAACGAAATGTCCATTTTGTATTTCCTTTATATTAATGAAGACATGCTCATTTCCTAGGCAAACCTTCATTCTTAGCCTGGACCACTTGACAGTTGTCAAGACAGCCGATTCCTTATTTTTCTTCCTCTTTCTCTTCTTTTAGACTCCTTTTCAGGAAGCCGTTCTTTGATGCCATCCTGCTTTCTGTGAGGGTTTTTTACAGCTATATGTCCTGTTTGCTTTCTCGTTTCCCACCATGAGTCATCTTTGATTGGTTTTATTTGCAACAAGCTTTAAAAAACTGTTCTGTGCTGCTGAACCAAAACCTTATCCATCATCCTGTCATCTGTCCAAACTAACACCCCAGCAATGCCAGAGATCTTACGTGACTGTTCAGTTTTAAGCTAAATTCATCATATCTAAAAGAGAATTCCCTCGCCCATTTCTATTCCTTCCTGGTGAAGATGAATAGCACTGTATTCTGCCTCTAAAAGCTCATTTAAGGTGACTTATAAGACTTGTAAATAATAATCCTACAAGTGTGAGGTCAGCACTTAACTCTATGGAAAGGTTTCTAGAATAATTTTTGTCTCTCTTCTTCTCTTTTGTTTTATTCCCTTGTTGATTATAACCAAGATTTCAAATTCTTTGGGGAAAATCTGGGTGCACAGCACCAGCTATCGAGCTAATCTGTCTGGGACTTCTAAACGATGTAGAGAAAGTAAGTCAGAATATACTAATGACTGACAACATGAAACTATAGAAAATGATTAATCATTGGAGGGCTATTGAAACTAAAGCATTATTGCATAGGATTTCAGTGACAAGCTGAAGATGCAAGTCAAGTGAAATATGCTCCTTTAATTTTCAGTTGTCCACAGATTTTATGTGTGTGTCTGTGCTTGCTGTAAGATAGAGACACCACATAATTCCTCCTTGTTGCGTGGAAAAGCCTTCAGCTGAATCCTGCAGGGTGGGGTGAACCTTGCTCCCAGACCTGGCAATGCTCTTCGGGGTGGGCTGAACTTGAACTAAGAGTGACTGCATCCTTGGAGAGCTTGGTTTTGGCACGTTCTTTTCTAGTTTTCAGTAAGATCACTGCGAAATTGCGGCCTCGGTGGTTTCAGAGAAAATATTTCACAGAATGGCTTGCGGAGCGTTCAAGGCAAAGAGCCAGGGAGCCTAGAGAGATAAGTTCCCATCCTGACAGATGATGCATTTCTGGAGTGGGTTTACATTGTTCGGGTGCACCCTCAATCCACAGCACTCGGGAGCCTGCAGCAATCACACACAGAGTCGTGGTTATGGCCGAGCTTCAATATTTCACAGAATCTGCTGAGAAAATGGGAATGGGGGGAGTAATTTGCAATGCCTGAGGCACTCAGGTATAAATCGTGCTCTCTTCTGTGACTGACAGAGCTCAAGGAGATAAAACTTTTTTTGAAATCTTAGAAACACGAGATTATATGCCTGTTCACATACGTACAGCTGCTTTTTTTAGTGCTGTGCAGCAAAATGTCACAAACAATGTACCAACATGTTGGTGCAATGACCCGTAACAGTAAGAAGTCCTAGAACTGGCAACCAGCAGCCTTCAGAAAACTCTAAGCTGTCAGTTGCAACTTTTAGGCAGCAAATTTCCCAGTAAATAGACTATTAATCAATTCAGACAGGAGGAAATGTGAGTGATCGGAACAGACTGGCCTCTCAATCAAAATACACATTTTATTTACTTGCATTCATAGGTGATGTGAGCTGACTTGAGCTGAGGTAGAGCCTCTTAATTTGAAATGTTTTGAGTACAGAGTTTATAGAAGCCAAAGAAACTTCTGTTTGATGGCTCTTCGTGGATTTGCATATATTGAAGTGGATGGGGAAAAAACCCCAACCTGTTTATTTGTTTATTAGCAGTTCAGAGAACTGCAGACAGCTTAAGGCTGTGGGTGTATTGGTCTTTCCACTACGGAAACACTCACTTTTTTTTTTTTAAGATTGCAACATAAAGGCCTTAATAAAGACATTTTGGTTACACTTCTAGTGCTTTACCTGAAAAATAAACCTTCAGGATTATTAGCCTGGTATCATTAGGAACAAAAACATTCCCTTTAAAAAGCAAATTGAAAGGCACTTTGCAGGAACAAACAGGATTCTGCTGTGTTTGCTGGGTAATAGACACTATTTCTTTTATTGTGCTTTATGAGCGGCAAGACACAAAACTTGGAACATTTTGGAAGTGCTGTTGAGTGAATGGGGCAGATGAGGAACAGGGCAGAGGGGTTTGGGGGATTTGTGTGTGCTGTAGGGACACGTGCTCAGATGCAATAGTTTTCTGCTGGTTTTTCAAGCTCTGGGGGCAGGCAGCCTGCAGAAATGCCTCCTTCCAGTTTGCTCCCTCTCTGCACTGTGTCCAGACCCCAGTGCAACAGGTTCCAGCTGCAGGCACGGGAGGGCAGAGCCTGAGAAAATGCTAAATATCCAAACCGTGCCCTTCAGATGAAATCCCAGTCCCCCCGGATTAATGGGATTTATGTTTTAAATCAAGGTTTATGCTCTAATAAGTAAATGTCCTAATTTCTGAGAAGGGTAAAATCACGATAAACCTTATGTGCTAGCCAAATCATGGATTTGGGCAGCTGAAGGTGTTGAATTTCCTTTCCATTAAATAACTAGCCCAGTATCCAGGTGTATGGTAAATGTAGAAGGACCTTATCCTGCAGGTGTTTCTGCTAATTTCATGCACTAATTGAGCCATGAGGCCTATACAGATCCTCTACTGTATGCAATGTGATAGAGTGGGAAGTGGAGAAAAGAAGCAATCCAGTTCCTCCTACCCCTTATTGCTCAGCTCATGTATTTTATATGGTAGCACGTGAGTTCTCAAAACTTTTGGAAAAGCATCTGCCTGCTGGCCACTGAAGTCAACTGGGACATTAATATTTTGACGTAATTACTAATCCCTTCTGCTACCTCCAGGAAGGATTTGTCTCATGGCTGTGCCAAACAACTTATTTCAAATTTGTGACACACACTAAGCATGTATGTTTTCTCTTTTATTTATGATTCATATGTTCTTCTGTCTCCCAGCTGACTGCTGTCCTAATGTCTCTTTCAAACTGCACAGTTCTAAATGATAGGAATGAAATAATCAGTTGCTTTAGAACTCACTATTTGATTGATAATATAATGAATGAATAAAACAGATTATAAAATATAGCTTTAAATGGGTCTGACTACATGTTGTTCTTTCTCTCTATAAAGTGCATGTAAAGATTTTCCATTCCTGATTTACAACCTCCAGTGAATCTTTGCTGCTTTGGTCCTGTGTTCATGATTTTAACAAGTGCCTATGTAAATAATCTTGCACATGACCCCTGTGCAGAGCTTTTATGATTTTTATTGTTCCAATTCTAGCAATTTAGCTTTATTTCCAATGGGTCCAAAAGAAAGTTCACCTCTGCTTTCTCTCTTCATCATCTTGAAACTTCAAATTGTTGGGAACAGCCTTGCATTTGTGAGTGAGTTCTTTCATGGATATTTTCATCATAAGAGCACTTGGTATTACTATAGAAATATTATCTCCATTGAGGCTCATCTCCCTGAAATATTTTCTCATTTTCTAAGTACTGAAGACAAGGTAAACTGCACTGCCTGAAAGAAAACACTACAGCATTTCAAGGTTATTGTTCTAGTTATCATTAGGGAGTTTCTCATGAGTGTGTATCTGGATTTCTTTAATGAAAATCAATGAGTGATTTTAAAGCGTTTTCTAAACTTATTAGCTGTAGTGTAACCTGGTTGAAAACTGCAGTGATGCTGGTATGAGTAGACTAAATGTAATTCAGGTGTAAACTGCAAATTTATTTGCTTTAGTTTAGCAATGCCAATCTATTCCTGTCACTTTATGCTCATGTGCAGGAAGAACATGGGGAAAACCAGTGCTGTTTACCCTCCTCTCACATCTAAAAAAGGGTGCTCAGGGGTCACGTTTTCCTCTTCCTGCAGCAAAATCTTCCAACAGCTACAACTTTTTCTCACTCAGGAGTGCAGTGGCAGCCTTGCAGTGAGGAAAGGGGAAATAAATGTGCATTTTTACTTTAATGGCACATGTTAACCCCTTAAGCCCCCGGACGTAAATTTTTAGATGTTACCCAGTTACTGTAATGTTATGATGTAGAAAAGCCAATGCATCAGGAGCACGCCCCTGCAAATGGTTTCTGTGTGCTTTTCTGCTCTCCTCTTTGTTGTTGTGATTGAGGTTTTTTTGTACCCAGATAACCTCACACATTTCACAGGAGTGCCTTCTAAATTAAGTGAGATGAGGATCAGTGGTCTCCTACTTTGGGGCCAATTTTGCTGGTTCATCTGATAAATGGTGCTTTTCTAACTTCACAAAATCACTTTAATTCCAGTTAAACTATTTCATGTTATTAGTGACCTCAAAATGTGCTACCCTGGTTATACAGGATAAGGTTAAGACTTTTCTCTTTGAGCTAGCTCATTGAACTAGGGGGCAGATCCTGAGCCACCATAAAGTGCCATAATAAAAATTGATCTTAGGGGAGCTACGCTGCTTTGCATCGAGTGAGGACACAGCCCTTCCTAAATCTTAATTCTGATTTTTTTCATTGGCTGTATTATTGTAAGATAGCTATTACATGCATCTAGCTGCTAGTGCAATGGGAAGCCTGCAGTGTACTACAAATCAGAAGCAAGCAGAGGCTTTAATTTAGTCAGAGACAAGCTTTGAAGGCAGTCAAAGAGCCACTGATGGAGTTCAAATGCTCTTTGTCCTGCAAAAATAAAGAGCCCATTTGTTCTGCCTTTTTACATTAGCATCTTTTACCTTGCTGGAGGAAAAGCAGGAAGAACTGTAATCCTAGCTCTTGGGGTGGGTTTTTTTTTTAAAGAAAGGGAATATTGAACTCATAGAGGCCTTACTAAAGCTTTAGCTATATGAAAAAATATGCAGTTTGCATTTAACAAATATCACAGGATGGGTAGTTTATGCCCCACTGTCAGGTGGTAACTATTTCTCCTTTCTTATTTTCCTTTTATTTCTGCCACCACAACACAACCACGACAATGTAGTGCCAGAACAGAGGTTGCCAACCAAAGATTGGGTTTGGAGATCTGCTGGGCACAAGCTCTCAGATGCAGGAGCCTCCACACTTGACTGGGACTGCTTGACTCTGAAAAAATTCTATGATAGCAATTGTTGCTACCTATGGAGGACAGTAATTATAACTAGAATCCTTGATCCTATGACAAACACAGCAGACTAAGTTGCTTCTCAAACAATAGAAAAACATTTTAAGTTTTTAACTGCCATTAAGTCCTTGTTTTGTTCCTTTTGGATCAACTAATTCATGTGTGATTGTAAGGATCTTTGTGTTAAAATGAACACGTTCTTTCCTATTCTACACCCTACTTCTGCACCTAATAAAACCTAATATCAGGTAAGCACCTTCCCTACCACCCTCAGCAAATGTTCCAGTAATTTGGAAAGTGATCTGGAGTTTTTAATTCCCTTCTCTTTTGCTTTGTGTACAGGAAATAGTTAGTGTGGCACACTTGCTCTCCTCAGCACCGTCTGATAGCAGTTTCTCACCCTATTCTCTTTGCAAATTACTTTTATTCTCAGCAGGATTCACAGATGGTGAAGTCTCACTGCTTCTCCTAGTGAATAGATGCAGTTTAATCTGTACAGCATCCAGTAGAAGACAATGCCTTTATCATCAGCTCTACCTTCAGCCCATGGAATGACATTCCTGTAGTGTTCAGTGCTTTTGAAGAGTCCTCTTTGAGTTGATTAAACCTGTTGCAAAGCTCAAGTGGCAAATTAAGTTCAATGATTATCTGTTCACTTGTCTTAGCCACCTATTTCTTGAGGAAGTTGTCTTTTCAATTGAAAAGGCATATATTCTTGCATAAATAGATACTCCTATATATATTCCATATTTTGTGTACAAATGAGTGAATTGTCTCAATAAAAGATACTTTCAGAGTAGATATATTCTATATAAGCCATATTTACTAACATTGAGACTGAAGATTGAAGGGTAAAAGAAGTCATCAATTAAGAGAAATTTTAAAATATACAAAGGGTTGCTGTGGCCAAAATCAAGACCTCAAAATGTCGTTCCATCAATGTATAGTGTTAAAGGCTGTTAGTGGTTTTTAATGCTACAAGTTCTTCCTAGAATCTTAATTTTTCTCAGCATCTCATAACACAGTAAAACAGGATATTGTCATCATGTACCCAGTCCGGAAGGAACTGAGTATATGGTAGTGCTTTGATTACTTGAATTGTCAAATTACCCAAAATGTATTCAGTTCTACAGTTCTTTGGCATAAAAATTTCTTGCTGATTTCAACAGCAATTCCCTGTATTAAACAGACAGAGTGCCCTTACTCTGTAACTGCAGCAAAGCTTCTTTTTCGTGTGTGAGTCCATTTCGAAAAAAGTATAAATTATTCTCAAAGGCTGCTCAATGCATTTATTTAAGGTGTGGTTTTGCAATTCATATGGAAGAAAAGCACTCTGATTTTCATAGACCAAAGGTTTAGTAAAGGATATCTTTTATTTTCAAGAAGAAAACACTATGCTGATCTCCTATGTACTTCTTGAGAATTCCAGCTTGAAAGAGAACTGATTTCTGGAATTTATAATCTCTCACGTGTGCAAAATGTGCAAAACCAAATATAATAAACTGTGGCAATATTTGAGCTATGCATAGTGTATACCTTAAATAAAACAGGGTAAAAACTGGAATATAATAAATAGGTTGCAATAACTCATTGCATACCTTTAGTGCCACCTATATGCAAGGAATGGTGCGAGGAAGTTGCAGCCCATTCCTGGAAAGTGTCTTGATTGAATGTCAGTAGCATTCACACCCAAGGTAATAGCAAATAAATTTATTAAATGGGAAGGTGCCAACTTAGTAATAATTTATTGTCTTCTAGTGTAATGACATAAAGTTATTTTCCCCAGTGAAGAGCACTTCCACTTAGCCAGCTTTACACCACGACACAACAGTAGCTTTCTGTCATATTGCTTTGAATCTGAGTCCTTGTATTAAGCTTTTGAAACTGCCTTCAACTTTTAAAAAGAAAACTTTAAAATCAAGCCTAAAAAAAAATCACAAGAGTTGTTGTATAAGTGCTTGTTGGCTTATCAAATTTCAATTGTAAATCACAGGGCATTTGAGCTGGCTTTTATTTCATTTGTTGCGTCTGATTTTCCATTTCACTTTGTGCGCATCCCTTGCAAGATTTAAATCTCTGTACTTTGCTAGTGGAGTTCCTTTTTTTTTAATTTCCAGGATGACCTAATAACTGAAAGATGCCAAGTGAAATCTTGCTGGTGCTGCTATTAACTTGCAACACACAAACAATTAGGCTTTTACAGAGGCTGGGTTTCAGCAGCAGGTACTGGTTGTGTGGAGTGATTTTTATTTTATATTCAAGCAGCAAGAATGAGTTGATTACCCTGCCTATGCTACCTGCATGTAAAGCCAGAAAACTGCAAGCCCTGACATAAATATTTTCGCTGTCTTACTAAAAGCTAGAAAATACTTAGACCATTTCTCCAGAGACAGCAGGAGATGGAAGCATACAGTCATGCCAAAGACAAGTAATTCAGGCTATTGATAAAAAAATTAAACTGGTGTTTTCATATTTCAGGGTCTTTACCACTCTATATTACAATTAATGGGTTTGAATTCAACCGTCACATGCAGAAAATCCTGTATTTTAGTAATATAGTTTGAAATTTGGTCCTTGTTCAGGGCAGTAAGAGTTTTGTAGGATCTGTCATGCAAATCACTTGACAAAGCAGTTTTTGGAACAGATGCAGAAACAAGGATGTGGGTAGGTCAGGGGCGTGTCAGAAGAGCAGCAGTGTTTGAAATGGTTGTGAGAGCTCTGGTCCCTCTGTGGTTATTGGGCAGGTAATACAGATATCCACTGTAAGACTATTACACTGTTAAGGCTGCAGAATTTATGTTTGTAACAAGTCTGAATATAAATGATGGCTGTTGAAGGGTTGCTGGTGTACCCTACACCCTTGCAATCTTCCCCTTTAGTAAAAACCTGAGAGCAAATACACTGCAGATATTATACCTTAAAACAACTCCCCTTCCTCAGTCCTGCAGGCTTACCTGGCATTTCAGCTTCACACTGGAGCAGCCAAACCACCAAAAAAACTCTTGTGGTACAGCTGCTTCCTCTGTGCACTCAGATTTAGAGATAAAAACCTAACCAAACAACCCTGTGGATAGAAAAATGCCAGTGACCTGGCTGGGGTCAGAATTTCAGCTTTGGAATTAAGACACCAGAGTGACTGCTCTGTCTACAGAGCTCAAAGGGGAGTGTTCCTCAGTCCTTCCTCGAGATCACGCATTCAGCTCTGCTCAGATTATCGCCTTCAGTGTCTAATAATCAAGTTTGAGAATAATGAGACAAAGAAGCATCTTACAATGTTGATGGCCAACCTGCAAAAAAACTTCTTATTTAAAATTGAAAATATTATAATTTGTTTTCAAGCTTTTCAAGGAAGACTTTAAACACATCACTGATCATTAAGCGTTGTTTAAGTTATCCTGTAATTTGAGGGGTTTTTTTTATGACAGATCTGAAATAGGTCTCGAGTAGGCCAGAAAAAAGAATACCATCTCTTTTAAAAAAAGCAATAGCTTTCAAGGCCCAGGATGGCCTCTGTGCTGAGATTAATAAAGCTTGACAATACATTCTGAATGCAAGCAATGACTTCTATTACAAGGGGAAAAATGAAAAAGCTGCTATTACTGACACAGTCAATAGATTGCACCTCAGTGTATACTGTACTTTCTACATTTTTAATATAAATGTGTTCAGTTTCAGAGGCGGGAGCATTATCAGCATTCATTTTACTTGAGGCAATAATGTGAGAAGTTGTGTCTTGTGTAATAAATAAATAACCTGTCTTTAAAACCATTTACTCAGATTGCTTTTCCCAAATGCTTGTTTAGAGGTGCTCTGGAAGGTGTCATACACCAAGACAGCCATGTTATAAAGATTTTATAAAATGCATTTTCTTTATTTCACACATAATATAATTGATCATGGGGCACTTTTTGCTGATTTTAGAAGTAGTATAATGGCAATATAATTGTGGGGTGAGTTGTAAAATGTGACTTGAGGCTCCCCCATTTCTCAGGGGTTATGAAGAGCTGCCAGTACAGGCTGGAAAATTTTCCGTCATTTAGAGAATTGGCTCTCTTGAAATTTGAGACTTATTATTTTCTTCCATCATTTTTTTGTGGACTTGAAAGAATAGAAGAAATTGTCTTCTCTCTATAAATATACATATTCAGATCCTCATAATCTTTGTAGCGCCCACTCATACTGAAAAACTATTTTCTCCCTGTAAATGGATCATATTAAATGGCACTTAAGTATAAAATCAGAGAGTGAGTTAATTCATGTTTTGTGCTGTCACTCCTCTCTGTCTGTCTTGGCACATACATTCATGTGAACAAATCCTTTCCAATCTCTTTAGAGGGATAGGAAATGAAGTATGTATTACACAGGTAGCTCAGAAGAACATAAAAATGAGGAATAATCAGCAAAATTTGAATTACTTGTAATAATATTTAATATTGAAGGAGATGTTTTGTACGCATCTGATGTCTGACCATAACTGGTTTTTGTTTTTTTGCATAATCTGAACAATGCATCTGATATATCTCTAATGCTTCTTTTACATCAGCTCAAACGTGCTGATTTCATTGGAGTGGCCCTTGATTTACACAGTTGTAAAGAAAAGAGAATCAAGCTGTAAACATAGAAGGGAGGGAAAGCATAACTGTCCTGGGTGTCCAGAGACTCTAAGTACAAAAGAGAGGAAGATTTATCTGGAGTGGCCAAGGGGTTGTAGGCAGCGTAATAGGCTATAACAGAGCACAGGAAATTTAGGGAAGAACAGGGTTTACTGTTCTGTGGCTCAGCCATCTGTGGCTCAAGGTGAAAGTTCCACTGGTTAACAGAGAGACACATTTGTGACTGTGGTTAAAAGGGACAGGTGGAGGTGAAGATGTACCATTTATGCATTCCTAGTTCTGTACTCTTCTAGTGCTAGACTCAGTTTATAGCTCAGAAAAATCTTCTCCTCTTGAGACTTTACACTTCAAATGGTGGATTTTGGAGTTAAATCTAAAAGTTTATTCTTTATTTAGCAAAGAAAATCTCTTCTCAGTAGTACAGGTGCTCTGTATAAATTCTCTTACAATACTTTCTTTAGGTCATACAAGGAAACCTAATTTAGAAATATTACAGAAGGCAAAACTTCCCATTTTCTGTCTTAGAACTCAGCATTGATCTGATTACTTTTGACTGTGATTCCAGGTTATCTACCTAATTTGTCTACAGTGTTATTACCAACATGTGTTTTCCCATGAGGAACATATTAATTTGGTTGTTGCCCTGGGGAAATCTAAACAAAAACACCAAAAAACACCCAAAAAAACCCCAAAAACTACAAGAATACTTTTTCATAAAAAGGAATGCCATACACACAATAAATGACAGGCTTGTGTTTAGAAGGGTGGTGAAATCAAAGGATTTTCAGTCTGCACTTTCCAATATAAATTGCTCATTTCAAAACATAATGTTCTGCATAATTAGATCACATAGTTTGAGCATCTGGCCTATCAGTCTGTGAAGTGATGTGGCAAAATCTGTGGGTAGTGGGAGCAACGAACAAAAGCGATGCCCACCTACAGAGTGTCGGATGGCCGGAATCACTCTGCATTTCCCATTTCCTGCGGGACAGGGGTGCTGTTTTCCTGCTGCCCTTTCCCACCTCTCCTCTCTGCGGCTCCTCCATGGGCACAGAAATCACCAGGACTGGGGCAGTGGTGACTTCTCCCCCCCATGGCGGGGTGGCAGTGAGAAGAGTCAGCCTTGAGCTGCAATCATCCATTGCCCACTCGTTCCATCAGCAGCTCAGTCATCTCACTAACGACAGCGTTCCTCCAGCTGGATGTAACGTGATGGAGGAAATGGGGCTCAGTGAATCACACCGGGGATGCGCACGGAAAAATCATTTTAATTTCTAATTTAGCACGTACGTCAGACCATCAGACCTGAGACCGCTTCCAGCTACTTCCAGTACGGGAGGACAATGTAAGAAAATTCCTTAACAAATCCTCGTGTGCTGCCCTCCCCGCTGTCCCTTTTTTCTTTCCATTTCCTCTGGATTTAGTGAGTAAGCAGCCAGAAGCTTAATTGTGATAGATTGGGTGCAGCACAAAGTTAAATATTGTAAAAGAACATTGAGACATTGGTTGTTAGCACATTTTCCAAACGCTTTGTAAAGGTACAGAAGGTGTTGGAAAATGATGATTTACGTGGATAAAAATTTACTCTCCAGTTTCTTCAGTAGACATATCATGACAATTATGTCATGGTTATTTTAAAATGAAACTATCAATTCAACTTTGGATTGATCAGGTTGAAAGAAAAATCTGGAAATGTGCATTTTTTGAAGACAGATATACCATTATTTCTATTTATTGTTTTAATTAAATTCCTTTAGTTTGTAGGTGCAGTTTTGTCACCAATGACTGAACTTCAGTAAAACTCAGGTGTGACTTTCAAGTGTTATTACAAATGCCTTCGTCTCTTGGAAGCAAAGTGTAGATCAAGAGCCTGGGTAGCTTCTGCTATACCAGAGAACCAGATAATCAAAGATATCGAGCTTTTTGAAGTATAGATCTGTTTCTTCATATTTTAAAGAAATAAGCTCTTTTGAAAATGTGATTTTTAGCAAAAAGCAGGGTGATGGTTTAATACTCTACTGGATTTTGCCAGTATGCAGGCTCAGAGAAAATTGTTGCTTATCTAATTCTACATACCCTGAAAGCAAGTTTGAAAAATAGGAGTCATTGAGTAATATCTTTACTGGTGCCATAAATCAGAGACTTATTTGCATACAAATGAAAATTCAAACCAAAGTGCAGTAAGAAGTAACACTGCCCTAACAGTTAGGGATCAACATTAAAATATGAACCCAAGTTTCCACCCTGAAGTGAAGCAGAAATCAGACAGGATCTTCTATTGGGAAATATCTTCTATGTACTTGTTGTTGGGGTTTTGGTTTGTTTGTTGTTTTAACTCTGAACACATTTGCAGAAGGATGAAATTATTCTCTGGTCTTTGGCATAATGCTTGTAAACAATTCATTAAAATCTTATCATTGATAGTATCGAAAATACATGAAATATTCAGTAGATAAATCACAACAACACGTCGTGGTTGTAACCTGTAGCAATGCTAATCAGAAATGTGTACTGAGGTGTGGGAAACAGCACTTTGCAGAAGATGGAAGGGAACTCTCTGTGCTTTCTATTAGCCAGTTTTTTCAGTGTTGTTCAAAAGAGACAGCAGTGAGTTCTGAAAGAATAAAACCAACGTTCATAAAAGAATGATACTGGCCTTCTCAGGAAAAAACACAGTGAAATGGAGCAAGGTGAAAAAAACCCCAAGCCAACACATTAAAACTCTAACAAATTCTGAGACAAATTTGTAGGGTCAATACAGGAGCACAAATACACAAGTGGCCATTTTAGGATCAGAATACTAAACGAAATTTAAGCTACAGTGGTCAAGGCAACACCACCTAATTAAAGGTCTAAAGACGGAGTTCCACCTACAGGGAATAGATGAAACAGCTTCCAGATGAAACAGATTGGGAGGCTGCAAATGAGAGATGTAATTTTTATTAAAAGAAACACAGCAATTTTCCCTATGGTAAGGTCAGGAGATGAAAAAGGACTATGTGCAAAGTTTTTAGAAACAGAATGTATTATTTAGAACAGTCCCTCCCTTTAATTTTTCAGTCTCCGAGTGAGATTGGAACTTTAATTACACATTTACTTCTTTCAGGGAAGACTTCTCTCTGGGCTCATTTTTTTTAACCTTAGCTCATTTTGGTAGTCTTTAAGCACCCCTGTAGTCCAGTTGCCTTTTTGCCTACTTAAGTACGTGCTATTGAATCTTCATAAAGATGATTGAATCTGGATGAAGCCTGATTATAAGTGTATATTAAAACCTGTATAAATAGATATAAAGGCTATTTTGATAGAAAGGCTATTTTTACATAAATCAAAGAACAGTGGATTTTAAAATTATTTGAATGATTTGCATATTGAGTAGATTTGTTGGCAAGCTATATCATTACTGCTTTGAATTACATCTCCATTACAAAACCTGTTCTCACATATGCAGGTTATCATAGGAAATCCAATGAAATTGGTTTGATACGGTTTGTTTTGTCTCAGGTGAAACAGTTCATTGGTAGCACCATGCTCTGTCCCCATTGTAGACTGGGCAAAGATAATGTCAGTGATCTAAAGCCTGCAGGGTCACTAAAGAGGGATTAATCAAAGATCTGATCAACAGATTTTCTTTGGTTGGCCAAGACAACCCACTTCTGGTCCCAAGATAGGTCCTCCAAGAAAAATTATGTAAGCTCTGGGCTCTTTATATTCAGCAACCCAGTTAGATTTTGATGAGAAAAAAAAAAAGTATTAATTATACTAGAACTCATCACAGAATCACAGAACAGTTTGGGTTGGAAGGGATTCTAAAAACCATCTTGCTCCACTCCTGCCATGGGCAGGGCCATCTTCCACTGTCCCAGGCTGCTCCAAGCCCTGTCCAGGCTGGCCCTGGACACTCCCAGGGATGGGGCAGCCACAGCTTCTCTGGGCAACCTGTGCCAGGGTCTCACCACCCCCACAGAAAACTCAGGACATAGTTTCCTTTATTTTCTGTTTATGTATTCAAATATTTTCATCTTTAGTTGGAAAGCAAGCCAAGATTTCTCTACCTTGCTCCAAACTCCTTTGCTGCCATGTAATCCTTGACCTTTCCTACCTGAAACTTCAAACTGAAGAACCAATGCAAACAAGGAAAATTTCAAATCCTAAATCAGTGCTAGTATGAGACATTCAATTACAAGTGCCTCAACTACAATCGACCCCCACAGTGTTCAACAAACCACTACAATTTCTTTGGTTTCACCAATCTACAGTGACCACTTTAGTCCCCAGTTTAGTCCTGCAGGAATCATTCTGCTGAGCTGGCTAACCTTAGACTTCTGCAGGGATTGACCCCCAAAAATTGCACAAGACATTCAGGTCACAGCCTCTGCTGTGGAAGGTGCTAGAGGTGCCTTGTGATAAAATGCTTAGCGTAGTTACTCCTAGCAATTCGGTCCTCTCAAACTAGAAGAATCTCTATAGAAGAGAATAAACTATGAACATTCCATTGCTGGTAATCTGGAGAGTGTGTATTTTATATTTTTTATATCCTACATGGTCAAACTTTGTACAACTCACCAAGACCATTGCAGCAATATTTTGGAGGCTAAAGTCTTCTTGGGAGCAAAGTCATCGGAGGTGACGCATCATGCACATTTCTTGCCTCTTTGCTTTACGACAGGAATATTTCATTTAACACAAAATCTACCTTTCTATAATAATGTCCACAAATGAAGAAAGAATGCTGGATAATATCTGCAAACTCTGGCTTTTAATTTAGGAAAATGTTTTCTGCAGACCTACTTACAGTGGATCCTTTGAGGAATGGGAGAGGATGAAGGCGTTACAAAAATTAAATAGCCTCAGTTTACCCTAAACTAGGCTGTGAGGTGTGAACAATGTGTCAAAATTTGGGGGTAAATAGGTCTTATTTCTGTCATTGTGTGTATAGGCTTCGAGTTTTGCCAACTGTATGAAGTGCCACCACATGATTATCTTAAATTCAGGCTACTCTGAGGGGTGTTTAAGGGAGCTGCTACACTGCTGTCGATGTCTTAGTGGATCTGATGTGCAATTTAGGCATGAGAGTAATTTTGCAGTTGGTCAAACATTTACCATAGGGTACAGGCGTTGTGTAAATTAGTATTCTATGCCTTCATAAAACAGACTTACTAGAATACAAATGGGCTGATTGTGACGGTCTCATTCTTCCCAGTTCATCTTTTTCTGCATCACAGTAGAGAAATGTGCTTCACTAGGTTAAGAGGGGTTTTTTTTAAGAATCCTAGGGAGAAATTAATAGAGGACATGAACTCTGTTCTTTGAGGTACATTCATTTGGCCAGACTAGAAAACTCGTAAGTATTTGATTGTAGGATGCATAAAGTGTAATATGGAATTCATTACGTCCCTGATCTCTGGGATGGAACAGAAAATCTGTTTACAGAACTAGTTAACCTAATATGCACTCTAAAACCTTTACAGATTTCTTATTAACAATATTACCAATAATAAAAAGCATATCTATTGTTTAAAAAAAAATTAGTCTACATTCAGCATGAGGTATGTAAAACCGGTAATTTGTTCATTAAAGATAAATGATATTTAACACTGAAACAGCTGCACATCCCCTCAACAAAGAACTAAAACATTTTCACACATGTTATGTACATTATCCGGGGTGATCGATTTAGGTGGTACCTGCAGGGAGGATGCCAGGCAGTGGAACCAGAAAGTAATTAAAGGTGGCATTATACAGAATTAGGTGTCTGTTACAGTTTCAGCTGTGAAATATTTGAGTCAAACGTAGTGTGGAAGACAGAACTTTAGTGAACACCAAATGCCCCATTTCTCATTAAACCCACAAACCAAAAGCTTTAAAGAATATCACGTGAGCCTTGTTCCATTGTGATTAGAGATAAACCCAGAGAAAGCTGATTGGTTTTGTCAATCTCTAAAAGAAACAAAAAAAAAATAGCATTTAAGCTGCATTCCCATAGATCAGATTATCACTTTTCCATATATACTTTATATTCCCATGAGCTACAAGTGTTTTCTTTGTGTCCGTGCCAAATTGCGTGGCTGTGCTTAACAAACTAAGGTCATTCATGCCACAGTTGTTACAAGCTATTAAAACTCAGAGTGACATACTTAGAGCGTTCATTTTGCAATTGGCAGAAATGCCGTGGGCTGATAAGTACTGGTGATTGTCAGCACTTAAAAAAATAAAGAACAGGTGTACCAATAATGTGGAGTTAATTTAGCAAAGTGTACATTTTAATGCCAAAATATTGGAGGGCAGAACAGTTGTCAGAGAATTCTTGACCATTCCTTGTAGCTTCATAAAATAGATCAGCTAATAAGCAAGTGGAAACCATAAAATCATCACCCTTTTTTTCTTTTCACCAAATCCTGAGTGGTCTCTTCAGTGGGCTAATCATGCCTGACTGAGATTTTTGAAGTGGCAGGACAGATTGCACTGCTGAAGTTAATGAAGAACTCTGAGATTTGACAAATTTATTTCCTCTGACAAATAGCAAATGTTTATAGTGCTTGCTTTGGTTTTGAGCCATTCCAGGTGCAGCAGAGATGTAGGAATAACTTCACTTAAAAATTATGATTTTTCCAGGGAATAACACAATCATCCTGTCAATCAGAAATATATTTTCTTTCAAGCGCAGTAAATAAATAAGCAATAGTGTTATTAACTTGGCAAAAAAGAAATAGGAAAAAAGGAACATAAGCTTCTGAGGAAGTGAGAGAAAGCAGAAGGTTAAGACCTGGGCTATGGTCTAGAAGAGGTTTGTAATTGCGTTGTTGTCTGGGTGTTGACTGGCTGATTGAACAGCCTTGGAGGTGTTCACAAGCTGTCAGGCCAGGGAATTGGAGTTAATGGACAGCTAATATCATGATTGAATGGCAAAAGTGGAGCCTGATCTTTTTGAGGATGGAAAATCAATAGTCTATTAGATTTGTCAGGCTGACAGGGAGAGAAAAGAGTGAAAGTCTGCTGTATTTGCTTGCATTATGGGGGCTGCTCTAATTAAGCACCCACCTTGAGACAGAGGGGAACCTGTGGAATTGAAGCAGTAATGAGATTCAGGCTTGAAATAAATGAAGTAACAGCAGTGTAAGGCATGCTGACAGACAATTAAATCTCTTTATCAATGCTGCTTCTTTCCAGAAATAAAATCTCATACGGCAGCTATAAAATAAGGCTGAGCCTGGTATGATCATAAATCTTGCATCAGCTCATGGTTGTGGGCCTTATTGTTCGTGTTGGTTTGGTGCTGGTTTCACAAAAATTGTAGATGCGCTGGCCAGTGATGAGCTCTCTAAATGGAAGTTTCTGCTCCTGTGAGCGTGTATCTTGCTTAGAATGGCTCTGTGTCAGACCTACACCCTTCCACTCTTCCCAGCTGATATCCACCGTGACACCGCCGGCTCGCTGATAACGCGGCGTGTCTGGGGACACGCCAGCCAGTTCAGTGGCACCAGGCGGCTCTCAGTCCCCTTCCCTTTTTCCTTCCTGCCATCAGGAGGGAGCTGATCTGACTATTTCAATCAGCATGTGCATATCTCCTGCAAACCTGAGAGCTAATGTGATGCTTCTGACATGGGGAGTGTTAAGAATGTGCCTACATTCACCGGAGTTCAGTGCTGCATGAAATTGCTGATTTCGATTAAACCTGAAATTTTCCAAGGCTTCAGATGGCTCACACATGTGCAAATGTGTAGGGTTATTATTTCTGTTATCTCTTTCCTAATCAGAGGTTGAGCAGATGAAGGGTTTTAGCCTCAGTATTTCTTGTGGGAGAACATTTTATTTTGCAATAATCAATGGCACTCTTTCTTCTCCCTGTATTTGCTGTTTTTCTTCCAACGTTTCATCTGGCCACCACTGGAGGGTCACGTGAGTGCTCAGAGTCTGACGGGCATTGCTTTGCACCATTTTTGGTAGCGGGTTTATAGGGAAGAAAACTCCTTTACTTTGGCCCTCCTCCTTGCTCTATAGCTCCTATTCGCTAATTAGCAAATTAAAGTCCAACTGTTGCGTGCTCTGTTTTGTAGAGTCAGAACTCAGTGGGTATTGTCCATAGTTAATTGTGATTGGAAATTGAAAATACATAATTTGCGTTCTTAATACTTTTTGCCTGCCATTTTGATTAAGTGCTGTCAGTTGCTGAGGGCTCCAAATGTCCAATTAAGGGTTTTGTGGGCACATATCCGGAACCAGGGATTTACCTCAGACTTTTCCAGTCACCTGTGAGAGAATTTGCCAATGCTTTGCAAAACTACTTCGACCAAGGTTTTACACTGAGTGATTGCTTTGTCAGAACTCTTCTAAGTGATAATATCCACTAAATTCCTAAGTAGGCTCAGAGGCAGGACCACGCTGTTTATTGCACTCTGTTGTGCTTCTGTGAGTAGATATTTCAAATACAGCTAGGAAAACTATCTATGAATAAGGTCATTACTGTTTTGGTTATTGTATTTGTCAGCCTTTCAAAATGAAAAGCAAATTCTTCTACCCTGTTCTATGTTTCTGTTATTATGTCTACAGTGAAATATTTATTAGAATATTAATTTAGATAATTCTGAGTATCTAAAGAGGTACAGGGAGCTTTTCGTAAGGGATGGAGCTGTATATATGAGCCAGCTGTTTCTTTCACACGTATATCTGTTCTTTGTAGCTGAATGCTTGTTTGATTGGCTTTCCTTCATTATGGATTTGGCTTAATTTGAATTTATTAAATTAATTTCTGCTATTTACTATACCTTATTTTACTTTACATCCATTTAAAGATCAACCGGTTGCTCTTAATCTCAAAATTCATTTTGCTTTGATAGTTCTTTTTTAATTTACTTCTACTACTGCTTTGGTTATATTAGGCTTAATATTAAAAAAATAAGACATATCTCCCTTCAGTCTGGACTCAACACAGGTTCAAAGAGCGGTTAGCTGAAAGATATCCTCATTTTCTTCACATGAAAATGCCTTGTCATTTGATCTCCTTTTCATAAGGATTTTATTATAGATAGTGGTGATTTTGCTTTAAAATGTATTACATAGGTGCATATCATCTAAGAAGAAAACCATCTGATTTTGAACAGTATATTGAGGATGTTTCTTGCACTGTTCCATCAGTTTGATTCTGTTAGTAGGTTAAATAAAGGACAGGTGACAGAGTGGTTTAAGATGAATACCTTGTACAACCTTCCTTCACATCTGCTGTGAATAAAACCCGAATAGAATAAAAACAGGTGTCAGTACAATGACCTTGATTTAATACTTGGAGAATGTTTGCAGAGCATTAAAAGTTCACAAGTTGTCATGATGAGGAACCAATCGACTCATAGGAGGATAAAGAGCAAGTGCCTGAGTCTGAAAGTGTTTGACATTTTCTGGTGTGTTGTGAGTGTCTCACTGAGGGGGCTGGATCTGCTGGAAATCCAATGCTCTGAGACACTTCTTGGTCAGCATTTCATTAAGCCAAGGTTTAAAGGAGCACAGATTTAAGCTCAGGTCTTACTGCAGAGAGCCATAATATATTTTGGATACTGCTGACTCATCTCTCTGAACAGAAGCTGATCCGTGCGTTGTTGCCACGTCATTTGAAATATAAAATCAGAATTTGGCATAGTGTGGGATTAGATTTTATTGTTAAAAAAAATCAAGGTTCATCATCGGTCTGAGTCTTGACTCCTTCTCTAAAGAGAAAGATTTTGAGCCTGCAGTGGCATCAACACATCTTGATAAGAGACCCTGTGGTCTCTGTGCAAAAAATTAACAACTTCTAATCATAATTGTGCACAGTACAACAGCAAGGATGACTCCCATAGAAAGCATAGGGCTACTTCACAGTTACATGTTCTTTAGTCTGAAATGGGCAGAAATTACAAATAAATAAAGGACTTTACCAAAGTCCAACAGTTCCCTGAAATTATCACACTGAAGCAACTACAGTGTATTTATATGAAATAAACAAACTGACACTGTAAGAACCAAATAAATGAGATTTCCCTGGAGGCAGCAAGACTTGGGATATCTTTTTAATGAGTAGAGTTAATACAGAAGCCAGAGATCCTCATGGACAGCAGCACTGAGAGCCTGGCAGCAGCTGCCCCTTATTTATACTGCAGCCTTGGTCTCTTTGCTTGTCTCAGTTTGGCACTTTGGAACCTTGCAGGAGGGAGAAGCTCCCTGATGCATTCGTATTGATGTTGGCAAAACGCGTTCTTGTCGAAGTTGGCAGAACACATCCATTTCAAATGGAATACTGATTTTTTGGCAGTCTGGCTGAAATCTGATCCATTGCAATACATATATGATTGGGGGCTTGCAGAAACGTGGCCTTGTAAATCATTCTTTTGACATACTGGTGTGTCAGTGATATTTCTAACATTCCAATTTTCAGTCTTTGCTGTTCAGAATTAAATACTGCTGGGGCAGAGGAACTGTGTTAGTGCTTAAGAGGAATTCAGGAAAGCAGACCTTCCATTGCACTGATAAAGCAGCTAATACTTATTTATTTAGGATACAGCTTTAAAATCAGGAAGAATTAAGATAATATTGCAGAACTTCTAAGTTTTGTTTTTAAAAGAGTTTTAAAACTATTTTGGCTTTTATTAACCAGAAACCCCTTGACAATCTTCAGTAAGGTGGTTTTGATTTTGTCTTTGCCTGCAACTAACTTCATAAAAGTGATAAATGTGAACACATTTAAGAAGGCACATGGTATTTAAATTCTATGACATTTTTGTTTAAATTATATTGTAGACACAGTGCAGCTCTATGTGATCATACTACAATTTTACAAAAGAGAACAAATATAAACTAAAAGGTTTTTCATTCCAAATGCAGGTCTCTTTAGAACTGTTTTTCACTTCAGTCCTTGTTAATCCATCACTAAGGCTGAGCAGCACCACTTGAAGGTATGACCCAGTCCAAAGCAGAGGCTATTTAAGCAGGCGAGAGCAAAAGCCTTTCTTCTTGCTTCACTGCTTTTCAGACAATGTCCCCAGCGTTTAGTTTCTATATCTGTTCTTCCTGATGCCCAGGAATGTGTTGTGTTACGTGCTTGTATTCCTTTTTTCCCCAAAGCCCTAGATCATTAGTATCTATTGACATTTTTAAAGTCCCACTTTTAGATTTAGACCTCAGGAGTACTGATGAGTGCAAGTCAGTTGTGGTTGTAAATAATGCCAAGAATTTCCATTGCCAGTACTTGGAAGAATTGATGTAATAAAAAAGATCAGGCTGTGAGTGACAACTTAAAACCTTACTCACTAGACTGAAAATGTTATAAAGTTACAATTTAATGTGTACATACTCCAAAATTTTAGAGTAGAATATAGATAATTCCAGTAGCTCTATAAATACTTGACTGAGCTGTTCAGGCCTACTTTTCTGATGCTACATTCATTGCAACTATAAATTTAAACTAGACTGTCAAAGGAACAATTACAGTTTGTCACAAAAAGGAAAATTTAAGCCCATGTCCTTTTCTTTATAAATTATTAGACATATAAAATGTGTTATTTTCTCCTTAAATTTTAAATTCATTTAATGTTGAGTTTGCTGCCATCTGGATGCATGGTTTTATGCACTTCCCAGGAAGGACTTAGCTAAATTTTTGGTTCAGTTCAAACAAAAAGATCTTTATAAAACAAGTTCCCACTGTCTGCAGAGAGAGACATCCTGAGCATGCTGACCAATTTGTGTTTAGGATCATAAATCACATTCCATTAGGCATATTAGAAAACAAATTGTTCTTTTCTAATGTACTTTATGGAATATTAGACATGTTGCAGCACAATGGAGCTAAATCTTCAGTGGACATACTCTGTGTAAAATGGATCCAATTTGTGTTTAAGGAAGAAGGAAATTCAACGTTCCCTTTACACAGGACGTTCTGCATTGCAATTTATTAGCATTGCAATCATAGGGGCTGGAATTTTTCCAGCTGCATCCAGCTGAGATTATATGACCTTGCATTTGAGTTCAGACAGTCCATTCTCCCCAGTCTTTTGAGCGTGTTTGTGCTGTCTGTACCTTTTAAACACAGAATATAGATTTGTATAGGTTGTGAAAACAATATCTGAAAGCATTTTGCCACGTATGCTAAAGAAATGGAAATAGTTTATTTCATTGCTTTCCCAAAGGCCAAGCTTCTTCTGATATTGCACATGCTCGTGTTATCTTTAGAGTATAGCCTTAATAAATGCTTTACCTTTGGCAGTAATGTGCAGAGGATAAGTGGTATTGGCCTTGGAGGGCTTTTTGACTTAATTTGCTGGATGCAAAGCCTCTGTTTCCAATAATTTATTATGTTTCAAAACCATCTCAGGGAATACAAAATGTGCACCTGAGGCTAGCTTTTATTTATTTCCAATCATTTTTGAACCTGTGCTATTTTCTGGCATGAAAAAGTAGGTATCAGTCCACCTTCTTTTCTGTCCCTCCCCCTTACCCTGAATATTTAAAGCACGAATAAAATCGGTATGATCATATATTGATTTGTGCAACATCTTTTGTATGCTTCAAAGTGCATAGCAGAATTAGAAATTGTGTTAAACTCCAAAAATAATTTGATGGCAGATTACGCTAAGTATTTAATCACTCCAAAAAACCCCAATCATAACAAATACCTTGGCTGAATCTCCTCATACCAAAATTGATTCTCTTGGATGAAACCACTGGATTTTAGACTTTGTAAAGTATATATTAAAGAGCTTAACTAGTAAATTAGAAGACAAGATAACTGCAGTGTAGATAAATGAGCATTGCATGGAGAATTTTAACCAGATTTTTTCCTAATTATTTATTCTCTGCTGTGTAGTAAAAATGAGCAAAACTGACTCCATGGAAATATAGGATTTTGAATGATTGTTTTTATATAACTGGGAGCAGAGGGTGCATATCTGCATTAATTTGCATCTCATGTATAAGTTTCAAGGTATTTTTGGCAGGGTTCATCATTTATTAGGCATTTCTTCAGTGCTTGGTCTATGAGGAGCATTGTCTTGATTGGGAACCCAGCCCTCTCAGTTGGGACTTTAAAGAAAAAATAAAAGAGTGCAAACCTTCTATAAATATGAGAACTTCAAATAATTTCTCCCTTGCTCACAGTGAAGGCCTGCTCACTCACTCACCGGTGAGTCCAGCTTCGGTCATTTTTCTACCCAGCTGGACAAATGGGGTAAAAACCCAGGTGAAAAAGCAATGCTGCCAATCTCCTTTATCACTTCCTACGAAAGCTAAAGCTCCAGCCCGCAGAATGTATGGGCTTTACTTCCCGTGCCCAAGCCACCCTCCCAAAATTGATGGCCCTTCAGAGGGGCATGGATTTCAGCGGGAGCCTCGCTCCTCACGGGCCCTCCAGTGAGATTTATGGATGTACTGCCTGTGCTTCCCTGGGAAACCTGGGCCACCAAAGCACATCAGGGTCCCTGGATTAGGGCCCCATGGCATCTTCCCCATCTTAACTCTGCAGTTTATGCAATCTCCTCATCTATAGATAGGGTGAGGCAAGACAAAGGCACAGATGTCCCAGCAGTGCCCCAGGGGGCTGTGAGTGAAGGCCATGAGCAAGGAGAGAATCTGCGGCACTGGAAAAACAGAGATGCTGAGCCAGACTGGGCATAAACACCTCCAGAGCTCTGGAAATCAGAAGGGAAATGTTGTCAGGAGCTCAGGGCGCAAGCAGTGTTTGCCACAGTCCAAAAAGCTACACTGAGATCGGAGAGAGGAACAGCCTGGAAGGGCAGAGAAGGAGGGGGAGTTCTTTCCTAAAGCCACTTTCCATGTGTTCTCTGTCTAATCCCTTTGAATTTTCTCTGTCCTAAGGAGTCAATTATTCTGCTTCTTATTTTAATGATATTTTGCCTTTTTAATTTTAAGAGACTGCCTGTCTTCTCTGTGAACCCCCTGTAAGGCAAAGATCTAGGCAGATTTACCTCAAAGCCTCAGCCAAGTTAAAGTCCTATTACAAGCCATTGAAGTGATTTAATTTTATTACCTGAGGACACTTTTTCTGAGGAAAGTTAGTACATGCTGCAGTGCTCTGCTGAGTCTGGGCATCCTTCTTCAGCTCTATCTGAGCCCTTGCTAGACAAACACCATGGATGCAGCTCTAATTCACACTGGTATTTTAAACTGCAGTATAAGGATAATAGATTTAAAAATATTGATTTGGATTCATCTGCTTATGTGACCCCTGGAATGAATATCATATTTAGCTGTGAACTTGGCCTTTTGCTTTTTTTTTTTTTAATACAAAGAACTCAAACTATTCTGATTATTTTTTTTTTTTGGTAGCATGAGCCTCATCTGGCACTAGTTGGTACAGAAAAGCTAAACATCAGAGAATCAAAGTGTATTTTTTTCCTTCAAACTACTATCAGAATGAACACTAGGACCAAAGGCTCTTATTGAAAATAATTCCTTAAATAATCACTTACCTTGCAGGCATTTGATCCGTATGATCTGAATGCAACTGCTGATAACTTCAGAGAAATAGAAAACTGTGTTAAAAATCACTTTCTCTTGGGGACTGAAGTCCTGCCCGTCACATGGTGGATTAGAGGCTTGGCAGCTCGCCAGCCCATCAGACAGCACGTAAATTCTTTGATGCCAATTGCATTAGCTTTCCTCTACTAATGCGTTGTAGAGCTCGGAAAATAAAAGAATGAAGGTCAACATGCCAGCATGTACCCCTGGTACAGCAAGGGCTGCTTTTAACGTGCAGCAGAATGAAAACGCTTCGGAGTCCGAGCTGCAGGCTGGGTGACCTTCTCCTGTGCCCAAAGGTCCTGAGATTTTTGTCCTTGAGTCCTGAGTGCAACGAGTGCCTGTCCCAGGATGCAATTTGCTCTGAAATTCCCAAATGGGCACAGTTTGCCTTCAACCATTACGGCCTGTTATTTATGTGCGGATGCTGTGGGCTATGAACCTCGTGCTGAACTCCGCTCTCAGCCTCACGGTTTTGTTCGCTGGGAGGGCCGGAGCGGGCAGGAATCAGCACAGCAGCTCGTGAGTGAAAAAGCCAGACTTTATGACCGATTTGAACACCAGACAAAAACCTCTGCTCCGCGTGCCTCTTGTCCCGCAGGGCCCTTGCTCTGGAGATGTGTTACAGAGATGGATGGCAGGCCCGCGTGCCCGCTGCCTCGCGCTAACCGCAGCGCAGCAGAGACGCTGCACGGGTGATAGATGGCCAGGGCTGATGGTGTGTTTGCAGGGGAATTAATTGCTACATCCTCCTTTCTCCCTCAGAAACAGGGAAGAAGGACCCAACCCCTCCCTAAAGCATCTGAAGGATGATACTTGCTGGGAGGTGAAGCTTATGTGTTGGAGCGAAATCTAGAAACAGATGTTAAACCTGAGAAACGGCTGACCCAAGTGTATCTAATCATCACAAAATAATCAGTTTTGATGTGGAAATCCAGCCATAAAAAGACTTAGAGCCCTCCAGTTTAACCTCCATCCTACCCAGGATATACCCAAGAGATTTATACACCTTTTCTTCTTCCTCACCCTGGACTTCATCTTGTGTTTTTCCCACTGTGTGTGCTTTGGGAAGCTGGAAAGGCTCCTGCCCCACTGCTGACATGGTGCCACAGCCCTTCAGTTCACACTGTGCTACTGAGAAGGGGAAAACTGTGACTCCCCGGGCAGCAGTTGGCACAGGGTTTGGCATCAGTCAGCTTGTGAAACGGGGAGATTGACATGAAACCTGCCTTGTGCCTAGTGAAGAGCTAGGGGAGGATAAAACTGGAAAGAAAGGAAGCTCTTTCATATGGAATGACATAAGAAAAAGAAATTATATTTGTCCTAAGCTGGTTTTGGTCCAAAGATGGAAGGGTTTTATTTTAACCTCTGATTTTTCAGTGTTACTCTGTAATAACCTCATCAGGGAGACAGGCTGTAAAGTGGGGAGCAATTTGTAATATTTCTCCGTGACTGTTATGTGATCAATTTGCCCTTCAAGCTTGAAGTGAGTTTGGTTTTAAGTCATTAAAGGGGGATAGACCTCCCAAAGCAAGGAAACTCAGCTGTGGTTCTCTTCCCTCACTCATACTGATGATAATTGATGCTCATAAACCAGGGGCAAGGGCAACACTGCAACAGCTACCCTTGACAAGCTTGTAACCTTATAAGAAAACTCTCATTGCTTGTCAAAACCAGGGCTTGATTACACAGTGTTATCTGACATGGAGTGAAGAAAAGCTGTATTACTTTGCTGGGCTAAAAGTGGGAGCAACAAGATTATGTATAAACAATGAAGGAAGAACATACTTTGATAGTAAATGAACGAGACAGATGATGGATGATGTGGAGATTAAAGTGCAAGAAATGTTGGAGTCATTTTTAATTGCTTAATTTTATCCCTCTTGAATGAGGAAACATATTTTCCATGACTTCAGTGGCGGCAAAATGTAGATTATGTGTAAAATAGAGGTTTGGCCTGAGGTTAAATCCTTAGGTATACACAAATCTGGATCTCAATTTTGCTCTAAGATGTAGTAATGATATCAAGAGAAAGAAATATTTCCTATCTGTAGATCTTAGAGGTGTTTTGATCAGTGCCAAGATGAGTCATGCACCTTTGGATGACTGATTTTGCTTTGCACGTCCTGCTCAGGTCTTCTATAACCATCCAGATATTCTGCTCATTTACAGGGACTCTGACTTTTCAAGGTTCATACTGAAAAAGTAATAATATAACCTTGGATGTGCTATAGGATAATTGCAGAATCTTGGTCATATAAATCACAAGTAATTTGTGGGATTAATACAGGGCGTTCTGGTACATAACACCCTTTTCCCTTCAGGTTTTTCTTCACCTGAAGTTTTCAAAGAACTCTAGTAAAGGTTTTTCATTTCTGCTTTTAAGAAACTACAGTTTGAAAGTTTGCAGTATTTAACTTGATTAGTTTCTTTACCTTTAATATTATTTGAGGTACTGATTTGGGAGAGTACTCACAGATTCCTGTAAGATTGGTGTTTCTATGAATAGACAGAGAAATTATAATTAATCTTTTTTGATACCTCTGATGGAAAAATGCATTTTGGAGTTGCTTTTATAATTTTCATGCTTTATATGTGACAGAACCAACATTAGATCTTTCTCAGGCCAAATTAAGTGGGAAATTGGACTGACTTTTAATCAAAACATTAATCCAGAGGAGAAAAGAGGTGTTGCTTACATTGTCTTAAAAATTCTGTCTGCGAAAAAATCATTTAACCCACATATTTTGGCACATGGATTTGAAATACTAAACTATAGAGAGGTTTGCTTCAGCAGTGTCTGTTTCTGAATCCATGTATGAGTCCCTCTTATTTCATCTTTCAAACAAGTCTAGTAGATACCTGTGAGAAATTTAGTTTTGTATCTTCTAGTTTTGTATGTGATCACTGAGCAGGATGGAGGAAGAAGGCATGCTAGTCTGTTAAAGTAGTTTTCTTAATTTTGACTCATATTACAATAGTAATCATCTTCTAAAAATTAAATATAATTTTTTAAGTAATTTTTTTTTCTGCAGTTTTCTCTCCTCTTCCTTATTTCACACTTTCTCACTCAGAATGTGGTCACATAATTAATTGATTTCTGGAGGGGCTTAAAGGAAGGGGTGTAAACCTTCATGAAGATGGCAGGAACAAATGTAGGAAGGTTACGATTTTCTAATGTTTTGGCCATAAATGGAGGTTTTTCTGATCCACATTAGGAGATTTCTCTCTCAGCTCCCAGACTTCTCAGTACTCCTCATTGCTAGGCTGCATCTCACAAACCCCTTTGTTTTAACTAATTTTTGCTTGGTGCTTACTGAGGGGGTAAAAACTTTTAGACAAGAAGCAGAAGGAAGTAGCCAGAAGCAAAATCTCTCTATTATTTGGGAGATAAACAGATTTATCCCTCTTAAAGTAGTGATTAGTAAATCCCTCACCATTTAACTACCCTCTGGCTAAGGTAATAAAATTACAGTTTATCCCAAACCAGAAATATGCCAATAAATATGATCCTCATAGTGACACTGAAGTCATTAGGCATTTTTTTCTCTAAGAAACGAGAATGTAGCTGAGCTAAAAATCCTATAATTATACAATAGCACTTGGATTATTTGGAAAGATACAGGCTCAGTTCAAGTAAAATAACATTCCTTGTACACATAAACACTTAAAGGATGCATTCGTTTATACAGTATTTTGTTGCTGGTGGTTTTCTTCCAGTTGGAGACAGGAGAAATGGGGAATATGAGAAGCCCAGGGAATAGAGAGGTGGGAACAGAGATGCTCTGAAGCTGTGATGAGAAGGAGGAATTTAGATGGTGGTTTAAAGACCCTGGGAGTCAGGGGCTGAGGGGAATTGGGGATGCTCCCATGAGGTGACCAAAATGAGGGTACACTTGAGGGTACAAGTGAGGGAAAGAGGAAAGTGAATAAGAAGGTGGGCTGTGTAGGTGACAAAGGGACAAGAGAAAGAGGAGAGGAACTCGTTAGACTGACTGCAGCAGAAGGCAGAAAATGCAAGGCAGCAGAAAGGGCATCCCTAGTAGAGTAAATGATGCTTTGGAGGCTGGAAGGAGCCTCTGGAAAACCCTCTTTCTTTCTCTGCCACTGAATGTCTGCAAAGCTTCTGTCAGATTGTTCTGTTCTTCTAAAAACCCTGAAATTTTCCTTGCTGGCTCCATAAAGTAGGTATTTCATGGGTATGTGTGCACGTGTGGTGTGTATATAGATATAGAGTGGGTTTCAGCATTCAAATGCCTCCTTGAACATATTTCTCAACTACTTTATTCTGCTTGCTGCTGTCTTTCATGCCAGTACCTGAATGATTCATGCAGACTGGGAAATGAATGGATCTGAGGTTTTTTTTTAAAAAAAACCTTTTTTTTTTTTCTTTTTTTTCCCCCCCGACTTTTTGGTTTTTTATGGAGAGAGAAGGGGTAGAGTGGGGGGAAGAGGAACTGTGTAAATCATTTAGGCAGAATGTTACACAAACAGCCCCAATTCCAGGCATCTTAAATTTAGTGCCTGGCTTCATATTTAGACATCTATTATTCCCACTGACTTTACTGCAAACTTGATCTGCAGTCCAGCGTTTCTGTTAAGAAAAGACTGTTCCTTAGAGCTTGAAAATGGGGATGTATTTTACAGTTTGGAACCCGAGTTTATAGATTTGCTCAAGAGCACTAACCTCTCCACTGTAAGAATCACAATTAGAGTTTCTTTTTCTTCAAGGGCTCAATCGTACAGGAGGCTGAACATTATTGACATTAAACTCATGGAGTTCGGGTTTATATAATCAAAGTACACAACACTCTGAAGAATTGAGCCGTAAGCACAGAATTCACCAGCCTGATGCATTTGGAAACACTTTGCTTTGCATACAGAGGGAATGATCACACATCAGACACCTGGCAATTTTGATGATCCTGTTTTCAATAGAATAACATTGCATACTCTATTACCAGAAGAGTAATAAATGAGAACGCTGAACAGAAGTGCCAAAAGGAATCCTTAATATTGTTTTCATGAACATCTGTCATTTGTTTAAGTATAAAGAAAAATGAGCTTATGCAGAATGAAAAATCAGTTCTAAAATGGAGACTATCAGTGGCTTTTGCAAAATATTCTTATTTTTATTGAGCATTTTACTGTATGCATGAGAATTCCCAGCATTACTTTTATGGCTTTGCACAGCCTCCATTGTGCATTCTTGGTGTAGACCTGAGAAGAGCTGGCTTACACATAAGGACAAAAAGAGGTGTAATGAATCATGAAACAAGCCTGTTTTATTCAATAAGACATTGTCTGAGCTTTCTTTCCACATGAAGAAGTGGCCATTCAAACAGAAATGACCTGCAGAATTTTTGCATAGAAAGGAAGCTAAATTCATTGGGGCATATGCAGTAATAATTCTGTTGTTTCACGATGCTATGAGACTAAATTAAACAATACTAGTATTTGGAAACTTCCCTAGCCCACAGAACAATGAAGTATTTTCCCCTGAAAATGCCATTGATTCCTTTCTCCAGTAATTTCTCAGCAGTTCAGTAACTGCAAGACCTTTGTTTTCAAGATAAATGCAGGCAGAGAAGTCTGGCAGAATGGAGAATAAAGGATTAAAAGGCTTTCTCAGGAAAGCAAGGGCCAACCTTACACATATGCTTTACCATAAACAAAATGTTGCTCGTAGGCAACAGGTAAGAGATGTCACCAGCATACCATGTGATATCTGACGTGAGTTGCTAAATGGAATTTCTCTACTTCAGGTATCACCTTCAACCGTGGAAGAGATGAAAGAAAGCTTATGGCACTTAATACCATTTGTAGGCGTCAGTGCCACCTATAAATTCTTGGCCTTTGTTGTGCCGTGTAAAGCTCTGAGTCACAGGACGCCACTGGAGAGGTCATTATTTTAGAGGTTGATGCATAGAGTAATGACTTTTTTTTTCTTTTTTTTTTGCTAAAATTAATGTGTGTGGAATAGGTCTTAGTGGGAGGAAGGGAATGTTTTCACTGTGGGTTTTGGAAATCTTGTACAGATAAAGGTTACTCTTTGGGTTTTTGTCTTTTTTTCTCTTTTTTGATCAATAATATGAAACTATGAAGCACTTACAAAAAGCTTTTCTTCCTTCCTATCTTTGCAGAATCCTAGCTTTAGTGGATTGCACAGATTTTTCCATTTAGCCATTCCACACAACAGGTCTGGTAGTTCAATGAGTGCCTTTCTCTTTCTTCTCTCTGTACTCACTGATGCCTCTGGTTGATTAATTTTAGAATAAAGCATTCCTAGAAGAGCTCTTCCAGAGAGGGTTTTCTGTGGGCGTCTGTTCTTTACATCCAGGGCAAGATGGTCCCTGCATGGTCAGGCAGACTGTGCAGCTCAGTGTATGGAAACTTTGATTTTTACAGTCTTTTAACTTCTGGATGTGACTTCTTCATGCAGGAAACACTTGCTGCAAGTCAAAGTGCAATAAGCTATCAAGTCAAATTAAAACTGGAAATGAAAACGGAGAATGAAAGAATTTTTCTTCCACCCCAGAGTAGAACACTGGCACTTCAAGGCCTGACCCTTAAAGCTTTCACCGTTAGGATTCTTTAATAGAGCAAGAAAATGAGTAACTGAGGAATGGAGGAAAAGAGAGAGAGAGCTGCAACCCACAACAGTTGTTTGAGTCTTTGTTACTGCTGAAGGAGTCAGTGCTGGACAGGCTGCTGCCTCTCTCCTCCCTTTCTTGCACTTTACTGGGTCTGATCTTTAGTCTTTTTTTTCTTTTTTTTTTAATGTGTGGTTAGTCATTTTCATTATGAAAGGTCAGTCTACTTCTCTGCTGGAATTTGAATGTTGTCCACATTTTTTCCCAAATGTCATTACATTGGCTAACATTTTTATCACCAATTATGGCAAGATTTTGTAGCATTTCTAGCACACATCTTTAGAATTCATTCTGTCTGAAGAGTTCTTCCTTTTGTAATTAAAAATGACCTGGCTACATACTAAATGCTAAAATATTGTGAAATGCTAATGGCTGTCTTCAAGGTTTGAGAACCTTCTGTTCCCTGTAAATTATGCAAAATGTGAGTTTGAGATCTTTGAAAAATGGTTTTCCCCCCATGTTCATAAATTTCTGTTAATTCAAATGGGTAAGGTCAGTGAGTTTGTCTGGAAGACCATTTAAGAATAAATGTTTCTCAAAACTTAGTTCCTTCATCTCAGGCTCTACACAACCCTGATGCACATTGCTTTGCTTGCTTTTCATATTGACTGATTCCCCCCATTCCTGCATTTCTTCCCCCAGAGTATTTTTATCGTTGTGGAATCAGTTACTAGCTGAGAAAAAATAGACCCAGGATGTGTAGCTGCGTGAGGGATGAAGCCTGAGCTGCCCTCCTGACACTGTTGCTGTCTCTGAATCCAACTTGTGGGACGCCTTTTATTTTCCCCTTGTTTGCCTCAGCTTTGTTCCCTGCAGATGGAGTTAATGGCATCTTGGAGCGCTTGGCACCTCCAGGTGGAAAATGTTCATTTGTTGTTATCTGTGAATTTTAGCAGTTCTCGATTCATAACCATTTAAACCACTTGGAAAACTGTTAATTGCATTTCGGCTCTTCCACGCCTCCTCCTCCTCCCATCTGCTGCTGTTTTCCCCCACCTTTCCCCATCACCTCTTCCTCTGATGAAGGTGGAGCTCAGTCATTCCTGCCTGCTGGCCCAGCTCAGTTATCTGGCTGCATGCTGGTGTCCTGTGCTTCCCTGGTCTGTTTCTGGGCATTTGGATGTGTGATTTTAGCTTGTTTACCTCGCTCTCTCTGCCACAGGATATTCGTATTTCCTTCTGTTGGTAGTTTTATCCCCAAAGGCAGTTGCCAAAGTGAGTAGAACAGTGAGGTTGGCCCCTCTCTGGTCTCCCCAGGCCCTCTGGAGCTGGGATCTTGCACCCACAGGTGGGAACCACGGTGGAAGGGTCCCACTCAACACCAAGCCCAAGAGGACTCTGTGAAATCACTAATTACAAAAACCTCCCACATTTAACAGCTTTTTACATAACAACCCGTCAAAGTTTGCGCTACGCTGGGTATTCTGAGGATGTGGTAAATAATGAAAAGTGGGATGTATCAGATTATCCAGAAATTATACCAACTTTCTGAAGGCAAAATTAGATTTTCTTTTTTCCCACGTATTTTAATGGAAGATACGGTTGCAGAGATTTTATTTTTCCAAGTTCAGGAGGACTTTTTCTTATTATTAGAGGCTGAGCCATGTGTCTGGTTTGTAATGCACTCACCAGTTGTAGGGACACTTTGAGTTGCTAAGTACATATAATGGAAAGAAATGAGAGAGAAGAGCTTGTCAGGAATTCTTCAGCAGAATGCTTTTTCCTGAAAAATGGTGTTTCAAGGAAACTCAGATGTTTCTTGGAAATTCTTTGAGGTTTCATTATGAACTTTAGCAAAAAGACAGGCTGTGATGTTGGAGGAGGCAGTCAGCCACACTTCTCTGTCCTGCTCCTGGTATGATATCCTATCCAAGAGTATAACTGAAATACCTGGGTCTACTTCTGAACTCATTTTAAAGACAGCTGTTATTTACTATTGATTGTCAAGGCATCAGAATGTTCCACTGTAAACTAAACCAGATTGTGTTTCAGTCCAGAAAAAAATGATGTGTTTTAACCAATGCTGGGTGGCAGATGTGTCTTTGGTGGCTCAAAAGTAAAACATCACAGATTTGTGGGATGGTTTGGGTTGGAAGGGGCCTTAAAGCTCAACCAGTTCCAACTCTCTTCTGTGGGTGAGGCCATCTTTCACTATCTCACCTTGCTCCAAGCCCCATCCAACCTGGCCTTGAGCGCTTCCAGGGATGGGGCAGCCACAACTCTCATTCTATAGATGATTTATCTCTCATTGTGGTGCACTACGGCTGGCGTAGAGCACAATAACGTGAACAAAGAGTAGAAAAGGAAGCATCAAAATATATTTTAAAAGGAATTTAATTTGAATTCTAAAATTTTCCAAAAAAAAAAAAAAAAAAAAAAGCATCGTTTTGTCAAAGCATGTTTAGACCTGGAATTTTTGTAAAGCTTTTTTTTTGAAAACATTAAGATTCTGAGAAATTACCATTCTCCATTTTGAAAAAAAGTTAGTGGATAATTTCCAAGAAATGTCTTCCTGGGAGAAAAGGCTGGCTGGAGCAGCTTTCTGTTCCCAGGAGCTCTGGCTCAGGCTCCATCGCTGGTTCAGGCAGCATTTAGGAATACGAACTCTCTCACATCACTGACTTACCTCTTTAACTTCAGACACTTTCCTATGAAAGATGGTTGCACAATTTACCATATGTAATTTTTAAACCCCATTTAAGTTAATTCTGTATGACTTCTCATCAAGGCACTTTCAATTTAATTATTTTTTTTTTTTTAGGACTGGTTTAATTAAATTTAACATAAGTCAATTCATATTGATTGAAATTACCTTAAATGAGTTTGGCTTGAGCCCAAATAACACAGTCTTTTGCACCTGTTTAAAGTTATATTGGTTTAATTTTATACCAATAGTTCTACTGTTGCCACCCATCAGTGGCAGCCAGCACACAGAAAGCTCCCACTTCTGGGCTGTTATGCAGTACCAAGTAGAGAAATAATCTCAGATTACCTCAGTCACTCATCTCTCAGTAGTATAATTTGTAGAGTAAAATACTAGTTAATTAGTATAAGCTTCTGAGAAACCCATCAGTACCATGTCTTTGAGCTTCCATTCTTCATCATTAATTTTTCTATATATTATACAATCAAATAAATGGTAATTCATATGTTATCTCTTTTTTATACACCAGCTTTTATTGTGACTCTTACTAGAGCTCACACTCGTCTACTTTAGTATTCTGACATGCTTTCCTTTCTTTACATAATTTTAAGGAGAAATACCAAATTAATGCAAAACAGGCTAAACTCAAAGCGGGAAAAGCAAGGAGATTCTCTGGGGTGAGGAAAGGCAGCAGTAAAGGCGTGACCCCCCCTTTGCTAAAATGTTCTCCCTATTCCAGAGCTCTCAAACACAAGTAGAAACTGCAACTGGGCTTCATCTGAACTTTCACTTGTGGCCTTTAAAAAGTGTTATTCAGAAGAAAGGCAAGGAAAGCTGTGTTTGGGACCAGGAGGAGGGTTTTGCTAATGTGATCATAAATTCATTAAGTGTGTAGGTAAATATTGGAGCTAATTCTCTGCTCACATCACTATGAACTGGAAAAGATCAAGTGAAATAGAAAATATTAACTTGGGGTTTTCCCATATGCAGGTTGTAGCTGTGATGAGTTTGCTGCTAGAAGAGAAAAAGGCCTTACCCTCTGCTCATAACCTATAGAGAGGAATAGGGCTAAAACTGAGGTGCAAAATAGCTGCAGAGGTGAGAAACAGATGTTCTTACCCTGCATACAAACAGGCAGGTGTTGGACAGGACTCTGCAGGACAGGCTCACCTGAGTGCCTTATTAAGACCATAAAGTAGTGTGCACACCAACAAGCTTAGCAATTTCCAATGTAAATAATTTTTTTGGTGCATTTTAGAGGAGGAATGACAGTTTACTTTATTTTTACTTTTATCCCTTTTTTCTCCTCAGACTCTCTCTTTACTACAGAACTAATTTTCTGGTGCAGAGCTGTGACCGATGTAATCCAGTGTGTGTGAGCCATACAAATTAACAGAAAAGGAAAATAATGTGCTGCCAGGGCTTGATATAACATTTAATACCTCTGCATAAATATCCATTGCAATGTAAATATTACTGTTTAGAAAATGTTTGACCCTTTCTAATATAGGAGGCCACACCACATCATATCAGACCGTGCTCTGTCACGTTGCAACACGAGATGAAGTAACAAGAAGTGACATGAACCTTTGTAAAATGCCACAGTGCAGTAACCCATTTTTAACGCTGTCAGTATAAACCATGGGAGCAGGTAGAAACAAATCAAACATAACATCTGGACGGGAAAATATTGTTAAAATTACCTGAAGCCTTCAGTTAATATCTGACTGTCAGGACATCTCTGGCTGAGGTATCAATTCACACCAAGAAATCATGCGGGTTTGTGACGAGAGCGATTGTGAATCTCATTACAGAGATTGTCACTTCAGTGTTATTTATCAGCACCTCACACAGCATCATGGTCGAGTAAACAAGATGAGTTTTGTCTTGGTCATTTTCTTGAGTTAACAATCCCACAGACCCACCTCACCTCCCTTCCCAGGTCGAAAGGAGTGAATATCAGTGGGCTGATTAAGCGTTCCAAAAGCTTGTTCACCAGTTCACCTTGTGGTACTTTTGCTCCCTCTGCTCTCAAGATTTTCTCCTCCCAAACTGCCCCAAAACACATTCCTGCTGGGATGACACGGCTAGCAAGGCTTTTCCTAGCTCTCCTTTACTACACTTCCCTGAAGACTGACAGCATCCAGTTTTTATGGCCCTGACATTTCAGCAGTCCTCGGGCCTCTCCTGCAAACGAACCTTGCACTAGATGCCAAATTATATCCAAAAAGCAAAAGCAGTGCACTTCTGATGAATTTTATAGGACACTGTGGAACTAAACTGGACAACCAATTTAAGAGAGTAGAGACTGATTCACCGGCATCACTGCTGAGGAATCAAATAGCAGATTCATTGAATCTGGTGGTTTGGACATAAATAATGTTTAAGGCAATTAACTATGGATTTCAGCTTGTCCTGAGGACTTTATCAAACTGCAATTTTACAGCACAAAGGAGGTTTTTTGAACTCCTGCATGGAAATAAAAATTCCAGTATTACAATGAGGTCCTTTGGTGTATGTTATGCAGCAAGTAGGTCTTGATCACACTGTTCTTAGCATATATGAATAAGCACTGTCATAATAAAACTGATTTTTCTACTGACACTCGTGAAAGCTGCAATATATTAGGGATTTCTCTTTCCTGTTACCTTTCTGTTGTACTTTTTTTGTTCTCTTAATGTTCTCCCCACCGAAAGAAAGATGATATCAGTGGAGGATATGCAAGAACAAACAGGTGAAACTTGAAATCTGACCTAGTATTAGGATATTTGGTATTTTTCCCAATTTAAGGAATTTTTCACCAGCACATATAGGTAGAGAAAATTCCCACAGCTCTCAGCTTATAAGGGATGCTGGCCTAATAAACCAGTGATGTGACCTGAGGCAGGTTGGTGGAGATTTTTGTATTACTAAACAGCACAAGAAATGGGGCACAAGCTGCAGCAAGGGAAGTTCCGAGCAGATATTAGGGAAAATATTCAAAATGAGGGTGATCAAACATTGGAACAGGTTGCCCAGAGATGTTTTATAGTTTCCATCCTTAGAGGTATAAAAAACACAACCAGATAAAGCCCTGAGCAACCTGACCCACCTTAAGAGTCGGATTCAGCTTCCAAGGTCATCTTTCCCTGATGGTCTGTGAAAGACCCCTCTACCCTAAATTATTCTGTGATTCTCAGCCAGCAGTTTCACACTGAGTAGCATCTGGTGAGCTTCTCTTCCTCACTGATTTGCTACAAGGACTGACTTCAAGGGGTTAAATGCATCTTATTTAGGGGTAGTGGATGAACAGGAACTGCAGATACAGAAGAATCACATGCTATTGGCTCATTCACTACATACTCACTGTTATGAGTGCTCCTAAATGTACCGTAAAGATATTCAAAATCGTATTAATTTTTCATGCTATCTTAAAATCTGGTCTAAAATTGTGAAGACATATTCTTTTTGGTTCACCATTATTATGTATACACTGTGAAAGAATTAAGGACTAACCCAGCTTGCTGCAGGTCATCAGATTTCCTCTTTGACCTTGTCTGATATCATCTCATCTGTTTGTGTTCAAGACTGCTTAAAAGCCTAAACCTATCCTGCACAAAATAAATATAGGAGGAAAACTCTTAAGAAATGTTCTTTATTCTAAGCCCAATGGGCTATCTTTATTCAATAGAGCTAAGTATTTGACTAGTTTTGCAATAAACAGAAGCTGAAATGTAATTTACCAGCTCTTCATGAATTGTTTATTCATACCCACCCTCGGGATATTCTAGTACTATTGAATTACTCAGTATGATGTTGACAACTAGTTTATTTTTTTCTTCTAATTTCTGCAACGTGCTGTTATTCAGTATTTAGATCTGAGAACTAATTACTGGAGACATGTGAGAATTTTGCAAAAAAAAAACCAAATGGCTGTAGACGAGTTAAATAAAACAGGCCAAATTCTACCCTGAATTATACTGGTGCTGCCCAACTCATGACAGCAGAAAGACAGAATGTAGGCAATTAACTATTACTGCAATATTATTTTTCCATCTGTGACATTGCTTTCTAGATCTCCTAAAAATACTCCAGGGTTGGGGGGATTGGTTTGTTTTTCTCCCCTGTTGATGTAGTGATACAGTGAACTTCTCTAATAAGAAAGTAAAAAGCATGGGTAAAAAAATCCCCTGGCATGAAATTATTTTTTCAGGAGGTTAAGAGGGAGTGCTGTTTACTTTAACCAAAAAGTTTCAATTGAAGTACAGTTGTGTTCCCAACCACTTGCACAGGACAGAGCAAACCAGTGATTTCACCAAGGCTTCAGAACGATGAGTTAGAATTTGGTGGAGATCCTGAGAACTGACTTGTGCCTGGTCCCCTACAGGGACTACATGGAGCTCGCTGAGGGGTTTCATTCGGACAAAAACATCTGCCTGATCACAGGGACTGAAAAAACCCTACTAAACATGACCTATTAAAATAAAAAATGTGTGGATTTAAAAGGGGGAGGGCACTAATTAACTGAAAACCAGAGCAGCTTTGGTGTTTGACCTGGAAAGATGTGGCTGTTAATTTGAGAACAGGCAGAACTTGCTTGCAGGAACGTAAGGTATAAAGATGAGGAGTGGTATAAAATACGAAGAAGAGGGAAGACTGCCTTGCATATTTTCAGTTCATGTTGTGACAGTCGGTGTTGAGAGACTTGGCAGGTTAAAAATAACATTCTTATTTTGTTGCAATTTTAACTTGCAGCATTCCTCTCTGAAAAACAGTTACAGCATTAATTACTTAATTTCCTTAAATATTTATGCCCTAGAATAGAGCAATACTTTATTAAGAGGTTAAAATTAAGGATGGTTTTGTGTGGTTTTCTAAAGCAAGGCCCTCCAGTACACAAATAAAACTTAAAGGTAAATTATATAGTGAATATTCTCAAAGCATCAAAGCCTCTATTTTGCCTATGCTAAAAAAATAACCACCCTCATTTTGTTTATCAGGATACCAGGAGATGTATTGTGCTGTATACTTCCCACAGTGGCACGCATTATATTATTGGAGTTATGTCTGATCCTTTCTTTCCCTCCCTGTCAGAGTTGTAGAATAAACTGAAATATCCATGTGATGCACGAATCACAGAAGGATCTGTGAAAACTCGGGCAACAGCCGTCATTCACTTGGGGTGCTTTAAAAATTGTCATCCTTCAAATTAAGAATCCTCCACCTGAAAGACGAGCTGGTGGGGGGAAGGACCGGGTTCAGCTCCTGAAGCTTGCCGTGTAAATGAAAAACCCTGGACAATGCTGAATGGAGCCCCTGTGTTGGCACTCCCTGACCCCCAGCCAGGCTCAGGAGATGCCTGCTCACAGCCAGGGAGGCCAGGGTTAACAGCACGAGTTTTATTCAAGAGAAATGCAGTTATTCTGGCATGGTGTAGGCAGACCCTCAGCAGAGAGCCCTGCCAAAGCTGTTCTCTGTGCCCACCCTACCTCTGTGTGCTGTGACAAGTCCCACAGCACCGGGGCTCGCCCGTGAGGGTGATCCCTGCACAGCTCAGCTCTGGGGATGGATGGAGGAAACTCGGGATCCCAGCTCAGCCTTTACCCACCGAGGTGACCCAGAGCTGTTTCCCTCCCTCTCCCTTTGCCAGGGGCACTGTTGGTCACTCCAGCATCCCTGGCTGTGGCACTGCTGGGGATTGCCCGTCCCCTGGACGTGCTGGGTATAGGCCCAGTCAGGGTGACCACGGCATTAAAGCCCTACAGCTTTTCTGGTTTTGAGGCTGCTGCGTTGGTGTCCATCCCATGCAGCTCCTTAGCTGTATTAACAATAGGCAGTTTTCCTGCTGTTTATTCCAATATTTAATTAATTGCCATGTTTTGTGTGAAGCCCTTCTTGTGGCGCTGCTCAGAGGTTCCTGCTCATCCCTGGCACTTTCAGCAGCACAGTAACTCCATCTCAGATGTCCTGCTTCATTGCACTCCTGCTGTGGTGATTGGATCCCACTTCTGCTCAGATTCCTAGTCCCAGCTGTTTTTATGGCCAAGTGGCAAAGCGTGGAGGTTTCTCCTCCAGAGCTTTGGGCTGGTAGTCCAGAAGGGCACAGCTGTGCCTCTGGAATTCAAGTTTTAAACAAAGCAGAGAGTTTTACAGGTGAATTACAGAGTGTGAGAGCAAGCAAAGCTGTCACAAGTCTTAGTAGCCACAATTAACTTGTCTGTTCATTATGAAGCATCAATATTAATATTTTATTCACTCGTAACTTCAAAGCGTGAAAGGCACCCTAACAAAAACAGACTGAACATCTTTCACATCTCTGCTGTCTCACCCTGATTGCTCACTAAGAAGTACTAGTGTTTCTTTGGCACATCAGTCTGGGATTCAGCAAGACTCTTGGCACTCCAGGAGTCAGAAACCTCTCCTTGGTCCTCTGCAGGTGCCAGCAGTGAAGTCTGTGTCCCTTTCAAGTTTCAGATGACATCGTACACATTCTCTGAAGTTCAGGTCTTTGCACCATGGGGCTGTGGAGTAATGCAGATCTGGCAGGAAGGGAACCATCATATTCATCATTCCAGCTTTAGAACTCTTCTTACACTTTTGAGCTGTTGTCCTCTATGAAATGTAAAGTGCCTTTGAGAAAGCATCATTTATTAATAAGATATATTCTTTTAGATTTTGGCAGGTTACATTCCAAAAAACATCCAATGCGTCCTTATGTAATGAAACACTGCACAATTCATGTCTCACCTCCTGCCAGTGCTTTTAGAAACAGGTGAAAATGAGTAATTACCCATAAATGGTAGCATTCCTCCATTACTTACAGAGAGTATTTGGCAGTGATCATTTAGGCTTTAAATGTTTTTTTAAAAGGTAATACCATTCATGGACTTGTCACGTTCAGAACTTTAACGCATCCCTTAAACTCTCCAACCAATTTATTACAAAATTATTCCATTTTTAAAGTTAGCTCTTTTTACTTCTGTCACTCTGTCTGATCCATATTTAAACCATTATTGTCAAGTTCTTTGTATATACCAGGGTATTAGAACATGGAGATAAAGATTGCTCTGAGTGAAGGTTTAAAAGAAGAAAAGTTTGTGTCACCTGTAATTCAGGCAAGAGCTGAAGGAACACTACTCTGCTGCAGAGCCACTGACACCATCACACCATCCCTGGAGGTGTTCAAGGCCAGGCTGGATGGGGCTCTGAGCAGCCTGCTCTAGTGGAAGTTGTGGAACCCACTGCAGGGGCAGTGCTGGATGAGCTTTGAGGTCCCTTCCAACCCAAACCATTCCGTGGTTCTCTGACCCTGTAATTCCACGACAGCCTCAGGTCAGATTTCTCGATGCAATGAACGGGAGTAGAGGGCTCTGGAAGCTTTGCCAGTGGCTCCTCAGCAGCAGTTTGCTGCGCTGGTTTGGTGCTGTGTGCCTGGGCTGGGAAGCCACTGCCACGCTGGGGCCAGCGAGGGATGCCCTCCTCTAGCTGAGGCAGCTGTGTGTGCTCTGCACCCGCCTGGAAAAGCTGTCGCAATGACGGACACAGCCCGGGGAGGAAGGAGAGAACTGAACTCAGGAGTAACTAGATAGAAATGTCTTTATTTATTTATATATAGAACGGTTTTATACTCTAAATTATAGAAAGCCATTGGATTTTAGCTGACCACCCACCAGGGCTATTGGCCAGATCCAGAACACACACGTTTGCTAAAGAGACCATGGTTGCAATAACAATGTTCAAAAAACATCTCGCAGGTTCATGATAAGTAAGTTGTTTACAAAAGCCGACTAGCTGTTTTGCAGCTAGTTCCGTGAGAAAGTAGGAACACTCACGGACACAGGCAGATACTGAGAAATCTCTCTGCCACCAAGCTTTCAGCGTCCACAACAAGCTGCACTGCAGCTGTTCTCACTGGGTGCCACAGGAGCTTTCCTGACCCGTTCTGCCATCCGTCTGGGATGCATGGCTGAGCTCCCCTGTCACCCCCTGACCTGTGTCTGCAGTTATTTTTCATGTAATAACATTGCGGAAGGTCTCTGTTTTAGAGACCTCCTCTCTCCAACGTGGCCCCGTACGTGGTGACTGGCCTGAGATAATGTAGCTATAAATTTCGTAAAGCTGCATTCCAGCTGCAATCACAGATTTGGGAATTGATTTCTTCTGATGGTCTCAAAAAGCTGGAGTTTTCAGGAATAGTGAAGGGTCATTTCTATTATCTTAGCTCTACTTTTTAGAAGTGTGTTAGAGGCAGGTGTGCTAGTTACAGAAATAGTTTGTACTGCAGAAAATATACCTTAATACTTAAATAGTTTTATAATTTTTCTACATTTCTCATAGATGCATCAGATTATTATATAATCTCTTGTAATATAAACGAATATGCTACAATTCAGCTAAAAATAAAACAAAAAAAATTGTGCTTGTGCCAATGCAGCTGAAATGTCACTGAGCAATGGTGTCGTTCGAAGCCCAAATCAGCAGTGCAGTGCAAATATTGTGGGGTTAAGTAGCAGTTCATTTGGTTCTGCAGCCTTAATTTTGTTCAGGCAGAGGAGGCTTCTCGGTTTGCATTTCTATTTTCTACAGGATACACACATGGCAGTTTTGTGAGATGAAGGACCAAGAACAGGGTTCTTGCTGGGTGCATTCTGGAAGCTGTAAGAGCACCTTTCTTAATTTCTTTGGGCGCTGAACCAAAAGGCTGCAATGCACTGTATTGCAAAACTGCCACAGGGAAACTTTTTGTTATAAAAGATATAATGAGGCCATAGGTGTGTTAGTGGAGTTTTGAGTCTTCTCATCTTAGTAGGGTGTGGGTGTAAGTAAGGGAGTTCTCTGCTTCCTGTCAGAATGCATAGAAAAAGTGTTTGAAACTGGAGTAGTTTGAACTATTTTCTGCAGTTAGTACTCAAAATAAATAATCTTTACTAACTTGGTGGAAATGATTGATTATTCCCTAAGCACCACTTTGTAGCTGGAACATGGACTCTTGCTGGTGTGCTTAAAACAGCATAAACAACCCTTTGCTTTAGAACTTCAGCTATGCATTAATCACACAAGAGTCTTACCATTAAGTGTTTTGGTATTGATTAATAGGCTGGAATTTGAAAGTTTTAAAACTCTTTCTGAATGTCCACACAGTGCATGTCTGGGCTCGTGGGGAATGCTCAGAGCTCAGGTTACAGTGCACCTCCCATTAATTCTCATTAAACAGCTCCCCACCTTCTTCTCTTCCAGAATCTAAAGTGAGTGCAACAGATTTCACATTCAGAAGTAAATGATAGGCATGATAAAAGAAGGACCTTTATTTAGCATAAGTTAGATATGAATATAAAAGACATCCATAATGAAAGCCATGTGTTTGGGGGGATGAAAGAGAATATCCTTCGTGGGCTGGGACTAAATGATCCCATTCGCTGTCTGACAGGGAGCTCCAGTGGTGACCATTATCAACCTTGCTCTTGAAAGATAAGCCCACTGCCCCTTTCCTTCTCTGAAGCAGCAGAACAAGGCGTGTGTCCCCATGTGTGGCTCCAGTTCCCAAGCTCGTGGGTGACCTTAACCCACCGGTGTGATGAATTTGGGCAGAGGCTGTGCCTCACCCAGCTGCCGGCGCTGCCGTGCATTCCCTTCCCTCTGGTCACCAGATGTGAGTCAGTTTTCCCTCCTCCAAGAGTCTACAGAGGGATTAGTTTTCAGCTCTCCTTACTGAAACTCCCTAAAAAAAAATCAGTGATAAGGCTTGACTGGAAGGAAATGAACAAAATCCGAAGTGTCAAGAGCCGCAGTGAGCTTTGCTGCTCCTCGGGCAGGGAGGAGAGCCTGGATGGAGCTTGCTCGGTGGCTGGGCTGACGAGGCCGAGTCCATCCATCAGGGGAAGGCTCTCTGTGCAACGAGGATGCATAAGCAATTCCCAAGAAAGTTCCACAAAAGCAGTGGATATTTTAAAATGTCAGAAGAGAGAGAGAGATGCAGTTGAGCATTTCCATTCTAAACAGGATTCTAACATTTAGAATAACTACCCCTGCCACAGTCCTCAGCAGAAGATCAAAACACCATCATTTTAACATCAAAAGGCGTATTCAGCTTTTTTCTTTTTGTTTTTTTTTTCTTTTTTAAGTGAAAAACACCCCTTGCTGTGTGCATGTGCAGTTTTTTCCCTTTTTTTTTCTTTTCCAAAAGACTTAGACATTCAAGGTCTCTAAGGTAGAGGCTGTTCGCATCTCTTTTTTTCAAAAGTTGTTTGACAACTGATCCTGAGAGAGGGTCTCTCAATCTTTAACATTTGATTAAGGTGCAATATTTGGAATTTTGAGGCTGGATTTTAGCCTTTGAGGGAGAGTAGTCAATGGCATGAATCTTTTAAGCTGCAGTGGTGCAAGAGATTATTTCAGCAATTTGCCACAGAACATTTTTCAAAGAGACAATGAGGCATTTGTGAGCAGTATATGGCAGGAATAAGCTTCAATTTTTTTCGTGCAGCAACTTTGGAAGAAACACTGTTATTTCTATGCGGTTTACATGGTACTTAAAATAGCTCAGGCAACCTCCAAGGCTATAAAGTCAATTTTTCAAATATAAATCTCAATTTCAGGTCAAGCTGAAAAAAGAAAATAAAGCAATTTAGAAATACCACTCACAATTTTTTTCTCTGAATTTGTAAGCTTGTGTGCAGCTGAAAGCCAAGCTCAGTTCTGGGCTACTTAAAGGAATTTGTTCTAACCCATCTGCTGTCCAAACACTGGCATTTAGTGTCTTTTCAGTGTTTTCCATAAGGTCAAAGTCTGTTGCTAAGATTACTTTTTAAGGTGCATTTACAGTATAAATTCTATATGAAAAAGAATAAAAAACAGGAGGGGAAAAAAATATCCAAGCTAAATTTCTTTTAAACTGCCTGTACTGCTGGGAAACCTGCCTGAATTTATCCATCATCAGACTGACCAAAACATCTCTTACTAAATAGAGATTTATGTGTGAACATAAGTACAAGGTAGAACAAAACATATCCAGGTTAGGAGAGCTCCAATGCAAAAGAGCCCACTAGATTCTTCTAAAATTTGAAATTTTTTTGGTGGTTTACTGATTGACAAATACTATGCAGATGCTTCATAGCAATCACAATGCTTAATTTATATTCTAGAGACACACATTTGTTCACCATGATTTTCAATGTCTAAGCTATAATGAGTATTTTGATGATGTAAATGACATCCAGATCTATTCTATTCTATTCCATTTTATTCTGTGCTAAAATTCTGCAAATGATGATGTTTGGATTCGTGGGAAAAGGAAGTTTAAATTGCTTTGTGTTCTCATTCTGTTCGCCGCTGAAGTAAAACACTGCGTGGTGCAGCATCAGCATAGCCTGCAGATGAAACACAGGAAAATAAAGTTAGCAGCAGTGTCTTTCCCTTCTTCAGGGAAGATCTGGAGTGGTAAATATAGTGCCAATAGAGGAAAAAACACCATGCATCTCATAATAATGGCTTCCTCATTCATCACTGCACTAAACCAACTGTTCTCCCCCTTGCTGTCACAGCAGCAGGGAGATTTCAGCTACCAGGACCCACAACATCTTTATCTACTTTCTGTCTTTGCCCAGACCCATGACACAGTGACAGTGCCTGGTGCTGGGGACTGGAGTTTCAGCATCCATCTGCCCCAGCCCTTCCCCAGAGCTCGCTGTCATTACCAGGTGCTTGCTTCAAAGATATGGGCTAAGCAATTTCTTGTTACGGCTGAGGGGAAGTTCTGAAAAAGAAATTATTGGAGAAGTAGAGTAAATTCATTTTGCTTACAGATAAGTATTTTAAAAACTAAGCTATTGCAAGAGCAGTGATAGGATTCCTCCGGCTCACTCTGGAAGTGGAGGAAATGCACAAGCATGTTTTTGGATCTTAGAGCTGTCCAGGCAGCCCAGCTTATTTTCCTGTATTGCAGAACATCCTGCTGCAAGTGCTGTATGTACACATCACTGCAGTGATTAGACTGGCTTGGGCTATTTTAATTCCAGTATATTCACCTTCCACTAGACCAGATCTAACAGAACTCTTTATGATGGACAAATGGGAATGAAAAGATTCAAGGCAAGTACAACTTTTTTAAAATTAGACCTATAAAAATAAATTAAGTAGTCTGTCCAGTTTTATTTTTGAGTAAGTTTACAGCTTTCTGTTATTATTTTGTTGCTGAAATCCTAAAAATCTGCCAGGTATGCTGCTGACCCTGTTCAAGTCATATGAAAGCTCTGTGTACGTGCTTTTGTTTTTAACAAAAAGCAATAGCAGCTGGAGAGAAATGACCTATTAATCTGTGAAAAGTGAGAGCCAGTGTTTATAAACACCTGCAGCCTTTGTAGATTCAGATGGAGAAATTTTCAGTGTGCCCTGCAATCTCCTCATGATGTGGAAGTGAGAACTGCGGCTCCTTGAGGTCCTTTCACCATGTTCATATGGAAGAGGAAGGGACTGAATATTTCTTCCCCCAGCTTTGCTGATAAAACTGAAATCAAAACTTGTCAGTTGCTCTTGGTTTTTTTCTGATGTGTTTCTACTGAACTTCTCTGCTCCCATTTGTTTCTGACAGACTGCTGAGACTCATAGGAGACTTTCAGAAACCTGGAATTTGCTCATTTAGACTCATATGTGAGCTTCCTTTACATTTAGGAAAAGTGAGCTAGAAAATATCCCACCCACATCATGTTTTGTGCCATATCAATCCCTTGTGCCTAATTACTCAAGACAGTTTTTGTAAGGATGGGCCCTTTCATTTTTTTTAGAGTTTATCTGCTTGTGTGGCTTTTCCACAGAGTGAAATCAGCCTCTAACAGCAAAACCCACACCTGTTATTTTTCTCCTGTGTTCCTGAACACTTGAATGTTTGTCTGTGTTTTTAGTATCTCTACAAACCCTGTATTATTTTGCTTGTTTTCCCTTTTATGTGTGCCTGGTTGTATCAGTTGCAGGTGTATCATCCAGTTATCAAAGTGTTTAAGACTATAGAAGCTCCTTTTTATCCTTTTCCTCCCCCATCACCTCTGTTATGTCTCATTCCTATTAACCCAGCAGTCACCACGTCAGTTCCCCGTTTCTGCCATCTCTTTTCTCCTCAAGTCCCTCACAAGTCTGAGCTGCCTCTCAAACACTTTTCTTCCTACCCTGAGGAGACATTTGGGCACAGCCCCACACCACGAGTGTCCTCTGTCCACCCTTCTGAGATGCAGCCTGTCTGATTGGGACGTCCTTCAGAACGGAGAGCTTTCTCTTGTGCACCCTCAGAACACGAAATGTGGGCTCACAATAGGCTGTTTTCCACGTCTGTCCCTCAAATCACTTCTTGGCAACCTTTCACAAAGTTCAGACCTGACCAAGCAGATCTGTATCCCAGACTGTGCCACCAAAAGTGTTCCTGTGAGGTATCAAATAATCATCTGTTGTGAAGGGCCACTCTCACAACATCCTGCAGTGTTGTATCACTGCAGCCTCACTGCTTGGTTGATGTGATGCATCATCACAGCAGTGTCAGGAAAGGAACAATGTTCTTTAAGCAGCCTTCTATCAGACATGTTCTTAAAATGAGATTGTAGTGATGCAACAGAAAACATTCATGGTGAGTTCTCTGTAGATCATTGAAATCATTATTAATGCAGGGTGATGTCGTTTATTGTAATCTAAGGCACAATAATTCAGGTTTCAGCTCAAGTTGTTGACAGCTATTCCATTTTACCCAGATCATTGTGTTGCTTTTATTTATTTAGCTCTACTCTTGTATTTTATTTTTCCAGCCAAGTCTTACAAGCAACAGGAAAAAAAAAAAAGGAAAAAAGAAGACAGAGTGCTTTTTATATTTGCAACTACAGTATTAGAGTATTTTTCTTGTCAGACTTGAGTCGAAAATTGTACCAAAGGAAACTTTTAGTTTGGGTTGCTAAAGAAACAAGGCTTAAGTGATTATGCTGTCTGCTGTTTTTATTGTGCTGCCTCCTGTCTGGTTTCCCAAGCCAGTAGCTTGTTAATGTGCTGGGCAATTTCAAACAAATATGACTGGAGGTAAAGTTCTAAAAACGTGTTAGGTACATGCATGCCTTATGAAAGTGAGAAGCCAGATAGAAGAGGAAGATAAAGCTTAATGCCCTGACTGAGGGGAAAATTGCCACGTGAATTTAACCCTGTTACCAGGGCTCATAGAAGAGCAGGCTTCATAATTCCTGCTATTCTTTTGAAGTATAAACATAAAAGAAGAGTTCCTCAATTGACATTTCCTGAGTGTACTGTCCACAGCCATTAATTTTATAGTGTCTAGCTGCCTGCCAAAGGTTCTTTCAAAGCACTTGCTTTGAAACCCAATTCCATTATTGATGACCAAAACACCAATACGTGGAGCTCACGGAACATTCTGTCTGTCACAACAGATCACCAAGTGACCCTCTTGAAAATGCTTTTAATGAAGAAGTTCACGTGTAGTCGCCATCTCTTCACATGTTGTCTCCTTTCAATATTTTGACCTGGATCAGAAGTTTTAAAGATAATGTTTTTCATCATGTACAACATCAGTTTGGGTGGTTTTGATCTTTTCACTGGAACCGTATTTATCTTTTCCAACAATAAATTTGGACATAGATTTCATTTGGATCTTGAATCAAGGTTTCATAATCCAAGGAGGTCTTTGTTGTTGTTGTTGTTGTTGTTGTTGTTGTTGTTGTTGTTGTTATACACTTCCAAATTAAAAACTGAAGCAGGGTAGAAATGTGCATTTTTCTCCCTACTGTATTTTTCACATAGTTGTTCTCAGTTGTAATAAAAGTGTAGAAAAATGGAAGACAATATTTTAGATCTGAAAGAAGGCAGATGGAAATCTAGGTATCACCTCTATACTGGGCATGCAATGACCGGGGTGGTTTAATATCTGTGGGATGTAGCAGAGTCTTTCAGATTGATGATATTCAGCATTTTTTGAGTAGCAGCAGCAGCAAATTACATCATATCTGCAAGCTCAAAGTTGTGTGTATTGGTTTCATGTTCTTTTCTTAGAAAGGAATTTTTTTAGTTGTTTATTTTAGTTAGGGCTTTAGAAGGAACTTAAAAAAATCCACAAAGCCCTTAATTGCACTCAATAAATGACTCATTCATTCAGTATTAATTCATACATAGTATATCAACCTCTAATTTCTGTTTGATTTTAATTATAATACTCCTTGGGCTTATTTCCTCACAACTTAAAAGTGACATTTGCATTAACTTAATAACCTTTAAAAAATAAATGAGAAAGCAGCAATGCCTTTAATAAATGTTGTTCATAAAGTACCATTGTAACAGGATGCTTAATTAGAAATATTGTGTGGCCAAAATAAGAATAGAAATGAAGGAGACAGATAATGTTTCCTTGCTGGTAGCAACATCTTGAATGCACACAGTAATGCTAATAATTCTTGCTATAGCTACCCAGTCATGCTGCATGTTTTGCAGCAAGCTTTGCACTTTCCTAATGCAGACATTCCTTTACAAATGCAGGAATTGGTGAATGTGTCGAAAATATCAAGTGCAGTGGTTTATTGTTGGTCCTGTATTCTCTAGGGGAGTCAAAGATGTACTTATGAGCCTTATGGTACTTTGCCAATATCTTGGCCATCCTTTATGGACAGGAAATTTCCTCAGAAACACTATTATCTGGGGATTTTTACTTTTTTTTGAGAAACCGGTGCAGAAGCCTGGTTTATTTGCCAGCTAATATTCATGTCTCACAGTGATTTGGGCATAAAGTACTTATCACTTTCACAAATGGGCTTCCTAGGTGAGTATTTCTTAATGAGATTTAATGAAGACATAGAGGAGAAGAGCATTTAGCATTTGGGAGAAGAGCAGTGACAAAGATGAAATAGCAAAAGGAAAAGAAATGCTGACGACTGAGGGATTTGATAAATGAGAGCTTGAGATCAGCACATCCGACAAGAGAATTGGGAAGGAATCAAAATGTAGTTTTACAGAGTTCTTGTTCACTTGCTGAGGTGCACTGTACTAAATGTTTATTTATGGATCCATTTTTCCCCTCTTTATTTTTCTGTGTGTGGATTTACCCATTCAATCAGGTAAATCTGCTTGCATATAATACATGGTAGATAATCTCTGTGTGAATCGCTTCAGTGAACTCTGTGGGGGGATAGTACTTAATTGTAACAAATGAAATAAAACTGACATAAAAGACAGCAATCGCTTCAAAGTAAACACACTATCCTAAGCAGCTTCTGTGGCTTTAAAGTGAAGGATAATTTCTACAAGGTGTTGGTTTTAATTGGTTCTTTGGGAGATTTCTTTATAAATTTCTTATAAATTATAAATTAATTTACATTTAAATGCCTCCATTCACTGCTGAGTTAGCCCAGAACTTGAAAAACAGCAATATCATGTTCTTAGAAGTGTCGCTGACTCTGCTAATGATTAGAATATTTCCTGAGCCATCCCGGTTTTTACTGCTTTGTAAAATTTCTAGGCCAAATGTTTAGGTCCCAGTGAGCACCATAACACACTGCTGATGGCTTAATTCAGGATCTCTACTGCTGCTTGACTCAACTGGGTGGAAGAAACATAAAGAAAAAAAAGCTCAAGCTCAGCATTTTGTCAAAGGGAAGTGTCAAAAGAAGAAAAATATTTACATTACTGAATTGAAGTGTTCCTCCAGATTAATGACCATACTGAAAATACAAAAATAACAAAGAATATGTAATTAAACAGGAATAAAGTGTATAAATTAATTTTTGATGTTAGTTTTCACATTGTATGTCTAGTCACTGAGTAGGAACAAATTCTGAAAAATTAATCTTATAAACAAGTCCCGATGACTACAAATAGTGAGGCAGGCAGGGGAGAATCACATCTACCTCCTTTCCCCTCTTTTCAATCTCAAAAATTTGAAAAATCGAAGACTTCTTTCCCCTTTTTTGCATTATAGTCTGTGATCCGAACCAGGGAAAAGTATTTGCTGCTGCACACAGACAGCTCCATTCATGCTTTCAGGAGGTGCCTTGTTCTCCACAGACCACAAAATAGAAATACATTTATTTAGCTGAGAGGTTCAAAAGGAAATGCCAGCCAATATTAGCGAAGTAAATCTAAGCAAAGATAGATTTTGTGCAGAAGTGGCTTATGAAAGGAAAACCCAACCACCTACAGCAAGCCATGCTGAATAAAAGAAAAATATTGATGCCTCAGTGTAAGAGCAAAAAGCTTAAAAATCAAAGAAAAGACAGCCTAATGTGTTTATATGATCTCAATCTTCTGCTTATGTTGAAGAGGAAGCTTTGTGACCAGCTCTGTTACAGCAGCCTCTGACAGCTCAGGACTGTGCTCTTCCACAGCAACTAGAACTGCAAAATCCTGCCAGAAATACTGGAGCTAGGACGGACTGCAAGATTTTACAATATTGGGGTTTTTTATATATGGTCAGAACGAACTGTATGAAAAAGACTGATTACAGAAAGGCTTTGCAGATAAAGTTCTTTAATCAGTGGGAATGTAAAATATTCTAGATGTTCCATCTGGAAAAAAGAATTAACTTAAGAAAAAAAGAGAAAATACTTTATTTGCCAAGAGAAAATGTAGTCACAACTGAAGTTGGTCTTCAAGGGAGGGTCAGTGGCTCTCTCTATGAGCTCTGAGAGTGCTCAGCCTCTGACAATTAATGAGGGAGATAGGATTTCTCTGCAAAACTTTGTTATTTCCTCTGAAAATGCAATTAATCATGAGCAGTGCAGAAGTTCCAGTATTGAGCAGGTGCTCCATACAGCGTTGTATAAATGAGGCTTTTCCACTCGAGATGTTTTTGTGTATGTTCCCTCTGTTTTCCTTTAGAAGGTGGTTAAGGGTGTCCAAACTCAATATGCCTCTGGTGAATGATTTGGCTACATTTCCTCTCAGACCCTAAGGTTATATCTTCATGATAAATCAAAATTGTAGTGGTGAACCATGATAAAACATACTTATAGTACTGTACTGGCCATGGCCACCGTGTTTGCACAGCCAACTAGTGTAGGATGAAAAAATCAAAACAAAAAAGTATTTGGAAAGAAAGTAATTTTCTGTGGTTTGCCTACATTAATTTTATGAAACACTACTACAATATAACTGCCCACATTTGTGTTTATTGAAACCCCTATTTATTTCCAGATATGGGACCTCATTACGCTAATAGTATACTATTATGTAAATGTATTTTCTATAAATGTCTAGTATCTGTGAGTAGTTTAGTCTCAATGTCCCTAATGTAATATATCAAACAATAAGTCATTTGTCAAAGAGAGACAGTTCATTAGTATTCAGCAATCATTTGGACAGAATAAAACAGCAACAGTATAAAAATTGATGTTGCGAAACTTAACAAATGAGGGAATAAGGAAAGTGTGATTCAGGAAATTGCAGGCCTGCCCTCAAGGGCCATTTTTAGGTCACTTGTCTGCATTTTAATATTACATCTGTTTTAGAGAGAGTCTCCAAGTTATTAGGTTGGGAGGGAAGCCAATTTGCAACCGTGACATCAATATCCAGGGGGTTCAATAAATGGGAACATAACAACACTGGGGACAGAGTCAGGGTGAAAAGGTGTCACACTGCCAACTGTGGCATTGTAACTCAGTTTTGCAATTATTGAATGATATAAACCCTAACTTTTAACGTGTTAAAATATTGGGAGATTTGCTCTTGAAATCTCTTACCTTTTGAGACAAGAAAGAATTACTTGCATGTATGACCTAAATTATGGTACTTCTTGCATTCACTTTAAAATTCAGTCACTGCATAGATGCATCCAGGTGTGGTTTGCCTACCTGTGGGCTAGCTGGATAAGATACCAGCTCCAGAGTTTGATGTTAGCCTTCCTGCACAGCTGTCAGGCACGTGTTGCTCTCAGCTTCTTGCATGGTCTTCTGCTTCTCAAATTAATGATTTCTTTTGTTCTCACGTATGTGGGTCTGTCTTACAGTGGTTTGCATTACCTGATTTGTAGAGGTACAGAACTTTTGCTGGCCTAGTTAAAAGAGGCATTTACAAGGGATTTCAAATTATCTGGAAGCACCTTGTCTCTCATCACCACCGGAAGGGTTGCTTGAATATGAATCTCTTTTACATGAAGAGTTTGAAGGCTGCTGTGTGTGGCCTTTAAATACCTTACTAGGCAAAGTTGCACTCTCCTCTCTGACTCACGGAAAATGTCAGCAGCAGATTTTTTAAATCTGTCTGTGTTTTTCCATAATGTTCATCTCAGATCAGAGAACAGCACTGGTGGAGTGAGTACTCTTCTATTCTTTAGGTGTTCTGGCTCCCATCATTGTATTGGAAAGAAATGGGCATATTCTAAAACAATCCATTGGTTTTGAGACGGGATTTGTGCATGTTACTTTTAATTTGGTTTTTGACCTGAAAATAAATGAACCAGATAGGCAGGTACCCAGGTACTGAGAAGTGGATTTCCTGTATGCTTGATCTAGGCCTCTATTGTCAGGCTTATTCATGAGGATGTGTCTGTTCATTTGATTCAATATTCTGTTCCCCTGTTATTTTTCCTCCCAAAAGCACTGTAACCTCCATTCATCAAGTCTGAGATGAACCATCTATGGCTTTTCCAAAAATACCAAGAGCTACACAGTTGCTTTTGAATCAGAATTAGAATAAAACCTTCTTATAATGCTTTCTCTTTTATATTCAGCACCCTCATTTCCATCTTTCACAGCTAAATCGGGTTATTTAGATTACAGCAAGGTCTGAACCAACTCAGATGAAAAAAATTATCTACAGAGCCTATTTACATTTCTTTAATGAAACACTACGTTGGCTTTGTATAAAAAAAGATTTTTTTAAGACAAAAACCTGAATGTGATAAGCATAATACTATTGTGAAGTAAAGATAAGCCTAAAACTGAAGCTAGTTTTGGAAGAAAAGAAAAAAGAGATTGTTCTTTCAGAGCATGTGGATGACAGTTAATTGACATGTCAGTGGTCACGTTATGGAACATGCAGAAGGGAATAGTTCCACAGTGGTATTTGAGACACTCATTCTGACCCCACCACAAATTACCTTCACCATCTCAAGGTGCAGCTGTGATAAGAGGTGTAAAATCTGGGCTTGTTCTGAAAAGCAGCCAATACCTGTGCACCTGCGACCCTGGGGTCCAACACTGGTTCCCATGAAGGAGCTGTGGTGCAAACCAGCCCCTTCCCACGGGACACGTGGACAGCAGGAGCCACGGAGTGACACCCACTCTGCCCCCTGCACATCCCAACTTCCCAAGAGGAGGGCACGGGGCAGCTGGCACTGGAAGTGCCTGCTAATGGAGCCATCCCTTTAGGATAGATCAGATCTCTTACTCATGTTTTCCCAGCACAAAATAACCCTGGATCTGATTTTTTTTTAAACTATTATTATTTTACACAACCATGGAAGTAAACCCCAGATCTGAATCAGCAATATTTCATTGGCTGGTAGACAGTAGCCAAAATATGGCTCTTTGATTTTGTCTCTAGCAACAATAATTTCCTTTCCATACGGAACACCTACAGAATGAATTTAAATGAGGCTGTCACTCTTTTTCATAAGAAGGGAATATTATCTGTCTGTGCATGAAGCAGGGAATCCTCCAGCTCAAGTCTGTGTTTTTCCAGCCTCTACTCTCATGATGGGAAGGATGTGCCTGCCCAGCCAACCTCTAGACCCAGGGAAAAATTGTAATTTGATGCAGCCCATTTTAATGGTGCAGTAATTGACAGAGTAGGAGGTTTCCGATATTGTGAGAATGTGACATGAAAATATCTGATACATGAGAAATAACCTGCCATTTCTAAGGTAGTTTAAAACCCAGGCAGCTGAGAACAGATGCTATCTAGTGACACTCTTTTCAAAGCATCATCTCTGCTGACAGGCTGCTGTGCTGCTTTGGTGAGCAAACAAGAAGTGTTACAAGTGCAGCTGATGAGCAGGCACAGATCATGCAGCGATGAGACTGAAGCAGTAGTTATCTCTGGGTTAATACAATACTGAAATTTTAAAATCTAGCCTCATAAATACCTGTTTGAGAGGTAATGAGTCATTCATCAGCAATCTGCTAATGACTGACTGCAGCTATCAGACGTGGATTTACAGAAGCCCTAGGACAGCCATGCTAATGACAGGGTTTTTAGTTATTATAACCTGTAATGTTTCTTGAAGGCAATTTTGGAGTCTGCATTATCTCTTGTTACTGTCATTTTAGAATTTCTGGGGGTTTAAGGTTGTTTTTTCTCCCTTTCAAAGGACCTCGATGTAAGTGTCTTACAACAACCTCAAAGATTTTTACAAACACATATTGTTAATGGTATGTACATCATTTTATACCAGTAGACATCAAAATAATCCTCAGAAGGGAGAATTGTAATCCTCATCTCTTATGTGGGAAAGATGAGATTTGGAGTTGTGATCTGTCTGAGGCTCAGGGGAGAGGATGCAGCTGACAAACCAAGAGAGGTTTTCCACCTGCTGCTGGAGAGATGCTTTGTATCCAAACACGCTCAGGCAGGGCCCTGGAACAGCTACTTATTTCTCAGTCATGGACTAATTGAAACAGCAGACAAGAGGAAAATCCAAATTCAATCCATGTACAGGTATGCAGACAGCTTGCACGTGTTACACTAGGTAGGAATTTAGCCCTGGTTTGACTGTTGGTAAAAACAGAGTTCAAACTCAGAAATACCTATTTGCCTCCTCTTTTGGATGGTTTTTCCTACCTCCCAGTAAGGGGATTAATATATATGCCAGATTTTTGGGGGGTACTTTGCACTGCGTTGTTGAAGCTGCTTGTGTGTTCACATTACGTGACCAGTTCAGAGCTGCTGTAAAAGCCACAGCTGCCTTTAACTCCAGGGGTTATTGCTTAGCCACACAAAGTCTGAATTGGTCTGCACAAAAATATGGTCCATGCGTTTGTGTCTATTGCAAAACAAGGCAGCCAGGACTGAAGACCAAGCAGGAGCAACCAGGTTATAATACAAGGAAGAAATCACTAGTTAAAACAGAGCTAAATCACAGCCTGGAGGTGCCTCTGGTAACATTTTTGACCTTCGTCTAATTGGATCCAAGCACTGAAGTCTGTGCTGGATTCTTCAGAAGAGTTTTTAACAGTGCTTCTCTTAAGGTTTACCAAGGCAGGAAAATAAGGGGGTAAAAGAAGTACCCACACACCAAACTCTTGGTTTCTTTGTGCTTTGCATCATTACCTGTCAATACAATTAACGTGATGTCCTTGGTGCTTTACAGTGTCAGTATGAAGTCAGGCTTAGACAGAAGGACTCTTCAGATATTTCACATATGAAAACTTGCAAATATCAGCTTACTTAACAACAAAATAGTTTGCCTTTTTAAAACAAACAAACAAACACAAACAAACAAACAAACCCCCAAAACCCCAGGAAGGTAGCTGGTAGTTAAAATGTGCAGAAAGTGAATTAGCAGTCTATAACCTCCAGGGCCAGTGCCTGTTTGGAGCTCCCCAGCTGCTGGTGGATGGCTCAGTGCCAGCCAGACACAGAAAGCTCCTCTCCACCTTCAACAACAAATGATTCTCCTACAGAGCCAGCGAAGTTCTCCCAGTTGCTGCTGCAGATTAATGCAGAGGGAGAGTAAATGGGACCTGATGGTCCAGCAGATGAAGGCAGAAGGCCCAAAGTGATAAACTGCACTTCTAGCATGGGACTAATTCAGTCACCCTAATCAGGCTCTGTGGATGCAGAGTTATCCACGCTCAGCACCATTTCCTCAGCTGGAAGTCCACAGAAAGGTTATTTACAGTGAATAAAACTTCCAAGTTGTTCATGTTTACTGACTTCCATCTGATAGAGCTCACTGCATTACCAGCCTCCAACTTTCCAGATCTTGAATTTCCTGGCTGGTGAACTATTAAAATGCAGATTAACTAAACTTCAAACAGATTTATTGCAGATGGCTCCTGCAAAATCCTTTTGGATTACCTGCCTCCGGACATCATTTCCTAGTCTGTAGGGGTTCATTAAGGACAGATTTATATGAGTTAGCTGGGAAAAGGCCAGCAGGAAGAGTATGTTGAAAATTATTCATATTATTATGCTTGATCTAGTGATACAGATTTAGGAATTTTTTAAGTTTCTCGTTTGCAGTAATGAATAAGACGTGCAAGCGTGCCTCGTGGATCATGGTGTTGTCTAGGAGTGCATTTCATAACCTCTGAGTTATTTGTGGCAAAGAAAGTCACCCGTGCTGAGAGTGCAAAGCGAAAAGACAACAGCCGCAGTGCACGTCCCTCGCAGTTCTCAGCTGCAGCAACTCAATTTCCCTCTGAGCAGAGCCTTGAGATCCCAAACATAGCCGTGAAGCATTTCGCTTTGTTTCTGTCATCTAACCCATTTCAAAATAAAATTAGCCTGGGGGTTATAAAAACAAAAATAGCGATGTTTAGACTTACATGATTCACTAATTGTGCTGCCATTTGGTTCTTACAAATTGGCTCCAAAGCTCTGAAGTTGGTTTCTTTTTTTTTTTTTTTTTTCGGAGATGTAGTTAATCTAAATTTATGCAGGAGCACTGTAATGACTTCTCCTTCAGACTGTAAAGGGTTTTTAATCACTTTCAACATTTAGCCCCTGATTGGGCAAAGCACTTAAATCTAAGCACTTGGGTGCTCCAACTCCTTGCTGAATCGGGACTGGGGACTAAATGCTGAATTCTTGGTTGCCTCAGGTTTTTAAAGAAAGTGGAAGTGCAGCCCTGTGAGCGGGTATAATTTTGAAGGTATTTAGCAGATGGGCACTAAATTGGGGCCCTGGATGTGTCTGGCAGTACCATTGGAGCAGCAGAAGCCAGGATCTCTCTGGATCTCAGGTACCTCCCTGCTTGTGCCACTTAAATGGCACAGTCTTACCTCTAGATTTTATTCTGTACTTACACAGCCTAAATATAGTTCTCCTAAGTTGTTTGAAACCACTTTCCACTTCAGATCTCTAAATGTCTTATTCATTACTGCAAATGAAAAACTTAAGAGTATTTTGACAGTGTCAAGCACACAGTCCAAGTACTCCTCATAGCATCCTGATCCAATTCACTTTGACTTTGGTGGGCGCAGAAAACAGTTTGGAAGTTCCATCTATTTCCAAGCTGAAGCAGTGTGTTCCATTGACAAGGACTTGCCAAAAAAGCTGCCAAGCACTGAGAAGTGTTCAGCCCTTTGGACTGACTTGTGCATGAGCTGGCTATAGTCTAACAGATACAGTTCAGATATTGAACCCTGCTCTTCAGTGATGAAAATTTAGTGCGTTAAAGAGTGACAGCAGCTTGTTCTTCTGACTAGTGCTGACCCTCACACCTGCTTCAGCAGTTTTGTATTCAGTCTCTGTGTGCTCGAAACCAAATTTCCTACCATGTTTCCCTCTAAAGTGTGCTCCTTCACTGCTGCAAACAGATGTTTTTGCAGCTACGCTTCTGCAGGTTAACAACCACAGTAGTAAAGTGCATGTGGGTTTTAGAGTTTATCCCCCTGAGCTTTCATAAATGTTCTTTTCAGGCTCTAATGGCATTGCTGATGTCTGTGTGCAGGTGTCAGTTGTGTTGAAGTATACTTGCAGGCATTCATGGCTGCACAGGATTGATGAACATGGCAACTGGGGGTTGAATAGCAGGTGCTGAAAAGCTACCCTTTTTTCTTTCAGCTTTTAGTTTTCTAGAGCTCTTTGACTGCAGAACTATTCAATTGTATTACAAATAGAGCGCTTTTTTTTTTTTTTTGTAGCGTTATAAGCATAACTATCATGATTGCAGTTTTAATCTGTCATGGATTTTACCTAACCATCCCACCAAAAAAAAGTTTCATTAGAGATATTTTCAGTAATGTGTTTTTAATCCTGAATGCTTGCAAATAGCAGTTCTTTGCCAAATTCTGGCTGGTAAACAACATGAATGCTTCATATGCTTCTATAGCCACTTTCAAAAGATGCTGCCAAAGTACATAATGCATCAAAGTTTGCACTGGAAGAGGAAAATCAATCAGGTCAGATACTGTTTCAGCCTGAAGCTTGTTTGGATGTTTGCTTGCTTTCTGAAAAGGTTGGGAGCCATTTCCTCTTTTGGTTTGGGAAAACTTGCAGGACTGATCCCTGCTCTAATGGTTCTGTGACCCCTGCAAGATATCTGTTCTACTTTCAGTGAATGAAGAACAGTAGATGTATAAAAGTCAGTAGGAATGGACAAGAGCTACTAATTAGAGTTAAATCTGGTAACTTGGTCTGGTTGTGTAACGGGTTAAGTCAATTTTGCTGTCCCTGGAAAAAAGGTAGGCATGAAGGGGAGTTCTCCTAGAGAGCAGTTCATGACAGAAAATGCAAAATTCTTCAGAAAAGCCTGACCCTTGCTTCTAAAGCTTTATTGAAATCACATCGACATCCTTTATAAAAAAGTGCCTTTTTCTGGAGAGCCATTCAGAGGATCTGAAGCATATTGTGCACTCACGTTCCAGGTTCTCTAACCTTCTGCAGTAATTGGCAGCTAGCCTGCTTCAAGATAAAATTTATAAAGCAGAGAAGTCTCCCATATGCTGCCCTTTTAAGGAAAGTCTTCTCATTACTGGAAAGCAGGAGCACAGTGATGGTAAAGTACTGTAGGGATCATTTATCAATCACACTATCAGCAAAGCCTCAGAAACACAGAACTAGAGAAATTAGACAGGGAAAAGCTCTATTTCTTTCATCTTCATCTCCCTATTTTCACCAACACAAAAGATTTCTGGTGCTTTGTGTCTCTACGTTTCCAAATTTCAATTCAATAAAGTATGCCACCATTTCCCTCATTTTCAGCAGTTGTCATAACCAAGAAGTGTATTTGTTTCCTGTCCTCATTTTGGTGCTATCATGACTAGTGATAAACCTTATGTGGTAACCTGAATAATTCATACTGAAATGTACCTGCTGTCCCTGGGGTGGCTTTGACCAAACTATATTCATTTTACCTTGTGTTGTTTACCTACTTTTTAATCTTTTCTGAACACTCTCCCTTTGAGCATCTTATCGTTTTTGCTTCTCTTTTGCGAGCTTATTCCCATTTGTTTTTCCTTTGTATTCCAGATAAGAAAGACACTGTGACACCTGTGTTGTGTAGCACCTTTCAGATGCTAAGCAGGTGCTGAGCTCATTTGCAGAAGGATCACTTCTGGCTGCTCTGTGGCAATGCAAACCTGTGATGGACTTAACTGGGGTGGAAGTGGAGAAATCTTTGACGTTGTTATCCCATCTTCCCCCATTTCTTCACAGGATTAGCAGTCTTCATTTTTTTTCTGAAGCTAATCTTTCTTCATCATGTTTTTGTACTCTCTGCCTCTATTTTATTGCTGCTGTGTTCACAAGCCCCTTTTCCTTTTTAGTCTTATTGGTTAATTTAACTGATCCTCTTCCTCGTTATATGTCAGGGTTTTAAATGAGGTGCTGGCCTCAGTTTTTGTGATGTTCACTTCAATATTCTCTATCACCAAAATGGTCCTCAAAATCAAGAGCTCATTTGCTGTGAACTTATGAAATCTTCAGGTCATGAAGGAACTGTCTGATGAGAGAAGCAGACAATCATAAGCAAGGAACAAAATTCGATAAACAGCATTCAATAATCTCGGACAAATACAACTGTCAGCTCAGTGTTGATGAATCACAGACGTGTTCCCAGCTTCTTGATTTCCCCTTCCTGACTCTCAGCACTCTAATTATTGGGAGAGTGAGAAGGTTGTTACTTTATCCTTTCAGCTTCCTTCTGCTCCTAACAAAAATATAAATACATTCCCAGTCTTCTAATATTTCTTTTGTTTTGGATTATTCTTCTCACTAAATAGTTGCAGTATTCTTTCCGTTTAATGAAATGGTTTCAGCTTTCTCTCCTGTTTAATGAGTTGGAAAATTAGCATCGAATGAGAATAGTCCATGGCTTTGGTCTGTGGTTTAGGAAATCTGTGAGAAGGAAAGGAAACACTTGCAAAGGCTGTCTGCAAACTCAGGAATGGTCTTCATTTTCCTTTTTTAATTTTATTTAGAGTATGTGTAAAGAGCTTAATAAATGAAAACAGATTCAGTTCAGCAGAAGCCAATGATGTTCAAATGCTAAACCTTTTTTTTCCCCAGATTATTATTTTTCAAAACTTAGTTTTTATCAGGTGTTGTTTACATTTGTTCCTCAAATTTACTTACATTTTTCCTCAAATGTACTACACTTATGGGTAGCAATCTATAAGAGCTCAGAGGGTTTTGTTTAAGTTATTTAACCACACATAGACTTCTGCATTCTGGCTCTTTTGTTGTTCTTAATACAGTGCTAATATGGCAGTATGAGGCGGCCATTATTGTTGTATTGTGTCATGCTAAGTGATGAGATTGTGATTTTCTAATCTACAGTGGTGTCTAAAGGTCACTGCAACAGCTCAGCTCCACAGCACCACAAGAATCTGTGTTTTATGGATAAGTCCATTACATGGAGTCACACGTGTGGGATGAACAGGAGGAAACAAGGAGGCTTTATCAGCGTTCAGCCCCCAAGGGTTGTGCACAACGCAGGAAAATCCAATTAGAGCCACGGGGAGTTTTTCAATCTCTTAATCAGCATTGCAGCACTGCAGATGGATATTATTGCCCACTACTTAAACTTTATTACTCCATTTTTCTGTCTGTAGCCCTTCTCCCCGCCAACCCACCTTGAAGAGACGGCAGGCACAGCCATATAAAACTTTTTATGACCTTGGCATCTGCACTGTTTTGTCGCACGAAAGAGAAGTACAACTGTGCCAACACAGAGGAGCTCAGCAAGGATTAAAGCTGGTTTCACCAGTGCAGTTTGCTCTGCCTCCCAGTCTGGAAAGCCTCCCCTGCCCTCAGTGATAGAATTTGCAAGACCAACCTGTTTTTGAGGTGAATGCTTTCCAGAGGAGGGGCAGGATGATCTAGGATGAGGGAGCAGGTGCTGGCTGCGTTCGAGCCCTGGTTTGCACGGAGGTGCAGATTCATTGTGTGACCTTGCATTGAGTCACTTGACTTCCAGTGTTTCAGTTGTGCTATAAAATTGACTAAAAGCAGGACTTAAACCAGGCACTGCATCCTGGGTAACTAATAGGCTCAGGGAAAACATATAGGAGGAGGGGGTTATGTTTTTGTATCTTAAAATACCTTTCCTGACAGAGAGGGTGGGTTTGCTATGGATGAATAATCCGTTAGCATAAATTACTGTTATTTTCAGTGGTGGCTTACCAGGTATATGTATCAAAGAGTGATACAGTCTGCTTGATTTTATGGTACATTAACTTTGCCAGAATGCATTTATTATATTTAGAACCTGCTAGGTACCTGCAGTGGGAACAAAGATTGCGTAATTATTTTTTCTTTAGCTTGTGGGAAACCAAAGGCTTTGAATATAAAAGATTCTAGAGGTGAAAAGTTCATTCAGTTCACCTCTCCATAGGGAGAGTATAGAAAAAAGGAATCTGATTACTGATTTGAAAACAGATGAAAGGAACCAATATAGTGATTAAATAACTGTTACTTCCATTTCTGCCCTTTGCGTTATTTGAAACAGTAAATAGATGCAATAATTGAGCTGTGAAGCAAATTTTACATTATTTTATAATATGCATCCTCCCTAATCAATTAATCACTTTGGAATAAATAGTTTCAGGTTTTGATTTTACAACCTATATGTGAGATTTTGTTACAACAGCTATAAAGAGTAGGAAATGTCCCAATGTGCGGTCCCTGTTTTAAATGAGGAACGCAGAGTCTATGAAATTAATGGAAATACCTTCATTAAGTTCATGGGCTTCGCTGCTTCAGAAAACAATAATTTGTTCTGGAAAGCACTGCAAAATCCCTATGAGCAAATTCATAGGTAAGGATTTCCATTTTGCATGGCTTTCCCATACAGGTCTTGGATGTGTTCATTCTTACACCCCAGCTCGGTTAATTTATTATCTGATTTTTCATCATTTACATAATAGCTGTCCTTCCTTATTGTCTCTGGTTTGTACACTGGTCAATACCTGCTCTGTGTGGGGAGAGAGTGTCTGTATGGATACGGTGATGTGCAGAAGGCTCTCTGATCTTTATTTGTTAACAGTGAAACTCAATCCTGATATATAAGTATATATACATTACAAAAAGAAAAATAAATTAAACTCACCACTACATTTTGAAAGCAGAGGACACCTTCCCAGTTCCACAACTCTTCCTATGTTTTGAACAGGAGAAGGGTTTCAAATTATACATATCTAAAATGTAGGAAGCCTGGAGGTCCCAAGCAATAGCAAGTTTTTCCTTGTCCAGCCACAGCATTTTTTCAGTCAACAGGTTTTTAGTACACAGAGCCTTTTCCCCATTTTCTATATCTATTTTGGCATAGCTCTGGGAAGAGGGACAATGGTAGAAGGAAGCATAAACTCTCCTACATGGCCTGTTCCCAGCAGCTATCAGGCAGTGATTTACAGTATTAAAGTAAATATTTTTCATAGCTTGCACAGCAGTGTTTGTGTTTAGCCACTTTTAGTGTGAGATATAACACATTGTTGACTGTGATGAATACACGCTGGGAAACAATAGCTGGGGCAGTGCACAGCAGTATTTAGAAAGGGTTTAGAATGAAGCAGCAAATACAGAATTGAAAAAGTATTGAGAGGATTGGGAAAAAAATCAGTTCAAGGTTAGATTAGATCCACCTTCACAGAAACTGTCATAGCTGGGCATTGACTTATTGACAGCAGAGGGGAGCACAGTATCCCAGCCACTGAAATGCTTTTAGGTGTCTTCCAGAATGCTGTTAGTCTTCCAAACTTACAGAAAATAATTGCAATTTTGAGAAGAAAGAAGGATACAGCAGAAGTTCTAATTTCCATCCTAGAAAGAAATACATTGTCTAAAAACTACTGAGACTAATTCTAAATATTTAGGGACTTATTCTATGTGGTTTTTTAAGTCACATGCAATTTTTCCATTAGATTTAGCACAATGATTTGTATGTGCTTTGCATCTGACTGATGGATCATTGAGAAGAAAAAACCATGTGATGCCTTTTGTTCTGATGGAGGAAAGCAGCAATGATACACAAAATAATGCTAAATGAAACAGCAAGTCACTGAGCCACTCCCTTTCTACAGCCTGCAGTCAACCCATCACTGCTGTTTCCAGAAGTTAACAAATGGAAAGAGGTGAACTTTCCTTTGTTGGTAACTCTCTCCTGAGTAAAGCACAAGAACACAAGTACTTTAACTGTCAAGTGGTGCTCTACACCGGTGACTACAAATATAAAGTTATGCACATGTTACGTTAGAAGCTGGGAAATCATATAAAGATTAATCAAGCCAGCACATCAACTCATTGTATCCCACTGATCCTCCACTGGTAACAGCTGGTATTTTGCTAGAAGTACTCTGCCAGAAATGGGACGTGATTCAATATTGCAGCATCAGAGATGCCTTTGTTAACTGCAGCAATCCTCGGAGTCAGCAGAATTACTGTTGAGTATAAATACATCTTCTGACAAATCTCAAGCAGACCAAGAATGCAATCCCTTGCAATCAGCAGATTCGCTTTACATTCAGTAACTTCGTCAGGATGTTGCTTTAGATTGATGGTAATTACCGATGTGTCATTTGGGGTGTGTTGTTGAGCAAAGTCCATTAAAACTCAATTTGTTTCATCAGTTAGCACCCAGGATACATTATGCAGTATGTTCAAAGAGCATCCACGCTGGAATTCTAAAGGTGGGCATGAGGCTGGACAAAATCTTCAAAATACAACGGCACAATAATTCCGTTTTTCGTGGCTTAGGTCTACCAGATCCTGATTCTGGCTTCATAATTCAGAGCCACGTTCAACTCCCTCTTCCACCACAGCTTTCCTCTATAATCTTGGCCTGTCACTCCCCTCTTGGTGCTGTCTCCTTGTCCCTATGAATTGAGTGTTGCTATTAACTTATTATTCAAGGTGAGGATAAAAACATAACATTCTGTAAACCATCCCGATTTCCAGAGTAATTCAGGGCAGTGTTTAAATGTCATGGAAAGAAGAACAGTAATAGACCATTTATATTTTGTTCCCTCAGCCTTCTCCCTTAAGGCGCAGATCATGACTGAAATCAAAGAAGACCTTGGGACTTGGGCTTGCTTCTGTGCCATATGGAAATGTCTGTCTGAGAGGAGGGAGAGGTGGCAGGTGCTGTGCAAGGAGCAGCTCCAGGAGAACACGGTGTCCTCTATCTGGCTACTGCAGGATTTTTCAATCTTTCTTTTTTTTTTTTTAAGATTACGATGCTGCGACAGCATCAGCAGAGATCTGCTTCTCTTAGTCTGCTGAAAAGCTGTGAATTGAATTGGTTTAATAAGCTTTCTTTTAATGTTATTTCCTCTTCCCAACTTTTCCTTTCCACATGTTGATTCACTTCCTTTGCACAAACCCTAAGAACACTCTTTGTTACCTCTCTAACATAGTTAAGCCCAGGTCTGTGAGGTTTTAAGCCTTTTACAATAATAAACATCTAAAATCAGCTGTTAATACTTACTGCCTGCAATCTTTATTTTCAGATGAGGTGGTCTTTAGTCCTGTGAGTTAATACCTCCTACCTTCAATTCATGCACCTGAATGAGGTTTCCTGTCATAGTCCTGCTTTTCATGGCTAATTGACATTTCTTGGATGGGAGTGAAATATTTTCCCATTGTAAATAACAGATAGCATTGTGCTGTCCATGCCAAAAATATTGGGTTTAGTGACAAGCTTTGCATACATAACAAACTCCCTTGAAGGCCCAAATTCTGTGACTTTTCTCCCCTTGAATGTCTCTTCGTGTGCAATTAAGGAGGCTGTTTTCAGTTACTTAAGAGAAGTAAGTGGAGAAGAATAGAGACCTAAGAAATGAACATTAGTTATCCCAAAAGGGACTTAGTGAGAATTGAAGCTTAAAAGGGTCTGCACGGTTTAATTCATGTACCATCTGTTTTTGGGAAAATTAGCACAGATTAGATTTTCCAACTCATCTGAGGCTAGGAAAGTGCCTTTAGAACCTGTAGTATTTGCTTAAGTATTAAAAACAAATTAGCACCATTTTACTTACGGTGTGAATCCTGTGCATATCAGCTCCCTTTGGAGTAAGCTGTAAGAATTGTAACAGCAGAATAGCAAAGTGATGCCTCAGCCAGCCACTCCTTGCCGTAATGTTTCTTAGCTGCTTTATGGAAATGCTTGACATTCTTGTGCTCTTCTGAGCACTGTTTTGTTAGAAGTGACCATCTCGTATAAATTCAGTTTTTGCTCAGGGCTGAGAATCTGCTCCCTGTGACCTCTGACTGCTGTTCCTGCTCTCACTTTGGCTGCAAGGGGGTGTTGTAAGCTTAAAGACGTCTAATTTAATGCAAAAGTAACAGAAGAATATAACCCTCACACTCAAAGACTTGGTAATTGTATTGTATTAAAGTATTACATTATAATTACAGGATAGCTTTCAAAAAGGATAAAAAAGGTTATATTTTAAAATACATGACAGAAACATGAAATAATATAGGTTTTCTTGGTTCAGTTTTCCCCACTTTGCCACTTACCAGATTTTTGTGTTCTGATGGCCAAAAGGTGGAACCAGCCCTGCTGAATGAGGCTGTTGTGATACTCTCCAAGTGGGCAATATTGAACACCAGGCTTCCTGCTGTGGAGCAAACATGGGGGCAGTAAATGCAAAGTTAGCATCTTTAACAGTGTATTTATCTTAGCTGGACTCCGTTTTTCTTTCACTATTTGTTGCAGAAATCTTTAAATGTAGGGCAGTCTCAGTTATTGGGAGCTGCGTGGCGTATGTACACACATTTTTCTTTTCAGAGATTTCCAGGCTCTTACTTCAGCTTCCAGTCATCTCACATACTTAATTCTATGAAACATCAATTATTTTATGCTACCCATTAAATACTAGTTGAGATACTTTGTTGATGCTGTATGTTTGATGCTGTGCCTATGAACGTAGTTACCAATGTGATGCTTTTACACATCTCGAAAGATGAAAGGCCTGGAATTACACCCTTGGTTTGAACTGGCAAATTTTCTTGACTTGACTAGAATTAGATTTAGCAGAGGAATAAGCCTGGCCCATCATTTTCAGATGGAGTAGGGGTAATGCACATGGTACTCACTGCAGAGTAGAATGAAAGGATGCAGCATCCAACAGAAAACTGGAGCTCTGCATTTAGTTGAGGTTGCAACAGGCAACCTTTCAAAGAATTCTCTAATTGTAATTAAACAGAGTAAAAATGTCACCAAATAAAGATTTTTTGATTGTTATTGCAAACAGTACAGGTGCTTTTGTGCTGGTACTACTTTGGGGAATGGAACTTTATCTGGTGAAGCCTGGATATCAACATGCTGATAGTGCGAGTCTGTGTGGGCCCATGTGTTAAAGCATTTTTTACTAATACCTTGAAATAAAGGTATTGCAGCTTTGCTTTTGTGGTGCCGAGGTGCCAACTGGAAAGTGAAACTCAGAGTACCACAAGGCTCATTCTTCTGGTACTCCAGAAACCCACTGTGAGTTAATCGGCGATTTTTCACAGACGACATCTAATCTATAAGTATAAATTACTTTTCACTCCTATTATGCCTTAATTGAAGTGCACCAATGTGAAACTGCAATAGATGGAGCTTCAGTAATTCTAGCCTCAATTAACTTTGTGTGGATTTGAGGCTTTTTTTCCTTCCTCTTCCTTGGACTAAGGATAATTTTTTGACATCTTGTATTTATTTAAATCATTGCTAGAAAAGTTAGGGGATATGCATATGATGAGGTATTCTATAAGAACCACTCTGAAGACATAGGCAGGAGTTGTGTGTATGATTTATAAATTAATACATATCTTTTATGTCCTACTGTTTTGTTTAACAGCTGTACCATCAGCAGTAGCCAAATCCCTCAGGATTCTGCTGGGGAGGAATAGTTTAATAGCAATCATTTTTTGGGTAAATGGCAGTTACATCTCTGTAACAGCTACCCTCATCCCATCCTTGACTTTTCTTCAGCTCCCTGCCTTTAAGACACAAAATGTGTGTGGAAGCAGAGTAAAATCACAGTGAAGAAATAAAGCACCTTGCTGTCTGGAACAGAATATTCAGACACAGCAGAATGCAAAAATTGTACTAGGAGAGGCAGGATGCTGTGTAGGAAGAGAACAGGCATCTGGTGATGCAGTTAATTCTTAGTTACTTCACATTTTACCAGAACTGATATATATTTACCAGAAAATTAGATTTAATGCCTCTATCTGGGCATATATGCTCTTACAAATGTTTCTGGTGTTCAGTTAATAGCAATGAAAACAGCATAAGAATCCCACTAGCACAAGCCTGTGGATTAAAATAGTTGTTTACAACACATTTTTGTTACAGACCTCCCCAAGTTTTCCCTCGTGGCTCAGATGGTCAAAAAGCATGTTTGTGTTTGCTTTTAATTGGTTTGCTCTTCTGAGTGATCTTTTGCCACTGATAAAAAGCCCACAGACTTTGAGAGGCCAACAGGTATAAAGTAGAAAACCTGCTATATTTCTTAGCTTTCTCACTGCTGGCCAAGTCCTTTTCCCTGAGTAAGAATATTTCCAGCCTCCTGCTCACTGTGGTACCACTGCACATGGTGTTGCAGCAGGTGTGGGGGTGGTGGCACAGGCAGGACAAGGAGTTTGTCACCCCCAGAGCACCTGGAGACAGCATGGCAGGTGGTTATCACTGGGGTAAAATATTTCCACGTGTTCCCGAGGATTTGTCAAGTGATACATGGAGGGCGTGCCCCAAGTGTATTCCAAAGAGCACGGTGGACACATGGATAACAGAACTCCAAGAATGCTGTTGATGCTGATTAAATAGGATTAGGCTCTGCAAAAAGGGAAAGGAAGAGGAAAGGTGGAGGAAGAGAGAAAGAAGGAAGATAGAAAAGTTTTATTTCTCAGGCTTTCTCAAAACTTATTTAAATTCCCAGTACTGTCTTCACTGAGCAGGCTACACAAGTCAGATCTTGATTATTTAAGTCTCATGTGTTGTTTAACTCACACATTCAAAAGCAAGGCAGAATTTTTGTGACCTCTACTCTATTCTACGGTTCATAAAAATTTCCTGAATTTAGTCTTATCTCAACAGTCACATATTCCAAAGGCCTTCAGTTGAGATTTAAGAATGCAAGCAGTGACATACTGAATGGAGTTCTTCGTAAATTGGTCCAATGGTTAATCTTTTTTATTTATTCTCAAATAAGGAGATTTGAGTTCACAGTAAATTAGCACCATAATTTCTGTGTTCTGATTGAAAGATTGCACTTCCAAATAGCTTCTAGGCTTCTAACTAGTGATTTGCATATGCAGTTTTACATGAAGACTTCTAACTTCCTTTTCATCAGTTCATAGAATGCATATTAGCATTGATTGGACCCTCATTGCAAATCTCAATACTGGGAAGAAGAATCAAAAATTGTGGCGCTGTCCCTCTCAATGGAACTCTTAATTAGGATTTTTTTTTTTTTTTATTTCTGAAGTATGAATTTTCCCTTCTAGTGAAATTAAACCCATTCTTTCTCTCATTTACCACATAGTCAAAATTCTGACAAACTGCATGGTATTATTGGAAAAAGAAGCATTAATATAGGGCCAGAGCAACCATTATAAAGTAAAGATGATTTCCAGGCTAAAGTCAGAAAAAATGTTCTCTGGCATGTAATAATCAATTAAAGTATATTACCTAAAAGATGTGAACTGCATGTAGTTCTAAGTAGCTGCACATATTACACAGCTTATTATACAGCAAAAATTTCTCGGATATATTGGGTAGAAAGATCTTCAAGTCCCATCTGGGCTATCTTCAGATAATGAACTCATTTTGCCCAAATCTTGAATGAAAATGGAAAGCAGAGTTTTATGGGGTCAGTTTCCATCTTTAAAGCCTTGCACATTAAGAACATTGATATTTGCTAACTCTCCTCTATAAAATCTCTTCTGGGGTTGTGGCTGCTGCCTTGAGTTGTATCATCTAAAGCTAAAAGTTATGGAATATCACATGAAAGGCCAGCATATCCTAATGCCTGCTTCCTGAGCTTGCTGCTGAAAATGGGGGTGCTGAGAGACCATAGTAAAGGGCAGATATTTGGTGCAATGTGCTGTGGGCTGCTTGATTTTGCATATTGCACTGCTTGAAGTAAGTGGGACTGGAACAGCTGTGCACTCAATCCTGGTGAAGAGGAGAATCTCTCCCTCAGGGCATTGCTTTCTTCTGCCAAGTAGGACAGTTAAGTGTTGGATTTGGCTGTGGACTTTTCTGTTCTCTCATGTAGCCTTTCCTTATCATTTGGGCTTTGGCTGAGTATTTTGAAAGGATCAGTCTGTGTTTGATTTTTGTTATTCCACACATTATCCTGTAAGATTTTGGTTTGCCCACACTGTCTTCAAGGGATGATTTTATTTGTATTTTTGTAAAAGTTCTCAGATGGTGTTTCATAAGAGCACTGCTGGTGGATTACTTAGTAATAGAACGTTGTTCATTTCCTGTTAAAACTTTGTAACTTATAAATACTTTAAAATAAAACTTGAGTTGCCCTAGAGCATGACCCAGCCATGTACTAATAACTATGATTTTTACCTTGTGGAAGGCATTTAAGCAGATGTTCTCTGATAGCAGTAGAATTTCTTGTTTTTTCAAAAATGAGAATATTCATAGATATCTGCTATTTTCTGTAGCAAAGCCCATCTTTTTTCTTATATTTTTCAAAGAAGAGGAGACATTCAAATCAAAGGTACTCCAGCTGCCTCTTGTGTCCACCCATGCCATAATGTCATTCATCACTTCTTAAGGCTCACTTCTCCTTTCTAATATGTGTCAGCACATATCACTTAAAATCTTGTCGAATTAGTATCTGCAGCTGTATTTTTGAAACTGGGCTCTCCTCCTCCTTTTCTTCTTTCCTCTTACAGCGTATCCAGAAATCGGGATTAAAGATCTCCTCTAGTGGACTGGCCCCGTTGCTTACAGAGCTCTCACTGTGTCTCTGAGATTGTTATCAGACTTTCCTTCGACTCCAGCAACGACCATCTGTAATAAGTTACAATGGAGCTGATCTCTCGTGTGATCATCTGGGCTGTGTTGTACTTGGAGCAGGGGCTGGCAAGCAGGGAGCCCCTTTGATCCCTGTTCCCTCTGTGAAGCTTGCCCCACACCATGACCCCCTGTGCAGCCACGGGATTGTCACAGGGACAAGGCTGAAGTATCAATATCAGGCACACAGAAAATACCCAGAATTTGAGAGCCTCCCCACAACTGTCCTGACATGATAGAAGAGTGGGATATAAGCGTTGACAATGTGAAGGAGAGGCAGATACAGATTTTCAAAGCACTCTTAGACTTTTGTCATCTCTTTACTGAAACTTTAAAGGCAAAGAGAGTCACCCTCTTCTCATAGCCTTCAAAGCATGATGGATTTATAATCTGTCTCAACATTTGCAGGATGCTTAGAATTGTAGAATCATAGAATGGATTGTGTTAGAATGGACCTTAAAGATCATCTAGTCCAACTCCCTGCCATGGGCAGGGACACCTTCCACTATCCCAGGGTGCTCCAAGCCCCTTCCAACCCGGCCTTGGACACTCCCAGGGATGGGGCAGCCACAGCTTCCCTGGGCACCCTGTGCCAGGGCTTCCCCACCCTCACAGGCAAGAATTTCTTCAGATATCCACCCCTTTCGTAGGCTCCAGCTACTTCACTAATATTCATTCAAAGGATTTAGCACCCTGGGAGGAGAGTTAAAAATTGCAACAGGAGACCAATGCTGAAATAGCACATCAGAGTTCATACATCATCACAGGCTTTCTTCCATGCAGACTTACAAAATGCCAAACAATATATTGACAAGCTCATGTATTTACTGGTTCAACCCTGTAAATTATTTGCTTTAGTGAAATGATTGGGAATTTCCAAAGGTTGACTGCTGGGGCAGCACCACTGACCAGGGAAGTCACCATTTCTGGCGGAGTTTAAAAGATATGTAGATGTGGCACGTGGGGACATGGTTTAGTGTTGGCTTGGCAGTGCTGGGTTAATGGTCTTAAAGATGTTTTCTGACCTAAATGATTCCGTGGTTCTGTGATTCTCCAATCTGAAACAGCCAGGAAAGGGTGCATCGTGATGCAGCATGGTACTGTGCACATTTCAGGGAGTTAAGCTAAAAACTTGCACTTCTGAAATCATTAATCTCATTACTAATACGTATGTGGCAGAAAGCTACAGAAACAGACAAGAACTTTGCTAATGTTGCAATCACTTTCCTGTATATTAAATGAATTTCATACAAAACTCCTGCTTGAGCAGCATTTTCAGAATACTTGCTTGTCTGATTCTCAAGCAGAGGTACACTGCAGATGTCTGTACAAGAATATTTTTCATGCACTGAATAGTTCATATTCTCCTACATTTTTCTTATGGGAGTTCCTAGTCCTTTTAGTCACCTTATCCCTTATCCATGACTAAAATATGCCGTTAGAATTAGGACGTGCTGGTCAGCAAAGCGAGGAGCAGTATCCTCTGCTTCATGAATATCACATGTACATTAATGTTCACGGTGCTGCTGCCCACGTAAATCATTCAGATTAGTTAGCTGATGTGAATTCTAGAGAGATGGCTAAGATGAAAACAAATGTGCTCTTTAAGTTTAACCATCTCTCTTAAAATTTGCTTATCTTGCTCGCATTCCTATCTGAGTAGGTATAGGTTAAAGGGCAGTGGAAAATTTCTGTACATGGCAATTACCATTCGATACTAATAGAAGGTGTTGAACTGAAGTCCTAAGCAAGGAATCCAGAGGGAATACAAATTCTTCCCTCAAAAACTACTCTGTATTCTTCCACTATGCATTGGTGCATTTATACTTGTACAATTTAACATTTGCTTTTAACAAAATTAAAGCTGGCATTTGACTGCACAGGGAATTGTAACTGGAAACCTAGCTAAATTATTATAACACATGCCTAAACAGGTGGGAAATATTAAAATCTTAAGTGTTACTGCTTCCAGAGACACAACTCTTGGAAAAAGCCCTTTAAGCATGTCAGACCAGTTTTTATATGCTCTTGTGCTTGATTTTTAGAGTAGCATTTGTTGCTGTGTATTTTCTCACAGGCAGATTTTTTGTGTGTGTGTCCAGCAAGACATTCTGCCCCTTACTTCCATCCAGCCACGAAGGTCACTGGGTTATCAAACACTCGTATGGACAGAACTCGTTAGAGGGATGGTTTGGGTCTCTTGTGATGTGAAATGGCACTTTCATACCCACCAGCCTGCACCTGGACTCTTACTGCATCACTGGCTTGTAGCAGTCCCTTACATCAGGAAAAAATCTGTCTCGGCCTCCCTCTCTGCATTAATTTGAATCTTCAAATTAGGCCAGAGCTTAAAATAATTCAAACTACCTAAGGTTTTCAACTAAATATTTTAAGTTTCCCGAGTCCATTATTTTATTTACTCTTCAAAAATGCTGGAATCATATTAGAAAAAGATTTATCTGAATGGCAAGCAGAAATCATTACCCAACAAGATAGGCCTATAAAGCATTAAAATTTATCTTAATACAAAATAGAGGGCCCGGTTGTGGAACCCTCTGCATATTTGTCTAACAGACATGTAACAGAGAAATGGTCCAAATGAGCTTAATAAATCTCTTTCTTAAACTCACAAAAGACCACATCCTCACTTCCATAATTCTATTAGAGTCTGCTCCTCTGGAGGAGATAAAAGAAGAGATAACCTCTCCATTCAGAATATAAAATAGCAATTGTTCAGCTGATGATTGGAATATTTCCAGTAGAAGGACTTAATTATGGAACAAAATTAGCTCAATCTGACCTTTTTAGAGAATAATGCAAAACTAAGTTTTTTGCAAATGTCTTCCTGGAATAACTGAAATAAGGAATAATTTACTACCCTCTTTTTACAAGAGCAAAAGGTGGCAGAATATGATAGCAGCGTTCTTGGTGAGATGACAATCCAAGGATAATAATAAGATAGTATGTGCAGAAAGAGATAATATATTTTAATAGACTAGCTGATGCAGTTTAAAAACAGAGCAGCTTTCAGACACACAAGACCTTTTCAGCAAGAGCAGGTTTCCCTCAGTGACTCAACACTGCGAGCTTAATAACTAGCTGGTGTAATGGTTGTGTCATAGGAATGCACCAAAATGTATGATATCTATATCCATTAAATACTGAAAGCTCCTCTTGGGATAAAGATGAAACCTATTGTTCCAATCTCTGTTTTATCTCTGTGATAAATAGGAATAAGTACCTGCACCCACAGACCAACAGGCTGGGGATGATGCTGGTGTTAAAGCACTTCCTCCAGCTGTTTAGTTCCATGAGTTTTTCTGTATTGAGGCACTCCTCACTAGGAAAAGAAAAAAAAAAAACAACAAACCTGCCACAAACTGGAAAGAAAAATCTCATCTGTTTTATCAGTCCCATCTCTGATTTCATGACATTCTGAATGCTCCTAAGCCATGCTGATACCACTGCGTACAAGAAAAAAAGGCATGAACAGGTGGTGATATTAACAGGCTTCTTATGGTTCTGAAAAATGAGATAGAAATGTTTCATGTCATGAAAGTCAACATCAATCATCATCCATCTTGTGCAGATATGGAAATCAGCCAGAGTGGTTCTTGCTGAGGAGGCGTGAGATATTTCTTTTGCATCAGAGCTGTTGCTCTGGACACAAGTCATAATTTGTTTAATATAGATGAATGAGGAGAATATTATTAACACTGCCTTTTTTTTTTTCTTCTTTTCTTTTTTTTTTTTTTTAATAAACTGAAAGCTCCCCCTCCTGGCACATTCCCTGAACTGAATGCAAGGCTCCTGATGTATACTTTTAGCAACAGGAGATTCACGAAGATTCTTTAAAAGTACTATGTTTATAGTTTCCCAAGGATTTCCCATTTCCCCATCCAGCTGCTGGACTTGATATGAACGGATTTATCACCAAGGGTTTGCCCTAAGACTTTGTCTATAATTTTAATCTGTTGCTTTTCCAGGCAAAGACTTATGGTTTCTACTTTGCCGGATATTATACTGAGTAAAGAAAACAAGTTTTTCAGAAAGTTTGAGTGCTCACATTTGTGTTCCTTCAGAGTGATCGTTGTAGCTCAGCTATAACCCCACCATCTAATTTCCTAATGAATGCCTTAGAATCATTTTGAGAAATCTACTGTATCTCTTTGAAGCAATGTTGCAGCTCTGCTGAGAGCAGATCCTGACCAGGCTCAGGGAATCTGCAAGCCAGGGAAAGGGAAAAAAGTAAATTGTGTTTATGTCATAGTTTTGGTAACTGCTGTAACTCATTGCTGCCTGTGCTTCGAGGACTGCCAGTCCCTCCAATCCCTTGAATCAGTGCAGTCACTTATGTGCTTGATGTGATGAACTGATTTGTCACTGAATTTCCACAGCCATACACTTATGCAAAGAAACGGGAAGACTTTCCCAGCATGTGCAGCTATAGGACCCTGTAGTTTCCATGAATTCCTACGTTTTAATTTTGTTACAGTCCCTGGTACCATCCCTCAACTCCAAGCAGGCTGACAAAGGCAGTGACACTGGTTAGGGAGCTTTCATTAGATTTGCCATCATATTCAAAGACATCCTCTCTCTGTGTCCTTAAAAATTATTTATGGGGAACAACATTTTACTGGGGCATGAAGACAAGAATGAATGTTCCTGTGCAGGCAGGGTTGTGCTGGGGCCATGCTTCCACATAGCCACGCACACCAATCCTCTGGCCACACAGAGCAAAGGGAAGGAGCGTGAAGCAGAGCAAAATAACATCAGAATAATCTCAACTCAGTGCTGAGCTGTTGTAGTAAAGTGAGAATGAATGAATTAATTATAACTATGTCTTCCTTTCTGGGCTTCCCCTGAATACCAAGGTGGTATTTTCTCATATGATAGTGATGCTACTTTGGCTTTTGTGCAGTTAGGTAAGAAATATGGCAGGTTTCAGTTGTGGGAGAGTGGTTCTTTTAAAGTCTAGCATGGAGTAACAATTTACTACAGATACAATGAATGAAGTATGTCTATTAGACTTGGTACATTAGGTCTGGAAGTGGGAGAATTGCTGGCCTGGCACCTTATGCCACTTTCCTGTTCCCTCTCTGTGGTTACAAAAATCAGGACTGACCTACACAAACAAAGCTGCTCGCCCTAAACGGAGCAGAGCTCAACTGCTGAGGCAGTGAGGGCAATGAGCTTGCAGTGCCATTCACAGCAAGGAAGGGCTGTTAGTATAAATGTCTCTATACATAGGGCAGAACATCAAATGCAGGCTTGCCACTCGAAGCCAAATCAGAGTAAATAATAAAGTAACAAATGACAGGTTTGTTATATCCGTGAATATAGGTACACACATGCACCTATATGTATTCTTGGTAAATCCTTGCTATATAGATGTATATGCACGTGTGTCTTCTTAGAAACGTCTTAAAAGCTGCTTTTATTGTCATAATGAAAGAGCAGGGCTCCTTTGAGAGCCATTTGTCTGCAAAACTACTGTAAACTTCCTTTGAGTAGGCTGTCTGCACTCAAGAGAGTTAAATCAGTAGAACTTTGACGAGACTAGAAGACCCACTGATATCTAATTAATGTGGAAATAATTGTTGTAATCGTTGCGTTTCTCTACAAAGCATGTACTGAAAAGCAGTTACACGATTTAGTGAGCATCAAACCAGTTTGATATGCAAATGGAGGTATGGACTACTTCATAATGCTGGTACTACTTAAACATTTGTTTATTAAGCTGTGGAAATTGGAAATGTCAACAAATGGGGTCCAAAAGCGACGTCTTTTATCAACAGAGACTTTCTTCAGAGTTTTTGCTGTACACCTTTTAGAGTCAGTAGGCTCTAATGACGAGAGTAACAGCAATGCTAAATGTGAAGGGACTGCTGGGAGTAAAGGTGTTCCTGCACCTGACACATTCCGACACTTTTCCTCCAGCAGGAATAAAAGGGAGCAATTGTAGTGCTCTCCAGATTACCCCTGAGCTCCTACCTTTTTGCTGTTAAGGGGTCATGGAAACAACCTAAATTGTCTTTATCCATTTAATGTAGATTCAATTAAGTCAGGTTAATGACTATGGGATGGAGCTCAGGGAGTTGGGAGCTGCTCTCATTGTTCAGCCCGGCTTGTCCTGTGACATAAGCTGCATTTTTGGGTGGAGAAAAAAGTAAAAGACAATGAGTTGCCAGGACAGGATCAAACAGAGTCTACAGGGAAGCGTAATCATCGCCTCTCAGGCATATGCAAAGCTCATGGATGCATCCAAGCACAGAAATGCAACACAGGGTTGATCAAATCATGTACAAAACAACTGCATCTTATCTGTTTGCTAAACCTTTACTCTTAAACTCAGTAAAATCAGCACAAAGTCCTTGGGAGTAATAAGCTGCAACCTGTTAAGATTTAAATGAGTATTTTGCCTGGGATGTATCTTCATCTTTGCTACATATATTTATCATGGCCAAAAGAGTGGATACCAAATATTTTTATTTCAGGAGGAGTGCAAAATTGCAAATTGTTCCCACGCACTATGGCAAATTATATAGTTGCACAATATTTAATGGCATATACTTCTGAAATCTTACTTGGAAGATTTTACCAGGATCACTCAGAAGAGCCCTTGCTAACCCCTTCTCTTTTCATTCACTTTAACAGGATTTCTGAGCACTGGGGACCAAGCAGCAAAAGGAAACTATGGCCTCCTTGATCTAATTCAAGCTTTGCGATGGACTAGTGAAAATATTGGGTTCTTTGGTGGTGACCCATTAAGAATAACTGTTTTTGGATCTGGGGCAGGCGGTTCATGCGTCAATCTGTTGACTTTATCCCATTATTCTGAAGGTAACCGTTGGAGCAATTCAACCAAAGGTATTATGCAGGTTGCAAATTTTGACAATTTTGGTGTCTGCATGCCACCACCATTAGTACTATGTGATGTTCTGTATATTCTCTTTGTTTCTATGAACTGTTGAGTTCAGCTCAATATTAAGAAACTTTTTAAAGGCTGTAAAAGCCTCCTTCTCCCTCAGCTCTTCTGTGCATGTTTAAATTTTGGGTCACTTTCTTCTTTTTCCTACGGAGCTTTGTAGAGACACTTTATAGCAGACTTCTGAACAGCATTTTCTTGGTGCATCATTTTTGTCTCTTTTCTTTGCTACCTAAGGGTGTCTTTTTTGGAAAATCAGTCAGTCATGCTCACAGTAGATGAGGTCATCTATATTCAGACAGTTCTGAAAGGCGTGTTTAGTTTCTCCTGAGGAGCAGAATTTAAAGAAAACTAAAATGACACAGTTTCTGTTTTCAGGCTAACAGCTGAATTGCTTAAAACTATTATTTTGTGTGAAGGAAATAAGTCACTAGTTCAGAAATCTTTTGTCTGAAACTGCATGGACTTCACTTGCTGTCATCTAATAAAAGAATGGTTCAATGTTTTGCATGCACGATCCAAAATTGTCAAAGCATCTAAGTTGCAAATGGATTTCCTTCTATATGTTTTTTCCGATTCCATAACTAACACCTTTTCTCTCTAGTTGAGGCAGGCGGCAGGGAATTAAAATCATGCTGTTTGAGGCACCCAACTTATTTTTTCTATCATTTTTGCACCACAGTTTCACACAGTGTCTCTCATTTGCATGGCTATTGCTTATTGATCACGTTACTTTTGTCTTACTGTTTTCACATATTTTTATCTGTATTAGTTTTACCAGGGACACCACACTGTGCCCTGTGCATATAATCCTCCACTAATTTATATTGCTGTATCTCCATGGGGCACTAATTGGCTGGTCATAAAAACATAATTCTGCTGACATTAAAAGAGCTGCATTTCCCCAAAGTCATGTTACAAAGACCACTGAGGTCAATAGAAGTGAGAGATTCTTTAGACCATACCATTATGCTTTTTTAAATGAGAGAAAAATATAGCTTGTACAAGAAAAGTCAACTGGAAAATAAGACTGTGGTCTAAATTTTAGTCTATTTTCATAAATTTGATTTTTAACGTAATCTTTTTTTTCTTCTATAACTACCTGAACTTAAATAGGAGATATTTAAAAGAAGATACCTATAAGAACAAGATGTAAGCATTACCTCACTGCACCGTGACCTGAGGGTCACAATGCACCATCTTCTTTTCATCAGAACTCAAAAAAACTTTATCATCAAGGATTGACTCAGGTTGAATAGAGGACACCTGGTTTATCTTCCCCTAACTCTTTACTTGGTGTTGATATCGATCTTGGTGTAACATGAGAGCAATGCAAAATGCCACATTTACAATATTTGGACAGTCATGTGTTGCCTCTTACGAGCAAATGATATCCTGTCATATCCCAACACATGGCCAGAATTCTGCCAGGAGCAGCATTTGTTTGGGGAAACTGAGGCATTGAGTTGCCAACACAGCAGATCAAGGCATTTTGGAGGGATCTGAATAAGGTTCAGTAAGAGTAAAGTTTTGAGGATTTCTTTTAGAAGAAAGCAAACTCATGCTTTGATGAAATTTGGATTAAACAGAACAACTCACCACACTCACATGTACGTTATGTTTCATTTGGAGGTGGGTAGATCTGCCATTAAAAAAAAAGAAAAAAGAAAAACGAAAACACAAATTGGTCAGGTTCAAATAAGAAAAGTTATTTCTTAACATTTCCAAACCCCCTTTTGTTTCATGTTATTTTGTTTCACATTCACATTTGAAAGCTGGAGAAGGACTTTTTACAACAGCCTGTAGTGATAGGACAAGGTGGAAGGGCTTCAAACTGACAGAGGGCAGGGTTAGATCAGATATTATGAAGAAATTCTTCCCTCTGAGGGTGGTAAGACCTTGGCACAGGTTGCCCAGAGAAGCTGTGGCTGCCCCTGGATCCCTGGAAGTGTCCAAGGCCGGGTTGGATGGGGCTTGGATCAGCCTGGGACAGTGGAAGGTGTCCCTGCCCATGGCAGGGGGTGGCCCTGGATGAGCTTCAAGGTCCCTTCCAACCCAAACCATTCAGTGATTCTGTGATTCTATGATTATCAATCAGTCTCTTTCAAAAGCTATAAATTCAGAAGCTCTCTTTCCTTCTGTCATTTCCCTCTGAAAGATTCCCTTGGCAGTTGAGAGGAAGAATTCAGCCTATTTCAAGATGGAGCTGTTCACAGCCACCCACCTGCAAGTGGGCAGAGCAGCACCCATCTTCTCAAAGTGCTCTGAAAATATAGACGAATATATGCAAATTATTATTATTTACTGTGGTGAGACTTAGAATAAGGGTCACAAAGCACTATGGCCCACTGAACATTTAAATCGTCTTTCCATCAGTCTGAAGCCCATAAGCAATAATAATCATACACATTATGAGACAAAAATGCAGTTCTCCATCCTGTGAGGTGCAAATTTCTGCCACGAATTATGTGACAGAATGAGAATAATTTTTCATACCGTTCATTTTTCACCAAATGGTCTGAGTGGAGGAATAGCTCTGTCAGCATTCTGCAGCACAAGGAGGGATGTTTAGTTTCACTTCCTCAGATGGCTTTATGGCCAAAGGACTCGACCACTTTTACTTAATCCAGCATCTGATGTTTATGTAGCACTTAGCAAGCCACAGTGATTGTATCAGCATTTTCTTATACATAGCTTACACTTTCTGTCCTTGTTCAGACATATTTAATAAAGCAATAAAAATAGATTTACACAATATGCAAAAACCCACATGCATTATGAATTATCATGAAATACAGCTTTGTGAAAATTCAGCTTTGTCATTTAGTTACATTTATTACAATGCCTGGATCCTCTGTGGTAATTCCACTGACTTTGAGCTGATTTATAATGGCTCGATATCTGACCTTATAAACATGCAAATATATTTTTAGCTCTTTATAGCTCAAGTTCATTCTTATTTTTACTCATATCTTGCAAGGAAATTATATCTTGGATATGACTTCTCATAAATTTAAGAAAAGGCTTGAGCTTACATATTTCTACACCTATCTAATTTGAAGACTTTTGGGTTAGGACCTAATACAATCTAAAATGCTTTTAAAATTCCTGAGAAGCTTGTAGAACGTTTCCTGCCAGCAACAGATTCCAGCTTATTTTTGAGTGTGCTGGGTCTGGTGCTGCAACAGAGGCTGTAAAAGCATTTCTCTGATTTGATTTAGAGGCTAGGCAGGTTTTTTATCAATAGAAATATGTTACTTATCAAAGCAAAAGCCGTCTTGTGCATTATTGGAATAAATTTCTGAGGTAAGCTGAGCGCCTTGACTCCAGTTCCTCTAGTGGGAGTATCCAGCTATTCATCAAGCGTTGGACCAAAGATTCCTGGTGGAATTGAGTGAGGCCAGGTGTCACTTTCCCTCCCCGAGTAACTCCACCAGAGTCGGTGGAATGACTCCAGGTGCCCATCAGCACAAGTGAAACAACATTTTGACCCATATGTCTTAAATCAGAGTAACTTCTGAACGCTGTAGACCAGTTTGTATTACCCAGGGTGACTTATAGGAGGTAGGGCCCAGTATAAAATATTTTCCTGTAGTTTGTGCAAAAGGTGTGATACTGAAATGAACTTCTATGAAAATGCAAAGAAAAAACGCTCACAAAACAGCAGAAAGGCCACAGTTACCTAAATATAGTCTAAATACCTATTAAACACAGTCTAAATTATCTTAATATAGTTTCTGAGCATTATTTTACACAAGGTTCAGACTTGTAACTTCTTTCAGAACCCAAAGTTACCCTCCTCAAATAGAGTGGAAAAATGCGAAGGGAACACAAGAAGCATCAGAACAAGGATGGAGTTTTGATTACATTAAAGCCAATAGCAAAATAATTGCATTAATTCACTGACTACAAGGGAGTGAGGCTATCATCCTCGACACATTTTAAAAATCCTTACAGAAGGGAAAGAAAAACATCAGCTTAACATATTTTGTTGTTTCTTTGGGTAGAATTCCTGGTCCAGAGTGCTAATTAAATCAGCATAAATTCAAGTTAATTGCACTGAAGTCTTTGGGATTTACTGCAAGTTTATATGCAGTGCCAGATCATTCTCTCTCCCTTAACTGAATACCTGAACATATGTTTAAATCTCTGAATTACGAAGCTAAATAGTGAAAAATATATCATTTCCCTTTTTATGTAAGTGTGATCAATATAAACCTGCCTTAAAAAAGCTCCTTACAAAAAAGGATTTTGACTCAGACACTTACATATTTAATAGCTGCGTGGTACCTTCTCATCTATTACTCCAGAATATAAACTTTTGCAGTGATACACAATTTAAAAGCACTGCACCTTTCAAACCAAGTTTAACCCCAAAGAAAACATTAAAAAGTGTAATAGATTTATTTAACACATAGTTGTATGCATGCATGCTGCTGATGGCTAGAACAATACCTAAAACGTCAACCCATTTCAGAGACTTGATGGCTTTTCCTCCAGCCTATAAAGTGCTTAAATTTTAAGCATTTTTTTTAACCTGACAGTGTTGTCCTACATAAGGTAATGCCACTCCTTTTTCTTCCTGAGTTTCTTTTGAAAATCTGTTCCTCAGCTGGACTATATTGAGGGAGAATCATTTGCTTCAGCACATACTGCATTTATTTTGTGCACATTACCTGTAGGTACAAGAGCAGTCAGATCTCACCACCCCGTGTATTTAAGTACTATTAAGATTCAGGTATCTCTTCTGTTAAAGTTTTCTATTGTTTCAAAGAACTCCTTTGAATCTTTCAAAGTCCGTGGCTGTTTCAAGGTCACTTCAGTAGTTTTCAAATATTTCTCCCCACAGGACTTTTTCAAAGAGCAATAGCTCAAAGCGGAACGGCTCTCTCCAGCTGGGCAGTTAGTTTTCAGCCTGCAAAATACGCCAGGATGTTGGCTACAAAAGTTGGTTGCAACATGTCAGACACTGTAGAACTGGTCGAATGTCTACAGAAGAAGCCTTATAGAGAACTGGTCGACCAGGACATTCAACCAGCAAGATACCACATAGCCTTTGGACCAGTGATCGACGGCGACGTGATCCCGGACGACCCTCAGATCTTGATGGAGCAAGGAGAATTCCTCAACTACGACATCATGCTGGGAGTTAACCAAGGGGAAGGGTTGAAGTTTGTTGAGAACATTGTGGATAGCGAAGACGGCATATCAGCCAGTGATTTTGACTTTGCAGTTTCTAATTTCGTCGATAACTTATACGGATACCCTGAAGGCAAGGATATATTGAGGGAAACTATTAAATTTATGTACACGGACTGGGCAGACCGGCACAATCCCGAGACCAGAAGGAAAACGCTGCTGGCTTTGTTTACTGATCACCAGTGGGTTGCACCAGCAGTGGCCACAGCAGATCTTCACTCGAATTTTGGATCGCCAACATATTTCTATGCCTTCTACCATCATTGCCAGACAGATCAGGTACCTGCATGGGCAGATGCAGCCCATGGAGATGAGGTTCCTTACGTACTAGGAATCCCCATGATTGGTCCTACTGAGTTATTTCCTTGTAATTTCTCCAAAAATGATGTCATGCTAAGTGCAGTGGTGATGACGTACTGGACAAACTTCGCAAAAACTGGGTGAGTACCAGATAACAACTGGTCTTGTATGAAAACTTTGGATGGAATGGTGCTTTCCATTGGTTGTCTCCCTTGGGAATTCCTCTGTACTTGTAGGATGAATAAGAGATTAAGAATTGAGTTGGATATTTATGTTTACCATAATGTCCCTTGTCTCACTAATATATTTTAGGAAAAAGAGGGAAAAATATCTTTGCAGACTTTCTGTGAAGAAATTTTAAAATATACACAGAACTAATTAAGGAAACTCTGGAAAAGTGTAAAACTAAGCATTTACCAGAAGTGTATAGTTAAAACCAGCTGCATTAGTACCTGCCTTTACCACACCACTGATACTTTCATCCCATGAGACAGAAAATTACTTAAATATTGCATCAAATATAATACAGCTTATTTTAGTAGCATATTTTGTCTTTAATTCTCACTTCTGACCATAAAATATGTGACTTAAAACTTGGAAAGTTTTGCCATTTTCATTAATTCTTTTTTTCACTGGAGTTCAAAAAGCTTTGTTACCTTTGACCACTGTTATTTTTGACTATGCATTGCACTGAGTTGTGCTCTGCCATGATCCTTCCCCTCTGGAAGGCCACAGATGATTCATAGGAACAGAAATGCAGAGCTGTATGAACTTTAGGCTGCTAAAAAAGAAAAGAAAATCCTAATGTTCACTCACACTGGTCTCTCATAGACATTTGTCCACATCGACACACCCCAGGCAATCTTCCCTCAGCAGCACAAGATTTCACTGTGAGAGAGACACCAACACTTTGGAGAACCAGGGAAATTGCTGAAGTCTGTGTAAAAGAAGGGTTCATTTGCATAATGCTGTTTCTAATCAAAATTATTAAGGCCTCTAATTTTAGGGAATAGCACTCTGCTCCGTCCAAAGGCAGTCTTAAACATTTTAGTATAAAATCTTAATTATGTTAATTTTGTAATTCCGTTTGAAATGCTTTGTAACATTGGAGATATCTTTTTCTTTTAGTGACCCAAATCAACCAGTGCCGCAAGACACAAAATTCATCCACACAAAACCAAATCGTTTTGAAGAAGTAGCATGGACCAGATATTCTCAGAAAGACCAACTGTATCTTCACATTGGATTAAAACCACGAGTTAAAGAACACTATAGGGCCAATAAAGTGAACCTTTGGTTGGAACTGGTACCTCATCTGCACAATCTTAACGACATTTCACAGTATACCTCTACCACAACTAAAGTGCCATCGACTGATAATACTTTCAGACCCACAAGGAAAAATTCTGTTTCAGTTACTTCAGCCTTTCCTACAGCCAAACAAGATGACCCCAAACAACAGCCAAGCCCGTTTTCAGTGGATCAAAGGGACTACTCAACAGAATTGAGCGTTACTATTGCGGTTGGCGCATCTTTGCTGTTCCTGAACATTTTGGCCTTTGCAGCGTTGTACTACAAAAAGGACAAGCGGAGACACGATGTTCACAGGAGATGTAGCCCACAGCGTACCACCACCAATGATCTCACCCATGCACAAGAAGAGGAGATAATGTCCCTCCAAATGAAGCACACTGACTTGGATCATGAATGTGAGTCCATCCATCCACATGAGGTGGTTCTTAGGACCGCCTGCCCCCCAGACTACACGCTAGCTATGAGAAGGTCTCCTGATGATATCCCCTTAATGACACCCAACACCATCACAATGATCCCCAACACTATACCAGGGATTCAGCCCCTACACACATTCAACACATTTACCGGAGGACAGAACAATACTCTGCCCCATCCTCATCCCCACCCCCATTCACACTCAACAACCAGGGTATAGCCAGACAAGACGAAACAAACTTTATTTTTTGATGGATTACAGTAGGTGATATTACTGAAGATTACTTGGCTTTCAACCTACAAGACTCTTACTATTTAAATATGGAGGAATATTATGTGAATATACATATCAAGAACATTTGGGGTTTTGAAAAAAATGAATTGTACATATATCAAATGAACTTAAGAAACAAACAAAACAAAAGAAAAAAAAATCAAAAAACAAACAAAAAACCCAACTGTTTGCAATTGCTTGAAGCAGTTGTCCTGAATGATACTTTTTCATTCACATTCAAGTATTAATTTTTTGAAGATTTAAGTTACATAATGGAATTAGGCATGTGCAACACAAACAGGAAAGAACTATGACTGAAAATTTTAAAAACCTATAAATATGCACAAGGGACACACTAATGGAATGTCAGATAATTTTCACCAATTTTTATTTGGACCTGTTTTCTTGTGTAGACCATATTTACATATTTGGATAAGTACACAAAGCACCAATGCTGTTAAGGCCTTAGAAAGGGGCTCATGCTGAAATCTGCCAGTCAGAGAAGTTTTACAGCCTGGCAGGTACAACATTATCACATAAGTGCTGTCAGTATAAAAGTTGTGGGAATAAAGGAAACTGGATATTTTTAGCACGATGTGCATGATAATTTATATGCTTGGTGGCTGTGCTGCTGATTAAGCCGTAATTAAAATTCTTGTCATCCCATTGGAGTTTTTAATAGAAGCTTTCTCCATCAATTGGCACAACCTAAAGAAGTTTTTTAAAGGGGCAAAAGTAATTACAGTAAAATATTTCATGGTAGCTTCCGAAAGAGAAGGGATTGCAACAGTTCTTAAAGGTATTTATGGCATTCTAGGTATACAGTGGTGGACCCTCACTGATATGAATCCCAGACAAAAAAAATGTATATTATCAATGTTCTTTTTCCTTTCCACCTAAATATTTTCTAACTTTGGAATAACTATAACTTTAACAGAATCTCCTTTGAATGAAGGATTTATAATTTGCTCTGATTTAATTGCAAAATATTTAGTTCAAATCGATAAGGTAAAGTGTGCCCAAAACTTTAATTGCAATGATATTTTGCCATTTAAAAATGCCCCAATATTACTGCTCTGATTACACCTTTCAGTTTATTGTTTCAACTCATGTTGCATGTTACAAAGTTTACTTATAATACTTTAATATAATGTTAATTCCCTTTTTGCTATACATTAGCTTTGTCATTCCAATGAATTCTCTAGACCAGATGGCAAGAGTGTAGAAAAAGAGGGTGTGTGAGTACGGGGAGAGAGCCAACAACTGGAAATTTAAAAATCTGGATACTACATATGTTTGTGTGATTTGAAGTGAATGTTCTAAAATTACGAGAAATGTTTCATTCCCCTGTTGCTTTCCAGTAATTCTATACCACGGTCCTTTCAAAACGTTTGTATATGTAATCAGATGTACATTTATATAAAAGAAATAATTGAGATGGACTTAAGAGCACATCCCTGATAAATACTTTCTCTCTTACCTGTACTATATTTCTATTAGACTAAAGTTATGTGATTTTTTTTTACATTTTTTCAAATTACTAGCAATTTTGATAGTTTGTAAGATAATGCGAAGAACTTTCTCTGACAAACTAACTGCAGTAACAGAAACATTTCTTTTCAGTTACTCTTTTTCAAGAATGAAAGCTTATTACACACAAAAATTGTATACTACTTGATGGAAAATTACTTTGTATTTCTTGGCCATATTACTGGTCACTGAGTGAAATAAAGATAATCTGGATAACGAATATTATTCCAATGTTAAGAGACCTGATCTTTGCTCATTAAAGAGCTAAAATGTTTATTGCTGTTTTGTCATTTTTTAATGAAGTAATGGTAACTGTCTCAAATAAAGAGTAATATCTTAAGACCATTCTGGTTTTTGAAGACATGAGCGTGCCTTCTACAATTAATAAAACTGCATATTTATGGCCCAGCCCCACCACAGCAATTTCTTACAGAAATATTGACATTGTGACTGTCATCACACGTAAATCTCCTCTAGATTTCAGGAATGAGTTAAAAATACAATATCGACACCAAAAAAACAGGCAAGGAACAGGCCAAATTGAAATAAATCTGCAGTATTCCGTGATAGGAAAAAAAAATCACGTGGGTTTTATTGCGTGATTGAACTTCTGTTATAAAAGATTGCTGGGAAGTTTAAAGCATGTTTGCTGACATCGGGCACAGACATTAAAAATGAAGCTGAAACCAAAATAAAGTCCTGCAATTTCAGTTATTTTATTTACCTATTTAACAAAAAAAAAAAAAAAAAAAAAAAAAAAAAAAAAAAAAAAAAAAAAAATAAAACCATGTACGTAGTTAGTACTTGTTACAGTCCCCCGTTTTAAATTAAGGTCTTTTTGTAGAAGCATAAAAAATAGTCTTCAAAATCCAGGGCGGTCTGTGTGCAATTTCTGCCTGATGTGGTTGTGCTTTTAGACTGTGACCTGCCAATGTAAACCAATAAAAAGAATTGTCTGCCATCTGATAATTATTGTTTAATAAGAAGATTGTATTTTGCTATGTTGATGAAACAAAACAAAAAAAATACAAAAATATTGATGGCCATAAAACAAGATATTAATGGAATATGATTTTATGTGCTTTTCTTAACTTTATCAAAACCAAAATAACTTTCTACTATAGTTTATTTGTGGCCATATATCTATATATCTCTATATATACAGTATCTGGTAATTGTTTACTTTTATTAGTTACAAAATAAATGATTTAGGTAAACCAAGCATGACACTACACTTTATTTCTGTCAGCCAATAGTATTTAAAATGTGAAAGATGAGGGCAACAACACAAATTTTGTCACTCCTGTTTGGAAAAAAAAAAAGGCTATTCCTGTGATGCAGATACTGTGAATGATATTTTAGTGGCTACTTTATACTGACATTACAGCAGCTGGCTTTCCAAAAGTAAGATGGTGTCCCACGTTTTAACACAACATTAAGAAAGAGCAAGAGATGTTTTAAAGCTGAAATGAAAATATAAGAAATGGTTTTGGAATATCTTCATGTGCTTCATGGAATATAAGTTTGTTCTTTTCAAAATATTTTATCTATTTGATTTGTTTTTTATGGTAGCCTACATAAAAGTAAAACTGAGTGTGATATTTAATTTCTTGTATCATCCTTGGACCAGATTTCCAATAAAATTAGGATATCAGTCAGTCTTTGGAAGTTCAGTAAAAATATAAAGAGCCTGCATTTATTGATTTCACACTTTTGTAAATATGTTTGCAGACCTTTTTAAGAAAATGTATTCTACCATTTTGAGAAAAAAAAAATAACAATGGAATCATTGTCTCGTTTACCTATTAAAATTACAGGCAATATAATGTGCTGTGCTGACATTTCTAGGAGAAATAAAACCGATAAAAACCGCATTTCGCTCCATGGTATCTCAGTTGGTCACACCTGGTATTCTCCACCCACGGAAGATTTCCAAGGCATGGATGAACTTCCTGGATATAATCCTTCGTAGGAAAATGTATTCTTTATTTTCATTGTCTGTACTAAACATGGATTCCTGTGTCACAAGTCTATAATTATTGGATGGTTTTGTTATCCAAACACCCTGAAAACCGGATGAATAGAGGTCTAACAAATAAACATGTTACAGTTTTAAAGACACCACCACACAGAAGATGCTGGAATTTCTGTTGCCAACTTCACTAGGAGATGAAACAGCTGACTTCACAGGAAGCTGTCAAACATCACTTTGATGTTTGGAAGTTGTTGCTTTTTCCCTGTGATGTTAGTTTAAGATACCGGCCTTTCCCCCCTTATCTTTTTTTCTAGTAATGAACAGTTACAGATGGTCGCTTTTTAATGTAAGCGAACATTGGATGATTTAATTATTATTGTGAAAATGTGCTTCCAAATAAATTAGATTAATGGGAAATTCCCTTCAGAGGTTTTGTTATTTTTCATTCAAAGCTCTTGTCAAAATATCTGTTGCAGCAGTTCTGCTTTTTTTTTTCAGTCTGCAAGCTAAGGGGCTTTCTCCAAATAACATTAAAAATCTCTTTTTCTATTTGAAATAATAACACTATAAGATTATGATGCCCTCCCGAGGCCTCCAAGTAAATATGAACAATTTGGAACATGGTGAATGGGCTTTTACTCTAAACATTCTAATTTAATTCCATTCTGGCACATCAATACATTTGTATGCAGACCAGAAATCAGCAGCACTTGATAAGGTGTTCAAGAGAACTTCGCAGCAGAATAGATGAGTTCATCACCAGCCATGCACAAAGTCCCTTTTCTCTTAGGTTCTGTTCATGCCATTGTATAATTAATTTCTTATATACAAGGTTCAGTGAAATCTTAACTTTGTGAAATGGGAAATTGTTAGAACAAGGTAATGAACTTTATCTGGCAGAAAATGTTTAGAAAAAAACCTGCTGAGAGTCACCTAGGAGGTGTAGATCTTTGTATGCAACCTGGCTTCATTCCTTTTTGTTGGTATTATAATTCTCAGTAATTTGTACACCTGGGAAACCATCATTTCTGTAATAAGCTTTAGTTTCGAAAAAAAAATTAAGTATTGTATGTAAATTGTGGATTAAAACCTGAGTGTCGTGTCCCTTGCTACTGGGATGAATGAAAAACCTTATAGAAGTGCAACAAATTTATGCAAGCAAGTTTTATACAGTCTCTTGAAATTTATTTTGTTTTCATTTGAAGATAAAAGTACCATCACAGCAGTAGAAGCCGTGCATTTGTCTCAGAAAATGCCTTTTTGTGTAGATATGCATCTCTGTTTCCCCATGCATACCCACGTGCAGCCAATAAAGGAGATTTCCAAAAATGTGACTAACCAGGGAATTTTACCTTTTTGCACCGTTCGAAGGTGTGCAGGTAATGCCTGCACCTCATTCTGCATTCTCCACTGTCGTTGAGCAGCTGGTAAGATGATGGCAGTGTTCTCAGCTCCAGCTGAATTAGTATTTATCGTGGGACCGTGTGAATCAATGAAGCCCTGACAATTTACACCAGCTATCGATCTGCTTCCGGACCTTTAATGTTCATCATGCCTCATCTCACTGTCCAATTTTGCATATCTTCTTGTGCACATGAACGCCCACTCACAGAAATTATTACAAGTGTAACTATCCTGATTTATGAGCACTACCAGGCTTTAAAAAGTGCTTTACAATATGCTTATGGATATTTGCTTGTAAGGTCAAAATTCAGGGAAAAAAAGAGTCTTCTATATAAAAAGAAAAAAAAAAAATCCCTGGAAATTACACTGCTGCTAAGAAAAGATTTGTACCAGAGTTTGCAGCCTTAGCATGCTGCAGTAATTTTTATGTTAAAATCTATATAGAAAGGAACATTTAGTTCTTCCTGATCCTCAAATCTATATGTTGACCTATATGTCAAAGACAAAACGATACTTTACAGCAGTTGAAAGTCTGCTCTGTTCTGCCCCATTCCAGAAGAGAAGAGACAACTGGGCCACATGTTGCTATAAATTCAGGACAGAAATAGCAGGATTTTCTCTGTCATCTGAATTTTCCCCTCTCAATGTCAGCAAGGCCGGGCAACAGCATCTGTGAGCTGAGCTTTATAATGATGCCATTAAAAAAAAGAAAAAAGTGGCGTTTTTAAGTCTATAGGGCTACCCAGGCTTTTTGCTTTACTGCTCTAAGAGCCAGTAACTTTTTTGCAAATGGAAGTTGATACCACTGGCACCCAGACATGATATTACCAGAGCTCAGTTAACAAGAGGTTGGTGAAAGACTCTATGAGCTGATAACACTTCAATTGCATTATTAAAAATACAAGAAAAGGAAAAAAAATCATCTAGTGATTTTGCTCAGTTACTGAGGAAGTCAGGGAGCCTGACTGAATCTCCTGGGTGTGAAGGTTAGAATCTTGGGACTGCAAAGCAGTTGCAGGCCAGACCTGGTGCAATACACTTGATTTATACACTCCATAAATTTTCCCTGGAATAAAATGAGTGGGGTAGAACCTTGTGGCAGGAGGCAGTTTGGGAGAGTGAGGTGTACAGCGTACCTGTTTCATCCAGTGGTTTGTGGAAACAACTTCTGCAGTAATTTTAGGCAATTAAGACTATATGAAGGGTTCTAGGAATAATCCACAGTTCATCTGACACCAAATGCATTTTCAGAAAAAGCCATGCAATATTTCACTGATTGATGACAAATATATGGTTGTACAGTGCTGGTTTTTCTACTTTTCATAAGGTTATTCCTATGTAGTGGTGATATTTGGTTGAACTAATGAATAAATTTTGCTCTTATTTGCATAGAGGTAAGTCCAGAGCAGTTTCATGAAAGTGGAAAGTGGGACCTTCACTATGGTAAATAACACCCAAAACCAGTTACTCTTGGTCAGCTAGTAGAGATTCCCTTGTTCAACCACGTGCTGATTTTTTCTTTAACATCCATCCATTTGCCATAAATATATTTTTCTCTCCGTAGTTATTAACTGGAATAAGTGCACCCTGCTCTCCACAGAAGATGAAGATAACAGGAACCGTTGGTTTCCTCTCATAAATCATGACTTTGCTGTCCAAGATCAGAAAATGTAATAGAAGAAAAATAACAAGCCAGGGTTTGGGGTTTGGGATTTGGTTTGGGTTTTTTGTTTTCTTGTTTTTTTTCCTACAGGCTATTTTGAGTATCTTGATTCTCTGAAGGCTGACCTGAAGCTAGTAAAAGCTACAACCTTAATTGCTGCAGCCAGGAACCTTTTTGGGCATTTTCCTTTTGCCTTGTCCAGGAGGAAAGGGCAGGGTTAAATTCATGAAAAGAGACTTCTCCGGAAAAGCAGTCCCAACTGTAGTTCTGAGATACTACCACAGAAGCATGAAAACACTTACAAATTTTGCTGTGTTTGACAGAAGAAAAAAACATTTGTAACATTTAATAAAATACTGGCAAATACTTATATATCTGAGATTCTTTTTTATTTTTTTTAAACAAGTAATCCTTTTTCAACAATACAGTTTACCTTAAGTCTAAAAGGGCTAGTTGGTTACTAGAATTTAGACTGTACTGTAACACTGCATGTGAATTCCCCTTTGTCTCATACATGTCCTGGCTCCATTCTACAATTCAACTTGGGGATTTTATTTTAAACCTAGAAACTCTCTGTTTTTTATTGAGTTCTTGCGGTATGGACTATGGCTAGGTGCAGTTTGCTGTCTCTAATTCATTTATCATTTACTTAAATGTCATAATACTTTCATTTATGAATTTATTTTTTCTTGCTTCCTTACAGGTTTTGTTAGTTTTTTTAAGAATTGTTTCTTGTGTGATAAGTGCAATTTTGTTCTTCATTCCCTCTCACATCGCTGCTACTGTCTCACACAAATGCAAATATTTGAAATAATTTAAATCTCTGCTTTCTTCCCTTAATTTTATCAGTGTTCTTGTTCCTCCAGGTGGGAATTTTGCTTTGATTTGTTTTTCTTGTACTTGCATATCTATCCAGGGATATTAATTTATGGACTCCCAGCTACAAGAATTGCTGTTCAGGGTGGGACTGGAAATCTAGGCTGCTTTAGTGTCTCCAGCATGCAGTAGGGGCAAGGCCAGCCTCTCGTGGGTAGGTACAAGAATCCCTTCAGTCAATACTGCCAGGGAGGTGCCAGGGAGCTCACAGCCATCGCTGAATTATCCACCACACACAGGCGGTAATTCTTCCCTTTGAAAGATGCCAGAGGTGCAATTTCACAGGGAACTTGGAGCTAAGGCAAGTGTGTGCCTCCAGACATGAGCAGAGGCTCCTAAACTCTACTGCTTGCTGGATTAAGAAGCTTAAAAATTCACACCTTCTCGCTCGTGGCCACGCTTCAGACAAGTGCTGCTGTTTTTGCGGCTGTGCAGACACTCAGACCTTTGTTCTGGAGCGTGGTTTGTTGCAGTGCCTGTCTGTGCTACAGCTGATCCATGGAGCTGAGCCTCTGCAGGAAACACACAAACTTCTGCTGACTGCACCTGAGAAAGATGAGCCCCTCTGCTTGCAGGAGGAATGAAACACAGATGGACAGCATCAAACCCAATTTTCTACTCATTTTGAACTTGAAACAGCCCTTCGCTTCCCTTCTTAAGGGAGCAGGAGGGTTGAAGGTTTGGCTGTGATTGTAGGAGGTGTTTCTGCTGCAGGTCTGTGCTGGATGTTGAAGGTTATCAGTGTGAAATTATTCCTTCCTAAGTTTTACCATCAGTGTTAGCAATTTTAGTATTGGATAAATCATAGTCTACTGGTTATCTGTTTTTCCTTGTTGCCAAAGAGGGAACCAAAAGGAGGTGAACAAATTTATTATCTTTTCTGTCTTTCAGGTACACTTAACTATGAAAGCCTGACACAAGTAATTATTTATACATATATATATATATATATATATATATAATTGACAATAACTATTATTTTTAGTTGCATAGATCAGAAAGACAACTTTTCACAGCCAGTTTTTATTTTACTACAATGTGCCTCAGGCTGAGGAAGTAAGACCAGCAGTGATCAGAACTGAACAGGCAGCATGAAGTAATAAAAAATCCTCACTTAAAAGACTCAATAGTGTAGAAATTTTACAATAGTAATCACAGCTGAGATTGGAGGAGGCTGCACAAGGCTTCTATAGCACGGAATGCATTTCAGAGTGGATTCTGCCTTGGGATGGTTAGATGGGCTGGAGATGTTCTTATTTCTTCCATCGTTATAAATAGCTCCAAAATTAGATGGATGCATCCGAGATCAGGCACAGTGATGGGGTTTACAGCAATTGCCAGTTCCACAATGCTTCATTCCCTGTGACACTGCTTTGTGAGGGGTAAGTCCCATTAGGAGTGAGTTAGCAAAGTGGAAATGCAGAACAGAGAAATGCCGTAGGGGAGAGAAAGCAGGGAATAGGAGCTGGAGGAAAAACACCAGCCCAGAGGAGTGAATTTTGGAGATCAAACCACTCCTGAGCAGTCTGGCACACCAGCAGAAATGGGGCTTCTTGTAGCACTTGGTGAGACTGCTGTGTTTTGCCAGTTTGAGCTTCTTTGATCAAATGGGCTGATTCTCCTCAGAAGTTAGCGTGGGTTTAGACACATTTAACACACAATAGCTGTACTTAACAAAAAAGACTGGCTGCCTGTTCTGGTGCAAGGGAGTCCTTATTTTATGCAGTCAGACATTCCACTTTCTCCTAGTTTTGAGTGTGTTTGCAGGCTTCAAACCTTTGTCTAAGGACTACCAGTGATGATAGGAACAGCAAGAGTTCACATGTGAAAGGATGAGAGTTGTATTTTCAAAAACTGCCCCAAAGCACACAGGGTTTTATTAGCTGTAAGCAGCATAATAAATTATTTCTGTCAGCTTAGCAGCCTCTAGTTACACTGTCACAGTGAGTGGCACTATTTTAACCTGTGTTGAGCATGAAGATATACAATGGCTGCATTGATGTCAAGCACTTGCAGAAGGGTTTACATGAGTATTTTTAGACTTCTGTGTGGTCTCTGACATCTGTTTGACAAGCACTTAGGACCACAAGATTTATAAAAACAAACTTTAGAGCAATACTACATATAAATCACTGTAAACTTATTTTACTGGAGAGAGAACTGATTGTCCTGTAAATCATTAGTGTTATTAAGAGAACTATGCAGAATATGATCACTTATATCTTGGAGAGGAGCTGCATGAATGCCTTGGCTGCATTTGTTCAAACCTCTGAACCTCATGCTGTGTGCTGCAATCCGATTAACTGATAAGCTAAAAACAAACAGAACAAAACAAATAAAGCTAATAGCAATATTTGCCACATGCTGAGGTCAAAGAGGTGCAAATCCTGACAGATATTGATGGCTTCATTGCTTATGAAGCTACTAAACATTATCCATTTAGAGGAGAGATCAATAGGAAAAGCACCAGCTGAAGGGGACTACCTGTGGTGCAATCAGCACCAAGTGCATGCCCACCATCCTGTTGATCTGTAAGGCTTCTGGAAAGCTGCTTTCTCAGGTTAGAAGTCAAAGCTAAAAAAATATGAATTTCAGATAACAGCTGTGAGCATTCCTTGGACTCATTGATTCCAAGATCCTCAACAAACTCTCATTTATTTGTATAATTTGCCAGGAAGTCGCCATCTCATTAATCCAGATACTGGGCATAGCAGCTTTTGGTTTACAGTAGAGGTGTTTGGGTTGGTATGATAAAACATGGTTCACATCTGACCAGCAGAAAATAACTTTTTTTGATATTGTGACCATTACCTATGGGTCCTTACCTTCAGTCCTGCATTCTGGGTGACATTTTCTGAGGAGGAGAACAAGGAGCTTGTGCAGAACACTTACCTGGATATCAGCTGTTTGACTTTCACAAAGTTAATGAAGAGCACTTCTGGGAAATGGGAGATGTCTTGTCTTTCATCCTTGACAACAGGAATTTCCCTGCTGGCATTCAGACAGCTTCTGCAATTAGATTTGCATTAATATCTACTCTCTTTTCCATCTTCATTTTTATAGGTACATGCTAATGAAACAAGAAATCTTGAATGTTCTCATTCAACTTTTGAGCGTAAAAATGTCTTTGCCTGGCTGCTGTTAGTGACACAGAACCCTGGGATGTTGTGAGGCTGTTGCACAGGCACACTCCAACTTGGTGACTGGCATGAAATTGCTCTGTGCAAGCATTGTGACAGCGTAAAAAAACCATCCAGCTTTTAGACCACAAACGCTGCAGCTTCCATAGCTCCTCCAGCTGTCTGAGCAGTGCCAAAGTCTCACTGGAAAACCAAGAAAGGTTATCAAAAGGCAGCACTGGCACTGGAAAGCACCTCTGTGCAGGCTGGTAAGGATAGGTGGTTGCAGCTTTCCATAGGGAATTTACAGGCACTGGACTGAAATGCAGCAGGAGGGAGCAACCAAAGAGCTTATTTCAGGTTTTTATCACTGTCGTGGTGGTAATGGAGCTAGATCTGTGGTCTGGTGTGTGAAGGAAATAGAAACAGCAAATTAAATCTTGGAAAAAATCTTAAGACAAGCAAACATTCTCTGAATTAAAAATTTTAATCTGATCTGTTGGCTTGCTGGTGATCTTAACTCTCACAGCTGCTACCTCCCAGCAGATCTTCTGTGGTTTTGCTGCACACTAGGTGACAGTGGCTAAAATTTTCAGCTGCTTATTTCCAAAGTAGAGCAGACCTGCAGCTTCTTCAGAGTGGACATAAATCAGCTTGTGAAGCTGACTTCATAATTTCTGTGATCTGTCCACAATCTCTCAGGTGGGTGCTGGGTTTATTTTCTCATGGATATTCATCCTGGGTCTGTGTTGCTACGGTCAGAACCTGGTTGTGGGTGGTGAAAACTGATCATACTGTAAGGAGCTGAAGTTGGAATTTGCAGACTGCAAACCTGTGATACTCCATCTAGCAAGCTATGTAGGACAGACTGCATTTTTCCCATAATGTGAAACTATTTTTAGGATGGGCTCAACAATAGATAGTTGCATAGAAGAAAGAAAAGTCACAGTAAAAATCAAAGAGAAAGAAGTACTATAATAATTTTACCAATCACTTATTTATTGGTTTAGAAAAAAAAAAATTGTTCATATTTTCTTTGGTCACATTTAGTAATACCTTTCAATAATATATAGAAAAATAGCCCATATTTTTCAAAATTTTTGTGAAATTACATTGCATTTATTATTTTGAACAAGCTAATTTTATGTCATATGTTTTCACCAACAAAAAGGAAAGAATAGCAATAAACCATCATGATTTCTAATCTGCACTGAGCATTTACCACATGCAAGGCTGAGATGCCTACCCACACCATAAATCCTACAACAGCTATGAGCTCTCTCAGCTGCAACATGAGCGAGTAGCAGCCTCAGAGCTGCTCTGGGTTAAACTGGCAGTGAGGCATCACATTCCAAAATCTGGATTCTCTGCCCCGTGGTGGTGCTGTGAACTGGGCAGCAGTGGCGAGGGGACAGTGGCACTGGACCTTTTCCATCTGCATTCGGTGGCAGGGGAGGGACAGGAAGGCACAGACCCGTTTTGTTACTATCAGCAGCCCCACTCCAGCTCCTTTCTGTGAGGTCCCTCTCCCTCATCTTGGACAGATCTGTAACAGCATGAGCTTGTGCCCCATTAGGCAAGAGTTAAAACTTGCAATTAAAAATACTAACATTTAATTTCAGAAAGTGGAGGCAGGCCAGAACAACCCAGAGCAGACAGCAGGGTCAGCAGCAGGCAGGGTCTGTAAATTGACTGTCTGGCGTGAGCCAACTTAGGTAAGTGCTGATTAGGCAGGTCTTGTAATGTGCCTTTTGTGAAAACAAATTCAAGCTGCAGCCTTCCGTACACAGCACAGCTGATGATGGGCTGTTACTTAAAGGTCTGGGAAAGCAGCTCTCAGACCCTGAGCTTGTCAGAAGAAGCAGCAGGAGGGTGCAAGAATAATGAAAACAAATGTACACTGAGAACTGGGTGGGTAACACAGGAGCAGAAGCCAACAGTGCGACGTGCCCCGAGAGGTATTGCAGGGAACTGCAAAGTCACAGCTGACCCAGGACACCCAAACAGCTTCCTTCTATTCATTACTTGCTGTGCTTAGGTCCTGACAGGGCAAACAGCATCAGTTATGCTTTTCTTCCCCCTGTGCAGCTTTAAGAGGCTTCCTCTCCTCGGAGAAAGAGGCTGCAAAATTGCCCTGGCAGGTAGAGCTGGGTGGAGGGAGAAGGAAAAGCAGCAGTGGTGCCGTTGCAGTGGGGGGAACCTGCAGTCCATTGACAAGTGGCATCAGCAGCTGGAGCAGAGCTGATCTGCAGCACAGATAGATGGTGGTGGGTGTTCAGGCTATTCCTGTAAGCCCTAATGACCACCAAACATTTTCTTTTTATTCAGTATGAAGAAGGTTTTCAGACAGCACTTAATGATTCACTTCCCTTACAAATGAATAGTGGAAAACATCCTTTAATCAACAAAACACTCTCATTGCTGTTGATAACAGGTTTTTTCGCAGGTGTTTAAAAAAAAAAAAAAAAAAAAAAAGTCTCATTTCCAGCTGTCTCATATGCACAATTCTCAAAATAGCTGAGAATTTGGAAGCTATTTTATGGATTTTTAGGTTTTAAAGAACTTTCTGACTGGGAGTGTGAGACCACACTCATGAGCAGTAGGAGTAATTCTTATTGTTGTTATTTAATTTCTGGTAGTACGTACTAATTTTACAAAAAAAAAAAAAAAACCCAAGAACTGTAGAAAACTTCTATAATTATTACTTGACCTACTCTGCAAAAGGCAGCTGCTGTAATTTTACATGCAGCTCCAGCAGCAGCTGTTTATCTAATGAGCTTTGGAAGACCAGCTCTCCCAGCCTGACAGCTCCAAGAAACACAGAAGCATGGCAAGAAGTGGCATTGATGTTTTAATAAGTGACATTCTTTCCTCTGAGTCAGCATGAACGAAATGCATTGGAAGAGTGGTGGAGGCACTGGGAGACACCACCTTTAATTAAGGCTGAAAGCCAGCACCTCTCTTCTTGCTAAAAGTGAGACTCTCCAGTGCACAGATGATAAGTAAGTGTATGTGGTCACAGACTGCAAGGGACCTACAAAAGACAGAGGCATTTTGTGGCAGGAGAGAGTCCTTTTGGGTCTTTGCAGTATGTGTGAGCTGAGTAAATGCTATTGGATATTTCTGCTTTGCATAAGCTGGGTCTAAACAGAGTATTTCACATCCCTCAGACAGGAGGCCTGTGGTAGCCCTGGGCATTCATCCAGGAGTCCTCTGCGAGTCCACAGGATGCTGCTGCTCCATCTAGTCCAGGGTAAGGCTCACATCCTCACAGCACTGTGCCACAGTGTCCTGCTGTTTTCACCTTCGTGGTTAAGCCCCTAGCCAAGCTGCCACTTAAGGGTCTCAGTGTCTTGCTGTCAACAGCTGAACCCTAGAAAAATGTTCATATTCAGGCTCGGACAAGGAGGAGTCGCAAATTGGAATTAAAGCTGCGTTTCCCATTTGGCTTTGTTCTGATCCACAACCATTCTCAGAGTACAGTTAAAAATAAAATGACCTCTTTCTTTTGCTCGCTGCTGTCACGATTGTCATTCCCCAGCAGATGCCCTAACTTCCCACTGCACCCCGCTGGCTCTGCTGCCCCTGTTGTCTCTCAGTCCAAAGAGTTTCTGAACAAGAGACAGGCTTTTATGGAGCCTGGCAAAGCTTCAGAAGGGAAAAGGAAAAATCAATACGGCTTCAAAGCAAAGTCTTTGCTTCAGTGAATATGACATTTGCCCTTTCTTCACTAGTGGGAAAAACAACAAGGACACTTACACCAGCAATGGAAATAGAATGAACAACAGAGAGACCTTCCAGGTTTGACTTGTAAAGGGAAATAACTTTATAGTCATTGTCCCTGTTTGGTGACATCAAAAGCAGGTGTAGGGTGTTAGGCGGTGCAGCCTGGGAATGAAGTGGAAAGTAACACAAAGTCAAAGAGAAGAGCTGAAGGAATTTGGAACAAGAGATAATGGACTCTGCTGAAGAAATGGGAAGAAAAGACACGACACAAAGGTCAGGTCCATCGTGGCACAATCAAATCTGTTATAAAATGTCACCTGCAAAGGTGGGCCATAACAGTAAAAGGATCGTCCAGTAAGTTTTACACCATTTGACAGCTTTGCAGCAACTGAAAATGGTGACAGATCCTCACACTTTGCTAATGAACAGATTCTCGGAAGAGTTGACCAGACCTGAAATTTTCTAACAGAAGCTGAAAATGCCAATTAAGGAAATTAATGTTTCTGCAAAATCAAAACAACTCTAAAAGGCTCTCACTGATGTTTTTGGAGGATTTGAAAAAATGTAAACTAAATGTAACCCTCACAAGTCCGCTTCGATTATTTTTCATACTCGAATTTTTATAATTTGTTTCCAACTCCTTTTGTTTCAAAACTATATGCTTGTTCCAAGTTTTTAATTACATTCTGCTATGACTATGCAGCTTCTTAGCTGGTCTTCCAAGCTGTTTTGTTCTGATGTTTCTATTTCTGTGTCATTCTTCATATGTAACTTTGTGGACCTCTTTCTTTTGGAATACAATGCATTGTTTCGATAGACTTTGTGTAATTGCTTGAAAATAGTCTTTTGTAAAGGAAGTATTTTCTTTAAGTGAAGCTGTGCCTTCAGCTGCAGCTGCCACTGGCTTTGTTGGAGTTTCTGGCCGGTGCAGGGGATAACTTGCAGGACCCACTTTCCCCTGCTGAGAGGGATCCTGGGTCAGCTGCTGGTGCTGCAGTCATGTCACGGAGCAGGCTCCATCCCTGGTGAAGCCAAGAGCAGGATTTCTGAGGAGCACACGGGCAGCGTGGCAGGACAGTCATGTACTCATCCTCTGACCCCTGCACTTGTGCTTGAGTGAGAGTTCTGCAGCTACAAGAATCAATGAAAATGTATTGATTTCTCCACACCATCGTAAAGCTTGTCTACTCCTATCTCCAGTCTGCAAGCCGAGAAAGGAGGCTGTAAAACTACCACTGTCTTACACTTTTTCTCCTTTTTCTTCCCCCATTCTGTGCTTGCACAGGAGATCAAGATTTGAGTCTGACAGAGCCACCTGATAACCGCATCACAGTAGCCAACTCTGTTAACACTCAGGTTGTGAAAATAGCTGCTTTTGAAGCTTTCTAAGGAAGGAGAAGTGCAGGGTGGGATTGCCCAAAAGGCAGAAGTTGAGTGACTTTTTTGGCTTTACTCATCTCTCCAACAAGCAACGGCAGTCAAGGAGATGTATTGTGAGTGAATAGGTCACTGCATCTCTGGATATTCCAGATTCCAATAAAGTTGCTTTTTCAGAGCAATTTCAGCTCCCTTTGCTTGATGTTTGCAGCTCTAGGAAGAAGATAGGTAGCCCTCATTCATCTGAAGAACATGGGAATGTCCACAACTGTGAAAAACTGTCTCAGTGGTAAAAGAGAAAATGTATTTTCAATAATATTTATTTTCACATAAACTGTCACTAAAGCCATGCCTGTCCAAAAGTGAGTGGGCAGGTGTCTATTCTGGTGCTCACACGGACTGGCTGGGCAGTTTGGCTTTTGACACTCAGCTGTTCCAACAGAGAAAATCCCCAGCTGCACCAATTTTGATTAAAAAAAGGTGCAGTATGGCAGGTAAAACTGTAATGGCTGGTAGGTAAGCGTAAGTATTGATCAAATGACCAACTACATACCTGTTATTTTCTATATTGAAATCTACGTTGAAATGATGAAGAGGAAGATGATGATTTTTCTTGCATGCTTCCACATTATTTATTATATGCTTTTTTTCCCCAACTCCCTCTTGGATGCTCCTTTTTGTGGCACAATTTCAGCTGAGCACAGTAATTAGAGAAATTGTTACACATTGGCCATTAACCTCCTGTGCACATGTGTTATTGGCTAATATTTCAGTGTTTAAAATACTAATAGCATAAAGTATACAAACACTGCTTTGTTGTTTCAGTTGCCTCCGACACACACCAGCACCTACAAAACGAGGTATGAAAAGGTTGGGGGAAAGGGCTGATTTCCACACCAGTGGTAATGGCTTCCCAGGAGAACCTGCCATATAAAATTACTGGGGTTTGCAGGTGCACGGCCGTGGGAACAATAAACAAAGCTGTGAGAACAACAACGGTAACGCTGCCTTGGCAGCTGCTGTGAAAGAGTCCAGAGCTGCAAAGAGCTGCAAAGAGCAGCCCCTCAGCACTGCTCAGGCTGAGGCACTGGGGCACCTGAGGCACAGCATAACCCAGGCCAAATTCAGCTTCAGCACAAGCAAATGGGATGTTGTAGAGCTCAGTGTCTCATCTCGGCTTCAGATGCGAACCCTAGTGCTGCAATAAAAGTAGAACACAACCTTTGCATCAAAATATACACGTGAGCCAATCTACACTTTGGGTTCCATTCTGGAATGGTTGTTTATTCATAAAGCGTAATCCTTCCTAAATAAACAAACACAAACTCCCATCTCTCCCCTCCCTCTAGCCCTCAGACCACAAAGTGAGCCATGCTGAAGTACAGAAAATAAGCCTGATCAAGCTGGTAAAACGACCCAGATTGGAGAGATGAAGGTCTCTAAATTCAGAGCACTCTGCTGCAGACCCCCAGGCTATTAAAGCTCATGGCTGTTTGCTCCAGCACCACAGTTGCTATGGCAATTCATATAGACAAACCCAGTAACCTGTCAGGATCCAACCAGGTAAAAAACTAGGACTTAAATTACATTCAGAAATAAACAGGAAGCTGATATAGATGCCAAAGAATCGATATACTGTGTTCTCTGTGTCTAATACCATTTCACAGGCAGGCAGCTGCATTCTGTACAAGCTGCACGTTCCCAATGCTTTTGAACACTTCTACCACACAGAGCACATTGCAGCAACTCTGACTTCTGGGGAAAAAAATTCAAAAAACTCTAGTAAAGAAATTGAGAACAGAAAAAAAGTGCTTAAACAGACTCAGACAATGCCTACTTGGAGGCTACTCCAAAAAAAAAGGCAGATGGTGTCTTATTAGAAGAAAGATGAGATATTTTTCAGATTCTTTGACATGATGCTGAGACGAAACTCAGGTATCTTGCAAATGACAAATCTCTAACAGCAGGAAGACAAGCATGTGGCTAGGATGGGATTTGCTGTTTTTTAGAGATGTCAGGCTGGACCTTATTTCCATTTAATTAGTGAATCCATCTTGTTCATGTCCCTAGTACTATAGCACCTTAAATTGCATTATAATATGCTCCTCAGTAGAAATGGAATTGGAAAGAAAAAAACCAAAACAACCCACAACAGAATTGTCAGGAGCTGCTTTTACACAATTTCATAATCTTAGTTTTGCATCTCCAGTAATGAATTCAGTGACAAAAGTAAGGGATTTACCAAATAGAGACCATGGCTTTATCACACTGAAAGTTTCTTACGTCACTCACAAACAGCATTATAAAGTGCAAAATATCACCTGAAACAACAGATAAAACAGGTATCTAAATGTGTACTTCTAAGAAGGACTTTCAGTATTCTTTTTCCTCACGTGGAGGTGCAAATGATGCAGAATGGGTGGCAGACAGGTGGTCCCTTCCCTCCCTCACAAGGCAGTCAGCAGAGTCAGAAACGCTGTGACCTTCACAAGGCTGTGGCATGAGAGACCTTCCTTTATGGGGCACTACCAAGGTAGGAACAGTCAGTTTTTCATTTGGAAGCTCACAGCTGTGAGCATGGAAGCCTATCAGCTCTCACCAGCTGCCAGAACAGCAATCATAGAATCACTCAGGTTGGAAAAGACCTATAAGATCATCGAATCCAACTGTTGCAGAATCCAGAACTGCCAAGTCCACCGCTAAGCCATGGCCCTAAGTGCCACACCTCCATGTCTTTTCAGTACCTCCAGGGGTTGTACCAAACCAATCTTAGTGTTAAAACACTGCCTGCCACCACTGCAGGGAAGAAGGGAGTGCGTCTGCTGTCAGGCACAGCTCCTCCCCGCAAAAGAATGCACTGGCACAGCTCGGTACTGTAACATTTCATTCCTTGCCCTGCCTGCACATCTCCCTTCTCGGGGAGCTGCAGATGCACCAAGTAAATCAAAGGGATAAGAATTTATGAAACCCAAAGCAGCACTGGATTTTGGAATGGCAACATGATTGTATATGGGTACTAATAAAAGGCAAAGGTTCCCTGAAGCCGCAGGCTATGAAGTGGAGTAGAGCAATGTGATTAAGAGAGAGTTAAGACGTATTAAACTTTGAAGGAAAAGGCATTCCGTAGTGACATGTTAATAGATCCCAGGAAAGATTTGTTAATGGACTAAAAATTGAGAGGCTCTTTGTAGGCAGCACTAAGTAAAAAGTAAATCTCAGTTTCTCCACGGGGGAGGTTCACTTGGAACCCAGAGAAGGCAGGAGCACACCCAGGATACACCCAAGGCTGCCTGGCTGGGGCTTGGAGCCTGGGACACACGGACACAGGGAGGACACAGGGACACAGGGCTGCTCCCAGAGGTGCTGTACCACAGCTCTGCACAGCCACACCTGGTTTATGTCATTGTTCCCATCACACTGAGCACACGAGTGAATAAAACCTTATGATTCGGGTCTACAAACGTGGTTAGGGATGCAGTGATTTCCTGAATACTTCTTCCGGGGTGTGAAACACAGCAATATAGCTAAATAATAGCTAATTTTCAATTAAAACACACTGCAGTTGGGCAATAGCTGAAAATGAAATACAATCTCATCAGTCTGAACCTTGTAAGGACACTGAGCCCAGTAAAAAACTTCATCTGGCTGGTATGAGATACTAAAATTTACTGATAGCAGCCCAAAAGCAATCGTAATCAGGGGAGGAAAAAATGGGCAGTAAAATGTTTGTCTTGGCCTGATCTTCCTTCTGTGATCTCCTTCCAAGCTGACAAATTGGAAGCAACAAAAGTGACAGTATTTCAGAGCACACTCCCCTCTGAAAGGCAGAGAGCACCAGGACAAGTAATACTGTCTCTCCTTGATCATGAAAGGCTGATATATTCTTTCTGCATTATAATAAAAGGCATCATATATTTTGTGACATTGAAATCAGTGGAGGACCTTTACCCTTCACCAGTGGGGGCAATTTCTTTCCTCCACAGCCTTGTTCAGATGCACCTCAGATTCTTGGACTTTCTAACACAAACTCTAACCTGCATTTCATAGGCAATGAGAAAGTGGCATCAGGAACTTTGGGCGTGGCTTTGGAGAGGACTGGATGCAATTGCACATCTGTTATTGCACCATCAAACACAGCCCCTTTTCTGCAAAAGAGGCAATCCTGCATGTTTGAGGAAAGGGAGTGGTGTACATGGTGACAACAATTAATAAAACAGCTGCCTAAATTCTGTTTTGGGGTCTTTTTTTCCAGACTTGAGGCCCATCAGGATGCTGAAGATGAGCATCAAACAAGCATCAGCTGATGCTTTAGTCACCCCTTGTGTGTTCAAGTCCTGGGTCTGCCCCAGTGATGGGGATCTTCTCCTGGTGAGGTGTTTTTAATTTGGGATCCCAAACCCCAGCTGAGCCCAGGGGAGGCAGGTTCCTTCAGGTAAAGGCACCCAGGAGTTTTGCATTTGGGAGTTCATGAGCTATATATAGTAGTCAAAGGGGAAATGGTTTGGTTTAGTCCCATGAGCATCAGTGCTTGCAGCGGGGACATATCAGCACTCCCACAAGTCTCTGCTGGAAAGAAGCTTCCAGAAAGAGGGGCAAAAGCAGAGCTGTGGGGTGAGAAGAGGTGAGGTGGCAGAGGAGGGCTGCAGCTCTGGGACATTGATCTACAGCTGCAAAGCAGTCTGGAGGGAAGGCTTAAACGAGTGAGACACCCAGGATATCTTCAGTCGGTGGAGAAGAGCCTTGCCCAGAATGGAGGTGGGTGTGTGAATATCTTAAAGGGAATGTAATTTATGTGGTTGTTTTATAGATACTCCTGAATGGATGTGTCTTAAGCTGGGGCTAAACTGGGTGAGTTAGAGGGAGTACAGCCAGGGAGCTGTACCCACTCACCGTGCCCTTCATGCAGCAAAGCAATATGACAAGTGCAAAGTGAGAATTCAGAATCTGGAGAAATATTTGGGGTTTTTTTGTTTTTCTTTTAAAGAATCCTACATCTTTCTGACAAAGTCCTATATGGTAGAAGAACGCTGAACTGTTGATTTTCTTGGCATGCTTATGATCCTAATTACTTTATTGATTCAATGCCTGCATTATATGTGGGTTTTGTTCTAACTTTTTTTTACCACTCGTGTTTTTATTATACATAGCACTAAAATTTAATCTGAGATGGAACTGTCCTAGGGCTTTTTGTTGCTATAAGTCATAGGGTTTTGTTTTTATTTTTTACACTATTTCCATATTAATAACTACTTAGCTTTTTCCTCTGGATTTTGTTTTCTGTGAGGAATATCCACCCTCTCCTTATGGAAGAGGGGGACTGACATGTTTGTTTGGAGTCTTCTTGATTATTTTTATTTCAGTATATATTTCTTCAATGAGAATGGTCTTCCTAAAATCCACTTTCTGGTGAGTGCAGTAAATCATGAAATTATGTATTTATCATCCCTTTTTATTTTTTAAAGGTATAATAGAAAGAAAAGCCATTTAGCAAACCAGGTACAAAACTAAGATCTATGTTTTAAGAGCTGCAGGGGAGTTGGAAGAAAATTGGCTCTTGTGATGAAGCGTTATTCAGTCCATCACACATGTGAAGTACAATTTTGCCCCTAAGGTGAAGGAACGGGTGCTTTTTCCCTTGCTACATAACCTCGGAATTTGGAGGATTTTCCTTGTGTGCATTACTGTACCACTTGGCAGTGCCTCTTGCACTTATATCTGGGATATGCGAAGAATGGCAGGGGCAAATATGTGTCTACTTGAAGAATGAGGCAAGTAGAGGGAATAAGGACAGTACTGTTCCCAGTTCTGCTTCCCCCACATAGCTGCTCTTCACAATTTGAGAAGGGGGGTTTTATTGTTTGGTTTTGTTCTGGACCTGTTTCAGTATTAATTGCTCTTGATAGGGAATTAATAAAACTCAGTGGTGTTTGAATTAACCTGTCTGTATGCTGCACAGGAACAGCCCAGAGGCCCTGAGCCTTGTGCACCACCTGTTCAAGGTATTAGGGAGCTACCAACACTTCCATATCACCCCAGCATTGCCTGGGCCTTAGGGCTGTGTCTGTGGGTGGAGCTGCCTCATGCTCCTTAAGAGTGATTCCAATGTAGGGTAAATAAGCCATTAAAAGTTGAGAGATTAAGTGGCCTGTGGTTATTTGAAAGAGTGTATTGCTATAAGCCATTAATAAATATATCCCAAGAGGCAGGAATGGGTGCATGGTGGGTCCCCTCCTGGGCAGAGGTTCAGCAAGCAGTATTTTGAGTATCCTGGAAGCAATGTTCAGCTTTGGAGGGCATGGAGAGAAGGAGGAAAGGGGGATGTGCTGCAAAAACACCTCTTCAGTATTTCCCTTCTTTCATGTACAGCTTATTACCTTTAGTGTCACTGTGATGCATGAGAGTGACTGTGAGTGATGTTGATTATGTGCTGTGGGGAGGATGGAGTTTGAATTCTCCTCTTTGACTTTCCAGCACTTCTTTCTGGTACAGAGTAAGATTATTTTCTTGCCTTTTCCTGTTCCTCTTCAGAGCACTCCAAGAATACTAACAGCGTTCTTGTTCTGTGCTTTGCCGAGCGCCGGGCTGCGAAATCCAGCTGGCACTTGCACAGAGATTCATATGGAGAACTGTCCTGGCTTCCTCCTCTTAACCCTCTGTAAGGCCAGTCATTCTATTTCTCAAGATATAAATTAATAAAATAAAATGAAAATGCAGGAGTAGAACGTAGAAACTGCTGTACTGCTGTTGCATCTGACTGATGCGTTAAGACTGCAGCTGGAAGATAGAGGGTAAATCATGTGAAAATGTTAGTACTGTAAGAGAGAGAACAAGGTTTGGAGAGAAGGAAAAATAATTTAAAGAATATTCTAAGCAGAAGTGCCAGAAGGAAGTAGTACATATTTCAGAGAGACAGATCGGGCAAAGAAGCCTGGCAAAGGAAATCCTTGTAGCAAAGCTGTTAAAATGGCATTGTCTCAGAGCAGTGAAACTCTGCATTTCTCTGCATGAGTTAACTTGACCCCCAGCCATTGTTTCCTATGATAGGCAGCAGGAGGTAAAATCATTCCAAGTCTTTTGGCATTGCTTCCTGTAACCAAAAAAGTAAACACGGACATCAGCATGTAAACAGGATGCTCAGCTGTAAGTTAGAGCAAGATGTAGCTAGTTCTACATTCAGCTTTTCTAAAAATAATTCCACTTTAGTAAATAAGACATTCTGTATGTGTATCCTACTTCAACACATTTCAGATTGCCGTCAACAAACTGTAGGATTTTAGTAGAAGGTGTTTGCTAAATAATAAGAAAGGCAAACTGGATTTACTAAATCAGACCTTCTCTGTTTTTGTTGCTAAACTCCTGTATGGAATATGCTTTTCTGTATTTGGATAAATGCTGCTAGGGATTTACTGTTCTATTTGTGAATGTGGCTGTTCTTGCAGAGCAGTCTCATGCCTGAGATACTGGGATAACCAGGAGGTGGGTGTTCTACTTCTAGCACTGCATTACTGTGTTTTTTAGCTTTTTTTTTTTTTTAAATATGTATTTTGGCAAGCAAGATCTTTTTTTTTAACCAGATGTTTTTTTTTAAATTTTGCTGCTGGCAAAAATGTGAGCTCTTTGGTTTCTAGATAAAACTGCTGCAGTTTCTCTTGGAAATCATAATTTGGACACGTAGAGCTGCATCTCATAAAATAAACCACAGACCCATGGTATCCTGTGTTGACTGAGTACAGGGAAACTGTGGCTCTATGGGGGACCTGTCAGCAGCCTCCCTGTGCCTTCGAGCAAGTTACCAAGAAGACAGAGCCAGGCTCTTTACAGCACTCTATGGCAGGAAGCTGAGAGGCAAAGGACATAAACTGAAGTCACAGAGGTTTACATTGAGTTTAAGGGAAAAACTTTCTCATCGTTAGGCTAGTCAAGCAGATTTTGCCCAGAGAAGTTGTGTAGCCTCCAGCTGTGGAGATTTTTCAAAATCTGGTTGAATAAAGCTCTGGGCTGCTATGGCAGACAGCAGTTTTGGATCGTAATCTAGTTGGGGTTTTATGTCAAAATCTGATGCACCTGTATAAACTTCCTTTTAACCTACATAGATATAGGGGAGGGCAAAGCGAATTATAGCCCAGGAGTTGGGGCAATTTCTTCCCTTGACCTTCCAGCAAAGATGGTGTTTTTAACACTAGATACGTAGTAAGAATATGGTAGGTACAGTGTAACAGGGTGACTTCCTGACTCCTTAAATAACAGACCCAGACCACATAAATTACACTTGAGGATTTCCAGAATACTGTTGTCATTAGATTGTTGAAAGGTAAGACAGATAACTTGGCAATAAAGGTTGGAAACAGGGCAAATAATCCACCTTTTTTCCCTATCTACATAAGGCACATTTTGTAATGTGCTGTAGAGGAGGTGTCTGGCAGTGAGTGATGGTGTTTGGAGGGTGAATTCAAAGCTTGTAAGGAAAGTTGCAAATATAAAGGAAAGTGTTAATGGAAAAAAAAGAGCAGTTGCCTCTGGCTTGGACTCTTCCTCCCTCCACACACACACACGTCCTGTGTTACGCTGCAGTTATAAAACAGCTGCTTACTGTACCTGTTTGCCTCTAACCCTGTAGCTTCAGGTAGAGAAGTGCGAGGAGGAAAAAATCAATAGGTTATGAAGACTTGTCTCTTTCCTTTTCAGATGTGTGTGCACATCCTTGCTAATAGAATGTACTCGAGAGCTTTAAGTAGTCACTCTCCTCATCGGTAGGTAGTGAGAGCAGGTGAACAGGCTCCTCGATATGGATTTACCTCAGTTGGAATCTTGGTGTAATTTGCACCTTGTCTGCACCAAGATGTAGATACATCTGAGGAGTGGGTGATTTTTCCACTTCTAGAAATGTAAGTGCTGCACTTGCCCCTATAGCAGAGATTTTGTGGATTTAAATATCCAGATGGTGGTACTTGGCAAAAGTGATATCTTACACGGTTTAATTCACGCTGCAGTTGTTCATTTTGATGCGGGAGATGACTTCAGAGTAGGAAGTGTTTCAAAATGAAAATGTTGTCCAAGGCCATTCCTCTTTCAAGTCTATGAACAAAAATAGGAGGTGGGCCCAAAGGAGAAGCTGCTGGCTGTTAATGGTGGTCTACTGGTGTGACTCTATTTTAAGTGAATAGACCATTGAGAACAATGATGATGCTTTCAGTGCAGAATATCTCGTCTTGAGCAGCCAGACAGTCTTTAGAATGGCTCTGGCCACATGCCATCTTCACCTTAAGCATCATCCTCCTGGCTGCTAAAGAGTATTGTACGAGTAGTTTAAAACTGGGCACTGCAGATGTTGGGGAATACATTTAGTGCAGATAGCGTGGGGTACAAGCTGCAGGTTGAGCTGAGGGGCAGGGTTCCGAGGCAAGAGGCTGTGAACTGAGGGTGTGGGGACCTGTGGTACAGCCAGGTGAGGGGCAGGGACACACAGCAGCTGAGGACCCTCAGACTTTCCCACCCAGAGACTGTAAAGCCCAGAGGTTCCTTTGTTTTGCATTTCTCCTTGGAGGCACCAGCCCAACCTGTTGTTATTTAGTTATTGCACTGTGATTAAAATATTTTAAGGATCTGGATATCTGAGACTGCTATAGGAAACCTGGAGTTCAGCTGATGAGGAAACTTGGTCTGACTGTGAGTGGAGGGGGTGTAGCTGAGAAGGGGCCTCAGCTCCAGCTCAGGTGGTGAGAGTTGACTCCTGGATGGTGGGACAGGGAAGTTTCCTTAACCATACATATCAAACACTGGGGCTGAATTCTTTTCTCTGCATGCTATGGAAAACACTTTTGTGGGAATATTCTCCATACAGTCCTGATTTCTGCAAAAGATGTCAAGAAATCCCCAAGAACACATGCTATGAGACTGTCCAGGAAGAGGCAAAGGCCAGAAAACCCTCTGCTATCTTTTTCCCTGTCTATACATGTTATGCAGTGCTTTCTTTAAGCTTTATATTCCAAGGACTTTGTTCCTTGGCTGGGTGGGGCTCTGAGCACTGTGTGCTCCAAGATGATGACATGGAGCCTTCAGTACGATAACTGCCATGTGGCTCGCAACTGAAAATGAGGGCAGATTTTTGACATTCCAGTTCCAGGTTCAGGGTGCTCTGATCGCTCAGCAGCTTTTAATTGAGGGGGAGTCTCCACTTCTCAGTGTAATGCCAAAGAACAGTGCTGGATTCATTTCATTTATTATTCATTTTATGGAGTAATTTTTCCTCACTGTATAGAAGAAGATCAAATGTGGCATTACAGAGGAAGCTGGTGATGCTGTGTGCTCTGTTGGTTAGATGGGAGGAGATGCTAAAGCCAATGTAAACTCAGTGTGAGTTAATGACTATAACTGTTCTCAACACTTATCTTCTAACAGAACATTAGTGCTACCTAACAAGCAACTAAGTTGTGATGAAAATTGTTATTTGTGTCCCAAACTTTGCTGGCTAGAGCCACTGGAGCTCTGCAATGAAAGGCAAGGAAGGTCAAACTGCATGAATCTTAATGCGCCATCTGAATTCCAGGTACTATTTGGAAAGGAATGGAGATGTCTGGAGGTGAAGTGTATTACTCTAAAACATTTCAAGTGCGAAAGAAAATGGGCTATACTCTGCCATCCTTAAAACATAAGAGGTAAAACCCATAAATATAGGCTGTATTTTTATGGGCAAGAACAGTACATTTCTTAGTCTGTTGCACAGTTAGCCTTTTGGCATACTAATTGCTAAAATCATAAACATCCATAGCTTCAAGCTGGTTGCTGAAGTTATCCTGCTAAATCATTACACAAAAAATTAAAAAGTAAAAAACCAACACAAACTATAGCTAGTTCTTCCCAAATTCTCCTCTAATGACATTCTTGTTCTAATAAAGTGATTAGACTTTCTTATCTCAGCTAGGGATGCTGCTATACCAAGTTGAAACACCCATCTTGCTGGGATTATCCTTCAGGCACTGTTTAAATGACGCCCCAGCAAATACATCTAGTTTAACTTGACATTTGTTGTCCTTGCTGTTTTCTCCTACTAGTTTTGTAAGACTTTGAATTTTTCCCTTGGAGCCATGAGTAGTGTTTATGGAAAAAAATCTGTCTTTATTCTTAGAAGTGACATTTTTGTTGATGAGCCATCCATTTCCTTTCACTTATGAACTTTAAATTGTGTGCTGCGTTGTTACTCTTGGAAGTACCCAGCTACACCATCACACTTCAAAAAAACCCCAACCGTTCAGAGCCAAATTGTTGTCTTGCTCCATGCACTGATGGAGTATGAAAGTGAACCAGAGCAGTGGAAAGCTATTTATTACGTGATGGCATCTTCAGGCCTGTGTCAGTCTGAAAAGGTCTTTCATTTTACTTAAGTTGCTACCTTAGTAGTCTGCAAGTTACCTTTTGCTTACAAAGTAATTTAATAACCCTTCGTTTTAAAAGCTTTGGCCATGGGAATTAAAACTGTTAACAATCCCACTATATCAGCTGAAATGAGAATGAAGGAAAATTCTATGTACTGAAGCAATGCTGCCTCTCACATGGTCTTTTTTGGACCCCTCCCAGAATTAAAGAAAAAAAAGGCAAGATTTCCCTATAAAATTGCCATGTATTTCTCTGTACCAGTCTCTGCTATGGATTTGTTTATCCTGATAGGAATTAAAGCCCATGCACTGACAGAAGCAGTGTGAAGAGATCAAGTGGGATGCAGTCGTGTTTTCATGTAAATTGCAAACACAGAAGTATGTTCGAAGTTAAAAGATTTAATAACACACTCTTTACAGTGGCCTGCATTAGGACAAGTAAACCAGGTACAAGCTGTGCCATAAAGAAAGTGTAAGCCATGGACAAACAATGCCCCAATTTATCCACTTTAATCTATACTGGGTGTTTTACTGGCTCGAACTTGCTTTTGGTATATGCAACAATTGGGCAGCACCAACAGGTGTAGATAAGATCATGATGAAATTCTGGTGCCCTCTTAGGTTTTCAATTATCTTTTAGTGTTTGCACTCTTTGACTCCCTTTATTAGAGTTTGTTTGGTTATGTGTCTGGAAAACAGTGAAGAATTACAGCCAGCAAATTAGAGAACAAACTTTACTGTATGGATTTCATAGCAGCTCATGTAAATGTTTTTCCTGTAGAGCTATAGTGTGATGGCATCCTCTGAAGCTACCTTTGGATCAGCAGTGAGCTGCCTTCCATTCTTGTACCTTGTGTAGTCTCTTATGTCAATGTAAAGGACATAAAATACATTCTAACACTGTGTGGGTTCCAACTTTAAGAAGGTTAGGTTGGATCACAAGACCAGGTACAGATTTAAATGGAAGTTCCAAGAATGCTCTTCCATAGAGGACCTTTGTGTAGCAGAACCTGCACTGCTGTGGGTACAGCCACACGACAGGGCAGAAAATACCATGGCAACAGCAAAGAGGGTCCAACGGTTGGATGTTCTCCAGGCTTTTTAGATATTTAAGTCTGAATTACGGCAGGCAGAGGCCTCATGACAGCAACAGAATCAGGAATGTGCAAACTCCTGCAGGTGTAAGCAGGTGCAAGGAAACAACCTTGGGTTGGGCTGCTCTGTGAATCAGTAAAAACTGTGGTGTCTTGGAATGGAAATAGGTGATGACCCATCAATCTTCACTTGAATCTAAGCTGAAAGCAAGCTCTCTCATGGACTTGCAGTGTGAGCCATAAGGCAGATTTCAGTGCTGGTGCTCAGCACTGACAACAGGATGCAACATGAGTCGAGTGGCAGCTTCCCACCAGATACACCAAGGCTTGAGTCTAACTCTGTCACTACTCCTAGAGTGTGGTTTTGCTCTAATTATAGCTTTTAAAATATTTCAGCTTTTAGCACAACGGTCCCCTGGAGAGTTAAAACTGAAATGTCCTTGATTCTGTTGATTTCTGTGAAAATTGTAACACCATTTTATCAGGTTTTGATTTAATTAGCTTGCTTCAGGGAGAGGATTAACATAGCACGTATAGCCCCTATTTAAGCGTACCCAGAATGGTATAATAGGGGAGTTTGTGCCAAACAAACAGCTGGGCTCTGCCTGGAAAAGCTTACATTCTGGTAGCACAAACAAAAATACACAATAAATACAAACACAGAACAGCATGTAGCCATTGCAGTTGGTAGTAAATGGGAAGAAATTAAATTCTTCTGTTTCTGTGATGTTTTTCTGCTAAGTGCCTTAGACTTATAATTACTTGTTATTGTTTCTTTGGATGGACTATCACTTAACACCCTCCCCTTCTAAACACAGCTTCTGTTCCAATACCTGGATTATTCAGCAGATTTCTTCTTATAACTTGCACCTTCTTTCTTTGTTTTAGACTCTCTTGTGATAATTTTGCTTCCAAGTTACTGTATCTCTCCATCACTGATGGTTCCGTATGGTCACTCAATTCATACAGTTAATTTAGATTCCTCTATAGTGAAGCACTGCACTGGGCATAAGCTCTAGTGTCTCTCCTGATGGATCACTGGGCAAAGCCTTCACTCATGAGGACTTACATTGGAATGTGGTTTTAATTATTTGGATATTTACAAAAAATAATCAAAAGCTACATTACAAAAGCAATGTTAGATATTTCTTTGAAAAGCATGTGTAAAGAGCTGCCTACAAGCTAGTGAGGTTTACATTTGATGTGATGAAAATTAAAAAAATCCAATTTCTTGCTATTTATAAACACGAGTAAAAACATTTGGGCTCTTACACATTATTAGCTTACTTCTCTGACAGCAAACTTGGGATGAATCCTTCCCACAACGTGGAGGGTTTTTTTGTGTCTTGTCAAAGATAAGGTGATTGTGTGGAAAAACAATGATGATAGAGATCTGTAATTACTTGTGACTGATGAGCATATCTGACACTGTTTCCTGGTATCCACTGATAATTCTCTGAGGTAAGAGGGAAACAGACAACTTCCTCTGCTGGCAGTAGATATTTTATGTTCAAGATGCTGCTTGTGGTGAGGTTTTGGGCAGGATTGCTATTCCACAGTGTGAAAATATTAGGAAAAACAATGCATGTCTGGGGAGCAGTCTGTTAAATGTTTCTGTCTTTCAGGTTGGTATAGTATGAGTAAAGAGAAAATGAGTCCTGGGAGACAGAGAGCTCTTTCAGATGTCAGTCCTCCAATTAACTCTGTAAGGGCACACCAGAGCATCTCTGGGTAAAGGCCATCTATCTTTTTCTCTTAATATGAATGGTGGCAATATAATTATTTTGAGTGGTGAAAGAAGATTCTCTCTTGGGAGAAATTTGTCTTGATTCAAAAGTACTGATATATGCAAAGTCAGAACTGGACCCTGTAGCAGCTTTATTTTAAGCTGAACATTTAAAATGAATGTGATATTTTAAAGTTTCTGAGAAGTTTTTGAACTGTGAACTAGTCTTAATTATGCAGAGGTCTTAGAGCTCAAATAGCTACAAACAAGCTTTCAGATCTGCTGCTAACCCTCAAAACTACCTCTGTCTGAATGCCTTAAATGAAATACTGTGCTCTGCAAGGGTAAGAGGATAATATTTAGCTTAACTGAACTTTATCCTGTGCTTCTCAAAATGATCAGTTGCAGGACAATCATTAAAATCATAGGCTATAAGTTACTGTCCTTGGAAGCAAATGATACATTGCAAGATTTGTGGGTCTTTGTCTTTTATCACAGCAAATCGAATGTGTCTATGTCACCAGGGGTTCTTTTTAGATTGTTCCTCATTTTGCTAGGCCTGCTGCTTTTAAATAAAACGTTTTGAGTTAATAAAGAACAAAAATGCTGATGTTTGTGTTGGTTTAAGAATTGCTGTTTTCTTTAAGTCTCTTTTCTTGCTAAGTACTGACTATAATGCAGCTCCTGATGAAATCAACCAGTTGAATAATTAGGGGTTGTCTCCTTCCTATCTTCTCCACAATCTTCAGCAGTTACCTCTTTTGTTCAAAAACAACTGGAGGTCAGGTTATGTGAAGAAACCCCACGACGAGTTAAACGATCAAGACCCAGAAAAGCCTGGAGCACTGTAGTCTGTAGTGTTCCTCCTCCATTTGGAACAAATTACCCATCCCAGCTTCAGACCCCAATGGGGGAGAATATAAATTGTTTTTTATTTAGTCGTAATGTTGTGTTTGCCACCCCACCTGTGCTCAGAGTATTTGCTGTAAGTGTGAGCCCTGCAGGTTGCCAAAGGGCCACTTGCAATGCTGTCTTCTGTTCCTGTTCCAGTTTTGCTGTGTTAGCCATCCTAGATCAGAAGCCTAAACGTGGCATCGAGCATGAGGTGGAGAAACCTGGAGAGGGGGGAGGGAAGTTGGGCTGGAGAGCAGCAATGCATGTGTTTCCTAGTAAAAAGGTGTAAGAGGATCTGAAAGTGCCAGGCTTTGGTGAAAAAAAAGGGTAGTTAATATATCCTATAAGCAAGATTAAAGGAAATTAAATTGGAGGATTAAGGCTCAGCTTCTCTACCTGTTCTCATTTTCTGTTTCAATTCACAAAAACCTTCCAAAATCCACCAGTGATTATTCTTTAAATAATGAAAAAAGCAAGAAGCATATCTTCTCCATAATCTGTGGCTATAATTTTTATCATAGAAACTGTTTCTCTTGTGAAATGACTTTGGGTGTTGTGGAGCCCTGTTATAAGGGGTGTTGATTATATCCACTCACATCTCTTGAACGAGATGGTCTGGGATTCTCTGAGTGTTGTGTCCAGCTCTGGGGCCTCCCAGTCTGCTGGAGTGAGTCCCACAAAGCTGATCAGAGCCTTGGAGCATCTCTCCTATGGAGTCAGGCTGAGTTGGGGTTGTTCAGCCTGGAAAAGTTCCAGGAGCCATTAGAGCCCCCCCCCAGCACCAAGAGAGCTGCACAGACTTTGGGAACTGTTTTGCAGCTTAAGGATATAGCTTTACTGAGTGGGAAGGGAACGGCTGAGAGAATCCACTGCAGGAATGCTTCGGTAAGAAATAGGACTTCCATCTCATTTCAGTGTGATAGATTTCAAAGTTAAAAGAAAACGTGATTAAGTAGGGAGTAATTTCCTTTACAGCAAGAAAAATAATGCTCTAGTTTAAGCTTGGACAAAAATTAGAATTTCCTGCTTTTACTAGTTATTCTACTTTGTAAGGCATGGATCAAGGAATAGAAAAACTTCAGAGGCACTGCAGAACTGCAGAAGTTTTTTTGCATCACTATGCGCTACTCAAACAGTACTTCAACATGAATCAGACATTCTTGCAATTGCGTAAAGCATGTGTGCTTAAAAGCCGTTTTTAGGGAGGTATTTCACTGCTTATGGGATGATGAATAATTAACGGCTTGTCTAAGTATGTCGCATTCCTCCTTGTTTAGTTTTCCTTTCCTAAGTACTTGGGGAAGACATGGTAGCCCTTCTAGGCCTAATTTTGTGATCTTCTCACTTTCTTAACGCTGTACAACTGTGCACTCCTGTGCTCTGGATCAGAGAACTTGATTGTACGAGGGGTAGAAACAGACCCTGAGCTAACCTGGAGTTACCTTAGGAGGTGCATCAAGGCAGCTCAACATTTAGGATGCCTGATACAGGAGCATCAGCCCTAGTGAGTTTCCATCATCCATTTAATGTCTTCATCCTTTGGAAGCTATTGCTATTAGCAGACTTTATAGGTAGGTAACGCTCATTTTTGTTGCTTTGTAGTATTATTTTTCCAAATTCATTATTTAAAAGGTCATTTTCCAAGGTTGCTAGGTCTGAAATGACCGTTCTTGGCAGCAGCTCCAACTGTCTCTTCATTTCATTAATTTTCTTGCTGAATCGTGGATTTGTTCTGTAAAATACATATATCCAATTAATTTTTCAGTATAAAAGGCAGAGACTGCCCATAAAAAGGAATTTCAGACTTTCAAACTACATTTAGCAGATGGTTTTAAAGGTATTTAATTTCTTGTTTCCTCAAGTGGGGCTTCTGTTATTTAAATGTGTGGTGCCTTTAGCCTGTGTAAAGAAGCAGGACTTGGCATTCCAGGCATGCCTACCAGTCCTCTTGGTCTCAGTACCTTCCTTGATTAAATGCTGCGGGAATGGGCGATGAGGGGCATGACTGCAGGTCCCTTTCAGACCTTTAAAATGACAGTTTTAATGCTCTCCTTCTCCCGAACTGGAATAAATAATCCTGCCAACTACAGTGATCAGTGTCCTCCAACCAGAGAGAGGACGTCACCCTTCATAGTGTCAGTCCTCCAGCGTGGCAACCAGGTAGGATCTTTCTTGTATGGATCATAGACTGAACTCTCTTAAAAATTAGATTTTTATATTAGTAAACCTAATATAACCCAAAAAAGCAACATCAAACCCAGCAAGGATTAAGGGAGCCACGAGGTGGCACTTCTGCTGCACAGAATGCCTAAGGCTCAATCACTTTGCAGGCTGGCAAAAATACAAGAAGAAACCAACAAACCCAACTTTCACCTAAAGAAGGAAAGTAACCTGATTCTTGTAAACAGCCATTTAAACGCAGGAGTTAAAACAACCACTTTCAACCTAACGAGGAGTTGGACTCGATGATCCTTGTGAGTCTCTTCCAACTCAGGATATTCTATGATTTCTGTGAAACAGAAACTTTCTTTCTTTCTGCCTTATCCAGTATCTCAATTCAACAAAGTCTTTAATCTTTAAACTTAATATTCAATTTTTCCATGTTTCCATGCCCATTTCTCAACTACCTGATACATTTTTTAATAAGGAAAGATGTGCACCGATACTGAAGTGTTCTATGGATGTACAGTTTTCATGCACTATTTCCTTTCAGAAAGGTTTTAGGGAAGGTTTTAGGTTTACATTTGATTATCTTGTATGTTCTTTTCTAGGCAGGTCACAATAAGTTTTTGCAAAATGTAATTGCTTGGAGGTTTTTTTTCTTCATAGTGTAAATTTATTTCAGTTTGCCTGAATGTTGGGGCACCATTTGTTTTTTTTTTTTTTTTTTCGGTGACTTACTTCTGGAGCATGTGGTCATGATTCAGTATTAAAAAAAACGCTTGCCAGGTGTCCTAAACTTTTCCCTTTGGCTGCACCTCTGTACTGAGGTAAGCAAATGCTTCTCCTGCCTGTGATGAGGCCAATCCTTGGCAAAAATGTTGGGGGAAGTGAGGAACTCTTAAAACAGCAGCAGGAAGACAAGGGTTTGGGCAGCAAAGCTAACCTGGTTTTAGCGAGAAATTAATGGAATTTTGTATTTGACTGACTTTTGGCTATTGCTTAGTAATTAAGAGACCTGCCCAAGAATTTTTGACTAAGATGCAGCAGAGGCACGAGACTCCAAACAGTATTCTGGCTCCCTAAGGAGTTTGGAGCCCTGTGTGAGAGCACGTGGAGTCACGGCTGGTGCACTTTGCTTTTGGAGATGATTTCTCTGCTGCACTGTCAGCTCACACTTGTGCCAAGCTCGGGACTATCCATAAGTAGTTCACAGCTGAAGCAAGGAAAATTGTGATGGTAAATCTGTTTTTAAACTTCAGCCTCAGCCTTTCTCACGGAATGGGCATGACTGGCTTAAGCTACACAGCACAAAATCCTCAAGTCTGGAGTGACTAACAAAACCAGTCTATAGCCATGGCTCGTACCTGGGGGTGGTATAGAAAAGAGAAGAATGTAGGAAGGAGCAGAGTTACAACATGTTATTGCAGGAGACAAAAAATTGTGAATAAAAACTGATGAATCATGCTTAGAGTAAATGTATTTGTACACCTACAAGCCTGATAGATTTCTCTGGGCAAGAAAAGTACACCTCCAGTTGCAGCTGTTTTACTTCTGCTTAATGTCGGAAAAAGTGCTTTATTAATGAGGACTGTAGATTAGTTCACCTGCTCTTCAGTGGCTACGTTGCTCTGTTTTTTTCTAAAATTGCTTTCAGAGCTACAGCAGTCCAGCCAGACTTTCCCATTAATACTTTATTAGCAGAAGCCAGTTCTGTTATAAACGCTTGAAATTTGTGTTTCTGTCTGCTTATATGTGCACCATATGCATGGAAGACTTCTGAAAAACTTTGTTTTCTGCCTTTTCTGAAGCAGATGCTGGGCTAAGACGCCTTTATTCAGTAGCAGTTTTTATTCAGTGGGGAAAGCATTTTAAATGTTCTTTTTTTTTTTTTTTCTTTCTTCCTCAAGCGTCTTTCTGGGAAATGCTGCTTGACATATTTCTCTTTCTTAAAATGAACATTTCTATTAGTAATTCCCTTAGGGTAAACAATACTAACCCTGACTTCAGACAGTGAAATTTATCAGGCTGATGCTTCTCCTGCCTTTGTTGAACAGCTGAGCCCTGTACCTTCTGTGGTAGCATCCAGGATTACAGGACAAATCGTAGATTTAGGACAGAATTAACAGCAAAACGCTTCCAAGCAGAACTAAGTCATTAATCCGGGTCGAGGAAATTTGTTTTAATAAGGAGACAGTATCGTAATGGCAGAGCGTCCAAGATCAAAGTTTGCCTGTAAAGAGGCTTTGTGAAAGCGGTGCAATTGCAGCAGTTCGGACACCTAAAAAGCTGTGCTCTCGTACGGTTTGAGCCTCCTGGTTTGGGTTTCAGGAGTGCCCGCAGCGCTCGGATGCTCGGAGAGCCGCGGGGTTAACGCGGGTGCGTGTCCTGCCCGGCTCCTCTCATCTCCCCTGCGGATGTAACTTCTGCAGGCACAGAACGCTGCACATCGCAAATCATCCCCCCCCAAAAAGATGTAAAACCACGCTTGAACACCGCCGTTATCTGTCAAATGGTACAAAAGGCTGGGAGAGTTGGGGCTGTGCAGCGTGGAGGTGAGAAAACTCCAAGGAAACCTCAGAGTCCCTTCTAGTCGAAGGGGCTAAGAGAGAGGTGGAGAGGGGCTTTGGACAAGGGATGGAGTGATATGAAGAAAGGGAATGGCTTTCGGTGGAGAGAGGGTAGATTTAGGTTAGATATATGACAGAAACTCTTCCCAGTGCGGGCGGTGACCCTGGCACGGGGTGCCCAGAGAAGCCACGGCTCTCCCATCCCTGGCAGCGCTCAGTGCCGGGCTGGACAGAGCTTTGCGCACCCTGCTCCGGTGCAAGGTGTCCCCGCCCGTGGCACGGG
>VZTG01004475.1:667803-700056 GCA_013397845.1 Melanocharis versteri
AGAACTCGGTGAAGTAGAAGGATCCGCGGCTGCTCCGCCGGGACCGCGGTGGCTCCTCCGGGGGGTCGGGGCTGGAGCCGCGTTTGGGGCAGGACGGGTAAATAAGTGCGCGGTGCGGATGGTGCCGCGCAGCCCCGCTGGGCTCCCGCTCTCTCTCCATCCCCCGTTCGCACTGCCCGCGTGGAGCTGCTCCGTCTGCTGCCCTTCGCTTTCTGCTCGCTGAGGAGCGGGGCTCGAGCGTGCTCTCGCTTGGGTTTAGAAGCTGAGCGACGTGTTAGCGCCTTAAAGCTTTTAAATATTGAAACAGAACCCCCCCCAAACACGGTGAGCTGTGTGACGCGTTGGAAGCTTGCTGCAAACCGCGAGCGCAGTGAGCAGGATGACAGGACGCGCTCCTCTCGGGATTCGGGGTGTGCTCAGGGTACCAGAAACGCAACCGGGTTAATTTCAGTCTAGGACAGCATTGTCATTGTCGTCCTTCTGTGTGATCCTCAGTTACTCCATCTATACAGAGCTTCTTGACTTCAGCAGGTATTCGTCTCCTGTTACTGAGATGGCCTCAAAATTGTAATTAAAGCAAACTCCGTAACGAGTGTGGAGTTGACAACTTGCAAAACAGCGCTGAGGCATCTCGCTGACTTCAGCTGAAACTTGCAGCATTGTTGCTGAGTCATCAGGACAGAAATATTCGGGAAAGAAATAAAGAATTTAGATTTTTAACCCTAATATGAACAGCCTCTTTCATGTTGGTTTATTACTTGGTACATATTTCTTGCATTTACAGGCAAATTTATTTGTTCAGTGGTTAGCATATGGAAAGCATTAGATGGCTGAGACTGTAACGATGCCAGTCCTGTACATCAAGCCATACTGTATGTATTTTTAGAATTTTAATCTAAAGAGCTCTTGCATGGGTCCCAGTACATCTATAATGCAGCACTTATCTCCGCTATCATCAACATACTAAAGGATGTCTTCTGAATTTTGGTCATGGATCACATTCTTAACTGTATGATAATCTACCATAAAGTTAATCACCTGAAACAAGCCAAAGAATGATCTTTAGTAGCTTACCTTTGGCAAGTTTCTTTTTCAGCTGGAGTTTTTAAATTTAAAACTCTAGAGCTATACACACAACATTTTCTAAAAAAAAAAAAAAAATATCCCACAGATACACACTTTTTTCTGAGTTTCATCAGATTTTTTTTTGTTTTTAGTGTCTGTCTAAACTTAGCTGAGTTGGTTTTCTTTTTTTCACATCCCTAAGATTATAAGAGTTTTAGATTGCTGAAAATGTTGGCTGAAATGGTACTAACAGGCCACATTGCTCAATAATGAAGCAATACTTTCGTTGTGATAATGGAAAACTGGGGTTTTTTTGTCTTGAGGAGTTGGGTCCAGGCTGTTTATCTGAAGCAGAAAAAAGGTTTAAATGGGAAAGAAGTCAGAATTGTGTAAGTTAATAGAAAGATGCTTGTGGTTCACATGCATGTCACAAGCTGCAGATTTTTTTGGTAGCAGCTCCCATAGTTATGCTGGATCATATGACTTCCCGCTCTGTTAATCTTCATAGCTGAAGTCTTTGCTTGTCACTGCTGTGGTACATACCTGCATTAATTTTTTCCCCCTTTTTAAATAACCTCAGGGTATGAATACAAACTAGACAAAAATAGACCTTCAAAGTGCTTTATCTCCCCCTTAATAAACAGATTTATTACAGAAGTGTAGTTTTTCGTGATTCACATGTAATCCCCCGGGGAACGTGTGCTGTAGATCTTCATTATGGTAATCTGTCAAAGAGACATTTCTAAATCCTCAGGCTTTTTCAGTGGTTCTGGAGCTTTTGCTCTAAACATACTTTTGTTGGCCAGGCCAGCATTCCTGCAGTATAGAATTGCTTAAACACTGCTTGGACAGTGTTTCCCTTTTCCGTTTTCCCCTTTCCCCCTGTCTTCCCCTGTGAGAGCAAAAGGGGTGTTTAAACATGTGCATTATAAATATATTTATAAATTAGTTCATTAGGAGTATGCAATGTAAAATGAGGAGGCCATTGATAGATGGCTCTAAAATAAAACTTTGTAGAACTGGGATCCTGTTTTGCATTTTTGTGCAGATCATGCTTTGGCTTGCAATTAACCAGCTATGAAATAGGCATTATCTCCTGCTGTGGGATACAGAGCAGATACTGATGTGGAAATTGCCTCCATTAAGTAACTCAGTGTTCTGACTGAGTCAGGAGTTTCTAGCCAGGTGGGGTCAGTCGCTTCTCCTGAGTAACGAGCAAAAGGACAAGAGGAAGCTGCTTCTGCCTGGGGGGGTTAGATTGGATATTGGGAAAAAATTCTTCACAGAGAAAGACTGTTAAGCGCTGGAACAGTCTGCCCAGGAGAGTGGTGGAGTTCCCATCCCTGGAGGGATTTAAAAGATGTGTAAATGTGACACTTCAGGACGCGGTTTAGTGCTGGACGGTTTAGTGCTGGGTTAATGGTTGGACTCCTGTCCTTAGAGGCTTTTTCCCACCTAGGAGGTTCTGTGATTCTCTCCTCAGTTGAAAACAATGCATTATGTTCTCAAAGACTTAGGAAGGTGCAACACGGCACTTGGCTCCTCTTCGGGCATGCATCTGTTGGGTCTGTCAGCTGTGTGTGCCTGGTTAACACTGCTGTGCAGGGGAGCAGGAAAAGTCGTTGTTCATCCTCCGGTACCTGCATAGTTCCAAAAAACTGATAATCAAGTACACCTGTCACAGCCCAGGCCGAGTGCAGAAGAGCAGTTGTTTTCTCTCAGCCATCTACTTGCCGTGGGATCTGTTGGTCAGTGGGGATCTAGCAGGGAAAAAAAAAATATCCAGACTGCGTGTCTGAAAACAGCCAGGAAGCAATCAAATGAAGGTTTAGGAGTGCTGTTTTTTCTTGTTTCTTGTACAAATATTCTCGCGGTTCTTTGTGGGGATCTGAGAAGCACGGAATAAGTATAGGAGCTGAATAAAAGTGAGAACGTGCAGTTATTTAATATTGATCTGTTACTCGTTGAAAATCGATGATAAGATACTATTGACATTGGTTGTTGACCTCAGTAAACCTTGACTTCTAATTCAGACTGGTTAACTCTAAACTCTCTACACTAAGTACAGCATTCCACCTTAATCCAGAGCCAAAGGATTCGGCAATCACAGTTCTGCTTGAAAATCAGAGGGATGTGTCTCCCAAACATGTGTAGGGAGGGGGGGATATATGCGACGGTCATCTGGGAAGTTGAATTGGTAGAATTGTTGGGTGTTCTTTAGTTTTCTCTCCATTGCTTGTTTTAGCTTCTCAGTTAACTGTTTTCCATGTAAATACAGATCAGTTTGAGAGAACTTGAGGAAAAGCTTCAATATGACTCAATCTATATATGACTGGGCAGGAAATGTACAGTGTCTTTGTGTTTGGTGTTAATGTGATCTCTCCAAGAATCCTCTGTCAAGTTTGGGTGTTCATACTTCAAGGAGGATTTTAGAGTCAAAGAGACTTCAGAGAAGAACTGTAAGAATGAGTAAGGGTTGAAAATAGCTCCTAAGGGAGAAATTCCAAGAGCTCAATATGTTAAATATTATCAAAGAGAAAGGAGGGGAGGGACTTGATTGCACCATTTGAGTGTGTGCATTGTGAACAGAAATTCTGTGATGAAGCAGAAGATGAGGGGATATCAAGATCCTGTGGTTAAAATATGAGCCAGACACATTTGCTGTAGAAATAAGAAATGCACCTTCAGCAAGAGGGTAATTTATTGCAAATTATGGTAGGATATTCATCAAAGGAAAATTTTAATTCAAATACGGTGTTTTTCCTTTAAAATGTACCTAGGTAAAACTTAATTGAGGGCATGTGTCCATGTGCTGTACAAGTCACAGCAGATGATCAAAGTATTTTTTTCTGTGTCTAAATACGTGCATCTACATAAAAAGACAATAATAAAATACTGTTAGCCCAGGAGGCTGCTGAAATTAGAACAGAACTGATAGATAACTCAAGACTTTTAAATGTCTAAAATGCCTGGAAACAATGCATCACAGAATCACAGAGTAGTTAGGGCTGGAAGGGATGTCTGGAAATCATATAGTCCAACCCCCAAAACAAAGAACTCTAAAACAAGAATTTGTTTTAACTGTACTGAAGACTGAAAAGTTGCGTTGGCGAGTAATTCTTTAGCAATGCAAAGATGTCATTACGCTCAATTTCTGCATTAGGAGGTCTTGGCCATTTAAAATACTAAATTAACATGCCAGCTGCTAAGATTCCTTACAAGTTTTCATGAAAGTACTGTGGAAATTAGGGTGGTTGAAGTTCAGAATCTGAAAGAAAGGTGAAATTAAACAAAAAAAATTCTGCTGTCATTGAGGAACTTTCGTAGAAGAGAACACTTGTGCTGCTGTAGAAAACTGCTGAGTACAACAGGGTGGTAACAGAACATACTCTGTGTGTGGGGGAATTATTGGAGGGTTTGCAAGGAGGGATTTGTAGATCCTGCAGAGATTTGGGAGAAATCTGTGTTATAATGCATTATCTCCTGCGGTGAAGAGCCAGCAGGAATGCTCTGAGGTTTCTCGTGTGCTCAGTTTTACATGCAGCCAATGCTTTCAAGGTCTCAGGCTTAGTGGAATTGTAGGCAGCTGTGCTGGTTTTGCTGGGGATAGAGTTAATTTTCTTCCTGGTAGCTGGAACGGATCTGTGTTTTGCATTTGTGCTGGAGATGGTGTTGATAATAAAGGGGTGTTTTGGTTTTCACTGAGTAGTGCTTGCACAGAGCCAAGGCCTTTTCTGTTCCTCACCCCACCAGTGAGTGGGCTGGGGGGGTGCACAAGGAGTTGGAAAAGACAGAGTTGGGAAAACTGATCCCAGTGACCCAGGAAATATCCCAGACTAGATGGTGTCGTGCTCAGCATAAAGCTGGGGAAGCAGAAAAGGGGGACATTCAGAGTGGTGGCACTTACTTTCCCAAGTCATTTTTAGGTGTGATGGATCCAGGCTTTCCTGGGGTTGGCTGAACACCTGCCTGCCCATGGGAAGTGGGGAATGAATTCCGTGTTTGGTTTGACTTAGCTTGCATGCACAGCTTTTATTTCACCTGTTAAACTGCCGTTATCTCAGCCCGTGGATTTTCTCACTGTTCTGCTTCTCTCCCCCTTCTCACTCTTGGGGAGTGGCTCTGTGGGGCTGGGTTGCTGGATTGAACCCCCTTGCTGGGGGTTAAACCATGACAGCAGCATGAGCAGAAATAAACGAATGGAACATCACAATAGCAAACCCTCCCTTGGACACAGTTTGACAGGATGAGCAGAAGTCAAGCTGAAGCACAAGTCAAATAAGATACGCCTGTCTTGTATAAACTCTTCAGCTTTTTGGAGAACATGTCAGGAATCAGCCTTCAATATGATGAGAGATCATCAAAATAAATGGAAAGGACCAAGCTAAGCACACATCACTCAGTGAAACCAGTCTTTTTGCTTAAATCCCTGAGGATACTGAAGCAAGGACCAGGGGATTGATTAGGGAGCACGGTTTGGTGAACCAAATCATGTATATGATGAGGACCAGCTGGTTATAAAACTGCAGCAAATTACAGCAGGAAAAGTCTGCAGCTGGAAGGATTTTTGAGAGTCTGAAGGTGATCGTGCTTCTTGTCTCAAGGGATAATGTGCAAGTATCCAGAAAGTTTCACGATATGTGCTGAAGAGAAAGCTGGGTATTTGTTGTATTGATCAGTGTCAGTGTTGGAGATGGCTGAAAAAGTGGGTTTTTTGGGGCTCAGTCCACAAATTCAAAGCCACTTACTTTGATTGCACACTTCCTTATGAATATTTAATGGCTTAGAAACAGCTGGATGATGGATGATTCCGAATGCTGCAATTGCAGAAAAACCTGCAGCAGTGAGTGTGCAAGATAGAGATGTTTGACCATGTATTTTTTTTCTCCTTATCAGTAGCAGAAAGTAATTCATAGGTGAATTCATACTTTCCTTCAGGACTGTCTTTATTTTTTAAGTTATTATTATTTTCTTAAGTTTTTATATTTAGGCATTTATTTTTATGTTCTAAGTAGTTCTAGAAAGATTCTGCCTTTTCTACTTTTTATTTCCATTCACGTTAGAGATTACCTACATTTCTTTCAAGCTTTGTCTTTGCAACGGTGGTAAAAATTTAACTTTCATAAAACATAAGATTTTTTTTCTTTCTTTATGCACTGACTTAGGCTGTTAATATGTGTGATATCAGGTGTCCTGGGCCAAGTTTGTGGTTTAAAAAGATTAACTTTGGTAAAACTGTAATGAGAAGTATCTGTGTAGAGTGATAGGTGAGAAATTTTTTAAAAAAACCTAATTATTTGCAGAAAACCATGTGTATACTGACAATTTCCAAGTAGACTTGGGTGTATTTACCCATTATAGTTCTTATTTTACGGATGAATATGTTAAGTGCTATTCAGAATTATTTGGCCATATGTTCCTGTTTTTATGGAACTTCATTTTGCGGGCTCTTAATATAAATAAAGTTTTCTCTTCGTGATGGAATGTACTAAGAGGGAGAGAAAAGAATGTTATTTCAAATGTTATACCTTTTGCAAAAGAGCAGATGGTGTTTGTACGCAGGGCTTCGAGGAAGTTTTACACTTTGAAGCTACTGCTTTATTCCAGGTTGTCTAAGAGAAATGAGTGTTTTTAGCTGTCGTGGAGCATCCCAGGTTGTATCACAGCTGATGGTCAGCGTGTTTGAAAGCCAGCAGAGATGTGGAGTTACGCTGACCCTCTGTCACTGTGTTTGGATAATGGGGATTGTTCCCAAATGCAGGCAAGAGTTGCTTGCCTAAAGTTTATTTTGTGCAGTACTTTGGCAAGACAGGCCCGAGGTGACACTGAACCATCTCAAGTTTCTGCATCTTTATTCGTGCCTTTTAAGACTTGACTCTTCCAGGCTTCAGACTTCCAAGAGTCACCACAGCTTTGAGAAGCTGATGTGGAACAGTCCCCTGGTGACACAAGTCATCTCCTTCAGGACCTTTGGACAGCTCACCAGCACCACCGTTGGTTCTCTGCAGTCGATTTGATATGCTTCATTGGCACTAAATTTGATACAAAACCCCCCAGGAAAAACAGTAGGCAGGTGATTAATTTTCCTATTTGTCTTTTAATATGAAATTTGAAATCCACTGGTCATGCCAATCATGAGAAAAAATGAATTTGTTAGTAAAGTCTCGGAGGAGCTTTTAGGTGGGTGCTGCAGGCTGCATTGACACATTAAATTATTAAACATGGCTTTTTACAAATGTGTTCCACGACATTTACATCTATGAATCACAAACATCACGCTGGGTGAGACTAAAGGCAGGGATTTACATTATTTTGCTGTCCACATTAGTTAACTGTTTTTCACTACTCACTTGCTTAGTTTGTTGGGGGTTTTTATGACAATATTTGGGCATGTTAAAAAGCATATTTTCCTCATGGTGATTTGCTTCAAATAACTTTGTTTTAGTTCTGTTTCGGTAGGAACAAATCCATATGAACCCTGGCACAAAAATAATTTCTTATGTGAATATTTGAGATGTAATTAGAGAGCAGCAAAAAATACTGAACTGCTGTAGATACACACCTTGTATCTCTAACAAATTGTGTTGGGGAATTACAGAATTTTGTAATCTTCCTGTTGATACTGCAGTTGTTGTGGGAACCACTGCAGAGCATCTGCTGCCTGAAGGAGCTCCCTCTGAGGAGGAAACTGGAACCTTGGAGGTCACCTGTGTATAAAAATGGAATGTGCCTCTCGCTCCAGCCTCTGTCTGAGGCTGAACTATGGAAGCCTAATAAAATATTGGTGGATTTACTCATTTAGAGGTCTCTGACAATACCAGTGGAAGAAAATAATGGCTTGATCAGGCTGTTGCTTTAACTATTTAAGGAGACAGTTGTGTCTTCATCTCCACTCTGTAAGGGGGGCTGTAGCAGCCAGTGGAGCTATGCATCTAAGGGGAAAAACAAACAAAAAAAATGATTAAATGGGGAGGATAGCTACGTGGTGACAGAAACATGTCTCTGGAATTTTTATTTCAGTAATGAGATGTTGAATTACTGCATATTTTTACTGTATCAATTGAGAATAAAGCCTATCCAGTATATTTATATAAGTGCTTCCAGAAGAGAGGCAGATGCTGGAATACTCCGAGAAACCTGGTCTTGTTTTCAGGCCAGAGTGTTGGCCCAGAGCTGATGTGTGAGCATGTGCTCAACATGCTGGACCAGTGATTATTCCATCTCTCTGAGTTGCAGACAAGTATGCAGAAGTATCCAGTGTTCTCCTGGGATGGAATGAGAACAAATGCAAAGATATTTTTAAGTCAAATTGAATTCTTGTTTTCCTACCAGCTGATCACATGTATTAGATGCTTGATGAGTGTCTGCTGTCTGAAAAACAGATACAACATGGGCAAATATGTCTGGCACAAGCCAGATGGTTTGATTTTTGTCTTCATGGAAAGAGTAGAAAAAATACATGTAGCGAGCATAGAGGCTGTGGAGAATGTGGTGCATCCGGGGAAAAATAAAAATTACTTCTCTATCCTGATCAATTATTAGACTATGCAGTTTTAATAAGGAGCTTTTCTTGATTGCCAAGTTGTGGCTTCTTTTCACTTGCTTCATCCACCTACTTGTAATTCTTCGAAAATGACTATTTTGGGACATGTTCTCTTGCTTTCATCCTTAGTCAAAAAAGGGTTTTTTCCCCCATGTTTTCTAACAGCTGTTTTTCATAAGTGTGTGTGTGGATAAATACTCATTTCCCCTGTGGTCTAGCTGGCTTTTCTGCACTGTTAATGCTCCACCGTAGCAAAAAGTGATTCTGCATACACACTTCATTCTTGGTGTGTTTTGTATGCCAGCAGTTAAGTGTAGATTTTGAGGCTGAGTGGGTGATTAACTCTGAAAGTGTAAATTCACTAACTTTGCATGTGTGTTTTACATGTGTTTCGGTATATAAGTTCTTAAGAACACTTCAGTTTTTCTAGAGCAAAAATGTCTGCTCTGCAGGAAAAAAAAATAGGTTTCAAGTAATTTTTTTTATTTAATTAATATGAATATTCAAAGATCCAGCAGTTCAGAACCAGAAATTCCCAGGAGCAAAAGATATTCCTGGACTGTATGTTTCAACATACGAGACTTCTGTGGCAGAAGTGTGGAGTTTTGTTTGTTTGGGGGTTTTTTTGGTAAAGTTACTGTTTTGCTGTTCCTTTTTGTTTGCAAAATGGAGCATCCTGCTGTTTTATTCTTTTGAGTAATGTGCAGATGGTTCTTGCACAAAAGAATTATCAATGTACTTCTGAGTCCAGGGAACTGAAATGAAATACATGTTTTCGTATATGTAGCAGGTACACACTGATGTATGTAGACAATAAAGAGTTTATTTATGTACGTACAATCTTGATCAGGTAGGCTTGTGGCCTCTGAGTTTGTAAATAGCTTCCAGAAAGGTTCTAGAGAATATTTACAGTAATTTTTCTGAGTGCCTATCCTAAGAGAGAGCTGAGGTATAATAAAGGAAATGTGCATTTCTTAGGAAAGAGCGAGTTTGAAGAATTATGGAATTGTTATTTCAAGTTATGTGCAAGTAACCTGAGATGATCTCCCTTTTGAAATAAGTTTTAATTTTCTCTTACTCAATGATGGAACTGTGCTTGTTTTCTAGCTGCTGATAGATCAGGGCTCGGTGGAGTTGTCTGTGTGTGTTGTGTTTGGAAGGGTGGGGTGAAATTCTCTGGTGTTGTCCAGCCTTCCTTCCAGTAAAAGGCTTGTGTTCCAATACTTGAAAGGAATAGAAATATTCATAAATATTAGTAAATATCAAATTATAGTTGAATTGTTTTAAGTAAAATACTTGCAATACTTGCTCTTGATGCTGCTTCCTCATGCGGAATTTTTTTGTTCACTGGTTTTTGTTCATCCAAGGATAGATGAGAGACTTGAAAAAAATTAATCTTGTGAGAAACAGAAGAGTACGTTTTTGAAAAAAAGTACTGATGTATAAGGACCACTTTCCTCTCTTTGTTTTTTTGTTTTTTTTTTCTTTAGAGAATAAAATATCTTTCTAGATCTATAATCTCTTTTAAGTGGCAAAGCCCAAGTAATTTCTCCTTTTTTCTATCAGACACTTTGTGTGATTCAGTTTTGAAGTCAAATTCCTTCTATGTTTAGTGGAGACATTTCTTTCTCTTTGTTTTGGTTGAAAGGAGTTAAGTAATGACATTTCCTAGAAAGATGACATGGAAGTGTTGCCAAAAAAAAAAAGAGGGAAACATTTTCTTGACCTTTAGTGCATATTTTTTTTAAGTACCGGTTCAAAAGTCTGAAAATCACTGATGTCCTGAGAAGGCATGAAAGTGTCAGAGTAAGAGATATATCAAAGTAATTTGGTTTTTCAGAATTGAAATAAATGTGATTTAAAGGGAAACTGTCAAGATACTTAGATCTTAAAACTGCTTTAGTGGGAATTTGATTTTTATTCTGTTAGAGGCTTGCATTTACACTGTTGGCTCTAGAATAAATTAACGAAAAGCTGTAGAAAACCTTCAAAGATTATTATTACAGTGCTCTGTAGGGAATATTAATCCATTTATTGTTTATCTCTTGCCTTGGAGGAATTCCATCTAGAAACTTTTATTCAATTATCTTGTGCAATGTGAAGTATTCTTTCCTGCTACGTGAATGTGCCTCTGTGTAAATGATTGACTGCTGATTGACACAGCATTAGACTGGTTTGTGAGGAAAAGTGGAAAAAGAACAGAATTTTCTTTGAAACTATGTAGAGGAAATTGCCTTGCAGTGATATGAGATGTACCTCACAAACTGCCTTAAAATGCACATTGACTCTTTTTCTGATATGGAGTGGAAACTTGGGTAGATATTTCTCAAATAAAAAGCAATCTGGAAATGGATTAAACCTGAGTAATTATTCACTGATGGAAATCTAGATATAGGAGCCTGCTGGGGACATTCTGTATGCACCCAGAAGTTCCCGAATGTACAGAAGCTAATATAAATATTACCTCAGTCTTTCCTGGTAATCTTTTCTCAATCTGGGCTTTTCTTAAAATTTAATTTCTGACGGTCTATAGGCACTGGCTGTAACATGCAGGACAGTGTGTGTGATTTCTGTTTCAGAAGATTTTTTTTTAACCCTGGCATACTAATCAGGTTCTGCAGAGCTCTGTGCTGTATTTTGTTAGTTATTGCAGCGGGTTAAAAATTAAAAGGAAGGGCCAGTGAAAAATAATTTAATCAGGAGTACTTTGTGCAGGCTCAGTACTGAGTATGGTTAATCAGGGCTTCGTAATAAGAACACCAGTATGAAGTAAAAAGGGATTCAGTGTTTATCTGAGATTCTGTTAGGAGGAGAGATTTCTAGACCTTTTCTAGGGTACATTTTTAAAGACTCTTAGCATTTTTGTAGTACTTGTGGTTTTTATGCTCTCACTTTGCTGTGTCAGGTGGACTGGACAGCAGGTTAGACTTGAACAAAATAAATATACAAAGCCTAAAATATGATACTGGATCTTTTTTTTAATTTTTAATTTTTTTTTTACCCTGCTACTAAAATAAATTCCTTAAATTGAAAACTTTTAAATTGTTTTCATTAATAGCTTAATGTCTTTCTAGGCAATATTTATTCCTCCTCCCCAACCACTAACCTTAGTTTCTTTTATTTAGGCTTCTTCTGACATTGTTTTAAGCCCCATTTTCCAGACTGGGGATGTGTGGGTGTATTAGGCAAAATAAAAGACGTTACCTGGAGCATGGACTGATGCAGAATGAACCTGAGGCATCTGAGGTGCTTGGCTTTTGTAGTGACTGCTTTAATCAAGCTAATTTGGGGACAGTGAAACTTAGATCTCTGGACTTACAGGATGACAACCCAGTTGCTTAAGTCAGGGCTCTTGCTCAGCAAAGCATTAATATTTGTGATTATATGCTTTCTTCTGCTAATTCAACAAATTAATGAAGAATGTTTGCTGAAATCTCACAGACTTCGCTTCCTTGTGAAGAGATAATTACTTTTTTTCATTAATAAAGATCTGCAGTCACTGGCAGACTCAAGTGACTGTAAATGCTACACAAATGACTGAAACAAAATACAGAATAGTCAGGGTTGTCCATTTAGTGCTTTAACAGTCTGGGCTGACTTTTGCTGGTTGAAGGTCGAGAGCTGATGGGAACAGCCCCAACTCTCATGTGCAGGGTCCCTTCCATGTATTCCTTATGCATTTAGGGTGACCTGAGAGCAAGGTTTGGCTTTTTGCCGTGAGTGCCATACTGATGTGGTAGCACAAAACTTGTGTTGCTGTGCATCAGCAGACGTCAAAGAAATCTTTGTATTTAATAGTAAAAGATGCTCGGAGGGGGAGGAAGTGGGGTCTTTGTCGTCGTGTTACACAGAAAGAAAATCATATGCAGAATAAGATTGTTGTACAATAATGAGAACCTAAGAAAAGTCTGAGTTATTGAAACACGTTGCCATAGGGCAGAGTGGGGTGGGATATGGTTAAAAAAAGAAATCCAGCAAAGGAAGCTGGAACACATTTATATTGCATTCTTTGCTTCCAGAGTAGCTTTCTTTATTGGATTCCTTATGTATAAGTAACCAAGATTCATGAATAGTTTATTGGAATTTGATTTTTCCCAATCTATGCATGAGTTTATTAGCTTTAGGCAGGTGCATAAAGATTCAAGGCTTTTTTTTTTTCTAAAATTCAGCTCCTGCTACTACATCAAATTTTGTTTCCTTTTAACAAGCAGAGACCTTACTTAGCAGAGGTTGCTGGAGAGCTGTAGCTGCTCACATCTGAAATTCATGTCCGTTCTCATCCAGACGTGTCTGTTGGACTTCAGTGGACCTGAGGTCAGACTTGATGCAAATTTAGTAGTTTGTAAGAGAATTAATTTGGTGGAAAGAAATGCATGGAAAGACCTGAGCGTTTTGCAGTGCTGTGTTGAGTAATGCAGCCCTGACTAATACAACTCAGTTGTGTCCTTTTTTGTTTTGTGTTGTCCCTCTGTCACATGATATGCTTTGACTGGCACGAGTGGTCACTAACAGAGCTAAATTAGTGTTAATCAGCTTATGGAACAAGTCCAGTTTGAGAGGTGAATGAAAAGATGTAAAACCCAAGCCCCAAATAACCCTGCTTAAAAAGGAACTTAAAATAGCGTATTTGTATATTACTGAAACATAGATTCTCCAACCTAGTTCTAAGTTAATTGAGAAAAAATGTTTTATTAGGATCAGAATTTTATCTGAGTGGAAGTTATATAGTTCTGCAAACTCTGTGTGGTCAAACCAGTGTTGCATCTCCATGAGGTGAAGCAGGATGGATGCCGTATTCCAAACCTGCTGCAGCTTCCCAGGAGGCTGCTGGATGCCCTGAGGATGGAATTCCCCGTGCTCTCTGCTGATTTCATGGTGTTGCTGGATGTGTTAATGGAGCAGCAGATGTTTAAAGTGACTTTCCATGGGTCGTAAGCCAGGAAACACAGGACCGGGAGCTCTGTCAAAGCTGGGAATAGGCTCTTGGGGAGCTCCTGAACATTATCTGTTGTTCTCTGGACTGTGTGGCTGCTGGAAATGTATTCATGGACTGAAGAGAAATTGTCTCACTTGAAGAACGAAAGTTTTTGTTCTGTTATTTGGGGTTTGTTTTATTAATTTTTTTTGTTATTTTTTTCTTAAATATTTTCTGTTCATGAGGAAAATGTCTAGAATACGAATATCTAAACACAAGTGGGAATGAACTTTGAAGGCTTGGTCACTATTAAAATACAGCCACTGTTCCCCTGTATGGCCTTGGCCAAGGCTGCTTTTCTTTCCTGTGCTTTCAGTTCCCTGTCTATGAAATGACAGATGTTATGCTGTCTTTCTAAAGATGTTTCAGAAAATGCAATAAGAAGCAGTGTATTAGATCTGAGTTAGAGATTTGTATAGTCACATGACTTTAGAAACCTTACCATGTCACTCTAGTCACCAGCCAAAATTTTAATCTCTTTGACTGAATGATGAAGCTTATTTTCAATGGCAGTCTTGTCATGTATTGCCATGTATTTCATTCTTGATACAGCTGCTAGGATAATAAATACTTTGAAAATACAGTTAGAAAAGACAAAGGCAAGATAAATAAATGTGAGCTTGTTTCTGTGTGCAATCAGGTCAGTGATTGCACAGGCCTGTGCTTCCTCGTAGTGAATACGCATGGCTTGAGTAGGAAGGCTAAAAGTAGATAATTAGGAAGGCGATGGCATGTTTTGTCAGACTGTTTTAATACCTTTTGGGCTGCATCCAGTGGTAAAAACCTAATAGTGTTTCCAGCTTTGTGTGAGCTGTGGTTTCTGGTGGGTTATGATGCCTTGTGTGGTGACTGATGCTTCTGTGTACAGCTTTTAATGCGTTCTTTGACTTCCCCTCGCCGTTACCTTCTTGCACAAACTCTGACTAGGAGAGTAGGAATAGAAAAATCTTTTCTGATGATGAGGAAAGCGCTGCAGATATTCACAGTGTGTCATGTACGATCCCTGGATCAGAGTTGCTGGGGGTACGGGTATTTTTAGTCAGAGAATTGTCACAAAATGGATCTTCTGGCAGGAGGATGTGTTTGGTTCACCACCAAAGGCAGAACAACTTAATTGATGGCGCATTTTTGGATCTGTTTATGTTCAGTCAGATATTTGTATTCTGGACATTTTCCTTGTGAACAGAGGATATTTGGAGTGAAAAAAAAAATCCCACAAGCACTTAAGAAATAGGAAGTGTTGTTCCAGGATGATCACTGGGAGGAGCTGTTTCTTACAGTTTTTGTGCATTAAATCAGTGGCAAGGAAATGATGAGGGAGTGGAAAGGTGATGTGGAGGCAAAGAAACTTTGTCATGAGTGGAGAATACTCCCCTTTAGTCGAAAGAGATCAGTGGTTTTTAAGAAAAATGAAATTGAGGGAGTAGTGACCTCAAGGGAAAATACTAATTCACTAAGATTTTGAACTTCTATTGTATATTAATTATTAAAACAGATGTTGGGCCACATCATTCCTAATGGGAATGCACTGAACAGGTCGCAGTTGTCCAGCTGTCCATTAATGCACTGGAGAGCCCATGGGTTCCAAATGAGATGAGAACTATTCCTGCCATTGGAATACTGACAGGATCTTTGTCAGTAATCCTGTTACAGAGGTAACCCACCTCACAGAGACAATTCGTGTTTGAATCCTGATATGATTGAGTGAAAGGGGAAAAATCTTTGTAAAAATTCTCCACCACTATCTCCATAATCTCTACTTGAGTTAGCATCAGCCAAGTGAGAAAATGAAAAATTATAACCTGCCAAGCATCACTGGCAGACTGAAATGAAAAAATTGCAAGTTAATAACAGTGATGCCTCCAAAAAATTTGCTGGCCAATTTAACATTGCCTTATCCAAGGTCACATCTTCCAACTGATTATTTTTAGTAATTTGCAGATGAGGATTTTCTACCTTTCTTATGGGAAGTGAAGATCAGGGAAACACCAGGTACAGTTTAAAACCCAAGGTTATCAATCTCTTCATAGCAAAAGTAAGTCATGTTCCCTGCTTGTTTGCTCAAGACTGGGCACAGACATTTTTTCCACTGTAATGAAATGGGACATTTATGCTGTACTCTGAGGCAGTGATGAAGTCAGTGTGACATGAAAACTCTCAGTGGAGTGAGGTTGGTGAAGGAATTGAAAACAGGAAATACTAGAACTTTCCTGAGTTCGTTCTGGAGCACTCTTGCTAATGTTCATGTGATGATTTTTACGTAATAGTGTTAAAAGTGATTATGTTGCCCATTTTTGAGGTTTAAGGATTGTGAACCTATTGCGGGCGAGTACGCAAGACTTAATGTAAGTGGTGTCCTGTGAAATAACCAAGGCACGTTCCTGGAATCTAAAGTGGGAAAACCATTAGTGAACTGTAGCAGCGCTTGGTTTCCTCCCGTACAATCTTCACAATCATCTTAATATTCCGAGGTAAACCTTGCTACAGCATTTACCCAGCATTGGCACACTGTCACTTACTTCAAATAGACCATTCTTCAACAGCTGGAATGGATCATTAGTGTGTGGAAACTCCTGCCCTAGGCTTGCAGTGCGAGGGGAAACCCTCTGTGCTCTTGTTTTCCTGTGGTTCTGTGGTCCTTTTAATGAAGGATATGCAGCATCCTGATATGCTGAGCGTACACAGCAGTTCTAGGGAGGTTTTGTGGTCTGGTGGTTCAGAAATCTTGGCTGTGGGTAATTGTTTTTCAGCCACTCGGTGGTGTCTGTGCAGAAAAGACTGCAGTGCTTCTGGCCAGCATGAAAAGTGAAGGGCGTTTCTTGTTGGAAGATTGATGGAGCACCCTCTTTGTAACTGCCCTAGTTTTTAACCCAAAAGGTGTTACCTGTCATTAAAATAATAAAATTACTTGAGCAGCTCCACTCAAGGACTCCCTAAAAGCATTTGGTTTTGTTCCTGTGTGAGCTGTGTAAGCTGGAGCTGTTCTGTGTCGAGAGAGGATTAATGTGCAAAAGGTGCCACTGGTGTTTGTTAGTGGTCCTTGTGGTCAGAAGCCTGGGTGAAGTTTCAGCCTCCAGAACCAGGTTTGCTGGGCATATGCTCAGTAGAAACAGGAGCTGAATTCCCAGCTGTATTTCCCAGCTCTCTGTGGAAGTTCCCTATTAGATCACTCATGTCCTGCCAGCCTTCTGAGATCTGACAAGATCGCAGCTTGAACTGTTTAATTTTTCTCGCTGTCATGCAATGCATCATGGTGAGTTAGCTCAATAGCCCTAATCTAATGCTTACTGCAATGAAGCTGGGAATGTATCCATCAATACTTATTTCAGTAAGCAAAGCAAGATAAAATATTCTTTTGACAACTTCTGTCCATTTCATTATCTCCTTTTTAATCACAAAACTGTCTCATAAAGTTTTCATATTTCCTTAAACTTTGTAGCCTGTCTGCTTTCATATACGTCAGGCTGAAGCCAGCATCTCTTTCCTCTCCCAAACGAGGTTCCATCCATGCATTAGGTTAATCTGTTGCATTCCTACAGCAGAAGGAAGCTGATTCTTTCCTGATGTGTCCAGGCACCTCTGGCAGGCAGACCTCCAGGCTTAGGAGCAAAAATTTCAGGGAATAGAAGACTTCAAACTTGATGTTTTATTGCCTTGTGGTTTTTGGGTTGTTTTTTTTGTTTTGTTTTTTTCTTTTTCTTTTCCAAAAGTAGTCTTGCTTTAGGATATTTTCAACACAAGCAAAATTGAGCACCTGTAGTATTGCCATTCTCTAGCATCACTCAGATCACTCAGTCTTACCAGACTGACAGGGTGTGCTCTGTCCCAGGCCAGACAGAGCTGCAGTACTTGGATTATGCTCATTTGCGAAGTGGAATTTCCTCACTGAACCCTGTGATATTTTCCCCACTTATATTAAGTCTACTTTCTGTTTCTGCACAAAAGTGTGTCTCTGTGTAATCTCTATAAGCATACACGCCCTTTCCACCATTTTTAGAGCACTATAGTGGAGATTAAATTCCTCCCTTTTTTCTGTAAAACACTCCGTTTTCTAGGGTAATAGTTTTCTTTTAATGTTGCAGACATTAGGAGATATGCATATATAGGTGAGACGAAGAAACAAGGCATAAAGACAGATACCTGTAGACATCTAGGCATGAGTTTTTCTTCACACCTTCTGGGGCAGAACTGGATGAGTTGTCACTTTGCTTACAGCAGCAGTGTTGGTTTAGATGCTCTGTTCTGCATCTGCTCAACGGGAGTGAAATGTCAGGGCACAGCTTTGTTCTCACTTACATGCAGCCAGCTCTAGGGATGCGTGGCCCTCTGGATGGAGGAGAGAGCATCCAGAGCTTGTGACATGCAGTTGTAAAATTGCAGTTCTTTGCCAGCTAAGAGAGGTGCAGCAAGCTGTTCTCGAAATCAGGCCATTTTTCCTTGCTCTTGTGAAGAGCTATGAAAGCTTGACTCCCTCATTTCTGCTTTTCAGGAAGCTTAATGCTTTTGGGCTGTCTCCAGCCAAATGCTGATAATAAGCTCTTTAAGGGAACTTCTGTGCAGTGAATCTTTTAGCAATGAGATTGCACGTAGCAAAAGTGGAACTCACCATGAGAAAGGTAAGGTTAAAGCAAGCATTTAGACTTTTTCTTTTTAAAGAGCTAGTCGGAGTAGATTAAGGCCACTTGAACACACATTAACTATTTAAAATAGGATCACGAAGCTGCACTTTTTTCCTGCAGAAATCCTTGAGAATATTGTACATCTATTAATGAACACTTCTTTTAAAGTCTTTTCCCTGTGGCAGGTATTTATGTATGAGGCTTGACTTGTAATCGTGCAAGAAATCAAATTGTTCATTTTAACTTACCTTTCTGATCTTATAAGAAATGTAAATACTTGCAGACCATTGCATTTTGTTTTCTTCTGAGAACATTTTAAGGTAATGCACCTTATTTTCATACTTTGAGAAGTATTTTTCTGGTGAGCCTGTTTCTTTCAGAGGCTGACAGTGACATGATGACAGAGATTTAAAATGATACCCCCTTTGAAGCTTGTGTGCTGATTATTAAAGTGTGTGGAAAGGAGCTCTCTGACCCATTACAAAATAATTCTTTTGCCAACACAAAGCATAATGCATTCTGATGACACTCATAATTGCAATACTTCCAGAGTAATTACCCTGGTAGTTCATTTTCATATTGTTGGAATTCATAGTTATGTGTTATATTTAATTGGAAACTGCATGCTTTGATCTGTGCATATGTGGAAATACTCATTGGGTTTACCTTGACAGCAGATGTGTATTTACTTTGCAGGTAAGCAAACATTTGGTTGTCTTACAGGCAAATGCATTTTTATCTCCCTGGTATGTGATTCTACATCCCTGTGCAGCTGCATTATTCCAGGTTACAGCCTGTAGTGGTGGCTGCTGCATGTGTAGGTGTTTATCCAACATATCAGGTTCCAGAGTTTTGAATTGTGCCAGAAACCAGTTTGTGGTCAGACTTTGGCCTCTGTCCTCAGATTCATTTGCTGATGTTGCCTCTCTTTAGTTACGTGATGCGTGTTTGTACCAGCTGAGGTTCTTCCACAGAAAAAGGAAATGGGTCTCCTAACTTTGAATAACTTTAGTTTTTGCCACTCCTCACTCTGAGCTATGATGGAGCTCGCTCTTTCTTTTGGCAAAGAGATGGTTGAACTTTTCATATGTAACCGAAAGCACCTGGTTAATGAAGTGCTAAAGCCTAAAGAAGGAGGGACATCTCTGGACAGGATGAAGAGTAAAGATAATGTGGTAGTGCTTTGACACAGAATGGGAAGGCAGATTTGGGAGTAGAAATAAATAAATAAAACTAACAAAGTTCAAACAGTGATGTCTGTGTGGGTGTGATTTGCCTGTATTAAAGTCAGGCTTGTAAGTTAAAACTAAAATAAACACAGCTTTCCCTGTAATGGACTTGGGCATTCTAGAAAAAAGTCTATTTAATAGAGTTCATATTGTATTTTGAGGTTAAATTACCCCAATAAAAATAATTCCTCTGTGTGCTTTCTGGATGTGAAGTTTAATCAGACTGTCTTGGAAAGAAGCCTGGGACTAATATGAGCATTTTCTTGATGTGATGTCTGCACATTTTCACGAGAGGAGTAAAGGTCATTCCCCTGTTGGATGGGAAAGAGCTTCCTAAAGCGTGTTGGCAACACTAGATTTTTCTGCATTTTCTTTACAGAGGTGATGTCATCAAGGTTAAATTTAAATTCACAGCTAAAAATAGTATCTAGAGTGTAAAACAATTGCTAAATTAGCAGTTATTCATATTCAGTGACTGTAAGTCAAAATTGGGCTGGGTGTGAAAGAATTCTTAGTGTGTGGAAATCAGTGTTATCATCCGACCTCAGTTTTTCCCAATTTTTAAAATCTTCTAAGAGCCTTCTGCTTTACAGCTCTTGTAATGGTATAAAGGAGTCAAGGTTTTCTTGTGTGAGCAGATCTGGGGAGCGGGGTGAAGCTGCAGCTTGTACATCCAGTGGGTGGTCACTGGATAGGAGCTCATTTTGGTTATTACCAAGCTGGGTGGCAATCATTGAGCAGGTAAACACTGAACTAGCCAGTCATCCAAACCTGTTCATGTCCATCTTTTAGGGTGTAAATATTTTCAAGGCAGTGTTTCTTACAGCAGTGCATGCTGGGGGCTTTTTGTGTGTTCAGGAGAAAAATGCATGTGACCTTGGTTTAGTAAAAGTACAAGAACAAATTCCATTGAATAAAAGCACATCTGAAAAGTTAAACAAAAAAATCCTTTTCTACAGATTAAGCCTGGTGCCTTTCTCCTCCCTTTTAAACATTTAAACACACTCTTTACATGATGCTTAAGCTTTTAAGTCAAAGTTATGAGGTGCTTTAGCCAGGCTTGAGCCTGAGAACAAGACCCAAACCAGGACAATAACAAAATGACACAAAGATTGACTCCACTGTGCTTGCTGGATGAAGTGAAAACTGCTGAAATACAAATCCTATATCCTGGGATTTCACTGCCTGCTGGAACTAATCTCATTAACTTAAAACCACCTGAGGCTTAAGAGACATATACACTGCTGTGAGAAATTATATTTATCTCATCCTAGGGGGAAATCCTTTCCCTCCCCCAGCTTACCTTACTTTTGACTTTGTCATTCTTGAATTACCAGGTCATTTCTCCCCCATGGGAAAGTCGTCGTCGCTCACAGCTATGCAATTACTGTATCTGAAGTTCACTGCTGTATGAATGCTGAGATCACTGTTCGAGGGTTTTCTTCTTAAATAATTTCCTAGAGAAAACAAAGACTGGCAAAATAATAGGTTAGCAGTTTACTTAAATAAAGTTCCTCCAGAGCCACAGGAAAAGACTCCAGAACTAAAAACACAGCATAAGGCAAACAGCTTACTGAAAGCATTAAGGTGTTTATTGCCTTTGTAAACCAAACACTAGGTTTTCTTTAACCATTAAAGTTTAAGAGATTGGTGGCCCCTGATAAGTGGTAATTGGATGCAGAAATTTCCAGTGCAAGGTTGCAGTTTGAAATCCCGTGAGTGTTGCCAGGGAGAGCTCTGTAGTTGTGTGGTTGATTGCTGCACTCCCCTTTGGATTGAGACGAGATCCCAAATCTGCATTCGGTGTTAAATCCAGCCAGTAGAAATATTCCGTTTGACTTGGGAGGATGTTGGATAAGGCTTATCCTGATAATCTTGTTGGACTTTGCAGCAAGGCAAAATGACCTTGTTCAAGTGTCTTTCAATGTGTGTCTACTTCTGAAAAAAATGAAGAAATCAGTTTTGAGTTGTCCATTAAACAGCTCAAATACAAAAGGATATTAAGAAGAAAAAGTCATGTAAAAACAGAGTGAGCCCTGAAAACCAAATCCTGAAGGCCTGATCTGTGAGATGGAATGCAGAAAGCCGTGTGCAGGGGAAGCTTTCTGTGGTGAGCCTGGCCCTTGGGTGCTGCTCCCAGAAGGGAACCCGGAGTAGGGAGTTTGTGGTGTGGAGGTGGAAGTTACTTGCAGTGAAATGGAGGTGCCAGCCTCTGTGACTGAGAGAAATGACCACTGAGCCAAACTACACAACCACACGTCATTTCTGTAAAACCCAGCTCAAAAGGTGATTTGTGGATTTGAGTGACGGGTCTGTCAAAGTTCAGTGTTTACAGTGGTTTATTGGCCCTAAGTGGCCATTTCCCAGCCAGCCATTTAAATTGTTCTGTGTTGGTGGAGTGTGTATAGGGACAGCAATAGATGCAGTTGCAATTGCAGACCAATTACAGTAATTAAAAATGATAATGTAAGCCTCTTTCTCTTTCATCTGCATGGGATGAAGGTGATCTGGTCTGTTGATGGGAATGCCCCTTTAATCCTCCCTTAATGCCCCATATTTGAGGGCCTACAATGAAGTGTGTATTAGCAAATAGTGAAGTGCATTAATGTCTCTGGATTAGGAGTCCATACAATTATGGTGCTAATTATGTGTTGTTGTGATCTTGTCTAGATGTAAGTGAATTTGGTCAAGTGCTTTTGTTTAATTTTGTTGAGTAATAAATAAATCAGTGAAGTTACAAATGGCTATTGCTATTGTGTTGTTAAGAATAGAGTCTGTGGTGGTGAATGGTTGCTGAACTCTGGTGTACATTCCCTTTTCAGTCCTGCATAAATGAGTACAGCATATTCCAGTTTATTTAGTGATGGACAGGCTGTTAGTTCTTAAAATAGCTAAGGAGTAGGAACCTGACACCTTGAATGATTTATGTGTTTTCTTTGTAAGCTTGTTTCTGTTTTGTAACCTTTAAAATGTGGGTTTTATGAGAGATATCATTAAAATTTATACTCCCTCTAGTATGTGATGTTAGTCATTATTGCTCTGCTGTGCCTCCAGATCACCTGTCTGAATTATAAAGAAACCTTCCTTGGAGCTAAATAGTAACTTTTTTCCCCAGTGCATGCTGACTTCATTATTTTTCATTGGTGCTCCCTTTCCAGAGCAGAAGCCAGAATCTGGCCTTTTCTGTTTTCCATCCAAGTGGGAAAGGTTGCTAAGAGTAACTGTATATTTCTAGGAATTAAATATGAGGAATTAAATATAACTTAGGAGATTTGATATCAATCAGAAGAAACTTCCCGAGAATTTGAAGTGCACTCTATTTTTTCTTCTTTGTTAACTGAGATTGATATGCTGGGGAGGTGATTTAATGTTGTGCTGGGCTTCGTTATGCTAATTTAAAAGAGTTTCAGCAAAGTGTGAATCTCAGGAAGAGAAAAAATGTTGATATTGAGCATGAATCACAGTCCTTGACTCAATTGAGAGAGACTCTTAAAGATATTATACACCAGGAAGGATTTTGTAAAAGGTTTTAAAGTTACGCCTTTAGTCTGCATCTTCAAATTGAAGGTGCCAGAAAGGTTTCCTCTGGAAAGCTCCACAATACTCTGAGAAAGGTTTGGGTGGTTTTTTTAACAAATTCATCCAATGAAAAATGGAAGTTTTGCTGAGCCATGGATTACTCCCCTGGTTTTCTGAAGGTTGTCAAGCAACCTGCTCTGTAACTCATGAAGATCACCCATCTCTCTCTTCTTTCAGGAACTAAATGATCTTTATTCAGTGTTTATGTTGTATATATTGTTTAGCAGATTGTGGTATAGAGTAATTAATTGCAAGCTTCTCAAACATGACCTGCTAGCCAGCTTTCATCCAGAGGTGAGATGGAATTGTTTTCTGACCAGTTGGACTGCAGATGTTTTGTTTTTTTTTTCAGATCAAGCCTGTTTGCCTAGAATCAAATCATCAAGTCCAGCCATTAACCCAGCAATTCCCAGTCCTCCAGCAGCCCATGTCCCCCAGTGCCACATCTTGTAAATACCTCTGGGCACGGGGATCCAGCCACTTCCCTGGGCAGCCGTGCCAGGTGTGACACACCTGTCACACCTTCCACTGAGCAAATTTGTCCTAATAGCCAGTCTAAAACTTGCTCTGGCACAGCTTGTGGCAGTTTTCTCTTGTCTTTTTGCTTGTTCCTTGGGAGACCAGCACCACGTGGCCCCAGCTTGCTTTCGGGTGGTTGTAGAGAGTGTTGAGGTTCCTTTTCTCTAGGCTGAACACTCTCAACTCCCTCAGCTGCTCCTCAGAGGACTTGTTCTCTGTTCCTTCTCATCTTTCAGAAGATGCTAGAGCTTCCAAAAGAGCTGGGATTCAGGCGTCTTGTAGCAATGCCACTATGAGAGGTGTTTTGTGTGTGTGTGTGTTTTTGTTCTTTTTACAAAACCGTACCATTGTAATACAAAAGATTTACTGATGTTAACAGAGGATAAAATACTAATTTCAGTGCAGCCTGAGGCTACCATGATATATTCAGTGCTGTCATCTAGTTTCATTGAAAGATATGTGATATAGCACTAGAAAATGAGTTTGAACAACAAAAAATGTGTTATTGTTGGAAAACATAAGTATGGAATGTGTCAGATAAGAGTTATATCAGAATAAGTGCACTCAAGCACTGGTTCCTCAGCCACTGGCCTCCTCCTGAAATACTGGGTATCGTGTTGCCTGTTGTTACAGTTATTAAAATTCCTTGTCTGCTTCTGTTCCCAGGATGATTATTCTCTCAATATTTGCAAGGCAAGTTCCCTGTCGTTACAGATTTCCCCATTTATTTTTGTAGTAAGGAAAATGTGAGCATCAGAGGTTCCTGCATTGAACACTTCCAGCAGCATAATTCCTGGAGATGGAAGGAAAGCTCTGTGTGTTTCCTCTCATAATAACAGCTAAAGTCTGTTTCAAGATTCTTGTCCTCTCACCACACACACTGCAACTAGACTTTGATTAAAGTAATGCTATCAGGTTGAAGTTTAATTTGCTCTATGCTACTTATACCTGTTTTAAATTGTGAGTGGACTCCATACATAAATGTCAGTGAGATGGCGAAGGAGGTGGGAAGAAGAGCTGTGATGGTGATTAGAGGAGGCTGAGTTGAGTTTTTCATAGGGTTAATGCTTTCCAAATTGGAAGATACAAGATTGAAAGTGAAGGGTGCACTCCTTGTTGAGGGAAAGTGGTGGAGTGATCCTAATGCAGAATCTCATTAAAGCAACTGTCAGGATTCCTCTATTTTACCATCACCTCCCCTATTCTATAAGAGTCAGCTGTCGTTTGGAGTGAGCATACTGCCAAAGAGGCATTTACAAATAAATGAAAAATGTCACAATTGATTTTGCTCCTTTCAGAGGTCTCCCTGTCAGCTTTGTCACAAACCCTTTGTTATTCTCTCTTTCAGATCTCTTGTCTGGACTTTGGAAATAACTTTGGTTCTTGGATTCCTTCTGTTGACCCGGGGTAAGCTCCCTGGATTATGACTTTTTATTAACATTTGCGCAACAGTTAAATAACGTTGACTTTTCAGTGCCTATGAAGGATGAAATGCTAGAAGTTCTTACCAATTACCTTATGAGTGTGTATAGAAGCCGTGTAATGCAATCCATGCTTGAAAATACCACTAAACCCCAGATTTATTTCATAGTTTCTCCTATAGAAGTATTTGCACATTATGGTAATTACTTTGCAAAATGTTGTGTGCCGTGGTAGTAGCCACATAAAATATGAATAGCTATGTGGTTTTATTTGTTTCTAAAGAATATGTACTTCTAAGTCAATAGTGTTCTTTTTTTCCGTATTTATAATTTCTCGCTCTTTCGCTGTATGTTAGATGGTTATAGTGCATTTTGCTGCTTGTGAGGAGATCAAAATATTGTTTTTCTTATGCTTTTGCTGGCTGGGTAAGTGAACTTGATGTGCAATATCTGTCTATCCCTTTTAATGCAGAAGTGTTACTGTAAGATTGGATATCTGTTGAAATGTCATTATAAGAAATAGTTGAGATGGTTTAGATATGAAGTATCTAAACTACAATCACATCTAACAAAACTGGCTTAGTTATTTTTTCCTTGAGCTTCAGTTTTTGAGATTGCAATCAAAAATAGTGTTTTACTGAAACTGCTGTGAAAGAAACTTCATTAGCATCCGGAGAAATACCTGTGATCCTTTAAATAGGAGTTGAAGATTTTTGAAGACAGATCCGGTGCTACATTTAAGAGTAATTTTTGTCCTTGCTGCGTTTTCTATGATGTCCAGGAAGTGTAACCTGCAAATAGTAATAGGACAGGAGATTACTGCTTTCCACTAACTTCAACAAATAAACTCACACCATATAGGAAGAATTGGTTTGTGATGGCTTTGTATTTCTGAAGGGATTCTTCAACAACAGTTCGCACGTATTTTGCAATCTGGTGAACAGCCAAAAATCCCTCTTTGAATTCAAGTTTTTTCAGAGCCTATTTAAAAAAAAAACCAAACCAAAAACAACTTGCTGCATTTTATCGCTGTTGCTATTACCAGATTTTTAAAAACAAGAGAACTGAAGAAAATCACTTTGCTGTCGCTTTTGTACTCTGGAAACTCCTAGGAAATTGGGGAAGAATTGGACTCTGCAGGGGAAATGAACTATTTATGGTGTTACCTGCCCTGTGTGCAGGTTTTGCTTCTATTCCTCTTTCACCCAGGATTTTAATGTAGAATGATGAGCTCTACTTTAGTACTGCAGAAATTTGCTTGCATTGGTGTATGCATATTTGTCAGCTCTTTAAGCATTTTTAGTGCATTATATTTCATACCTGGTTTTTGCTGTTCTGATATACCTTCTGCTTAATTAGAATGAAACGTGTTGTATTTGTTCTAAAAGAAAATTTTAAATGAATATTTGAAATAACTGTTGAATTTCCTGAAAGTTTGGACATTTTGTTTTTCTTCTCTTAACTAGAAGTCAAAACTTGTTAACTAGAACTTCCAGAGAACACCCTTAATTTGTACTTTGGACAGTTTTGTTTACATGGTAGGACAAAGTTTGTGGCAAAGCTCTCTAGGGCAGTCTCTAATACTGTATTTTCTGCAGTGGGCTGCCCATCCTTGCTGTTCTTTTATTTGTATTAGAAGAATAAAAAAAAAATCCAAGATATGAATCTATAAAGACAGAAAATGAATTCTGGCAGTGTGGAAGGTGATGACATAGTTTCAGGGAATGAACCGGACAGTTCAAGGCTGTTATATTTCTGTAATTAATTAATATTAGTGTAAACAGAGATGGAAGGAAGGAAAACTGGGAGGAAAATAAAGAACTCATCAGCTCTATTCATTTCCCAAACTCCACCCTCCCGTTTGACTTATACAGTAAATTGTTTTGAGGTAAATCTAAGTGGAAATCTGTAGCATTTCACATCTAAATGGGGCATGCACTTAGCAGCAAAGCAGTGCTGCAAAGGCCAATCCAGAACTGTCCCAAAACGCCTTGGAACAAAATGTTTAAATATGACTTGGCAGATTTGCAGAAGCTTAGACTTTCACTCACCAAATTTTCAGTCAACCACATTTGATCGTGTTACTGATGTTGATGTGTCCCAGCTCTAAGAGCTGAGCATACTCTGATCCGTGGTTGTGGAGATGTAAATATCTGTGCCCCAGCTGTTGGCATATATGGGAATTAATTCCATATATTAGTCTGAATCATGAGATTGCTCTCGAGTGCTGGGTGTCCCTGCAAGCAGTGGATGAAGTGTCATAGCTGGCAACATTGCCATGAATTAGAAAATAACTTTAGTGGGAGATTCTGAGATCTCCACCCAGCAAATAGCAAACACAGATTAATAAAATAAAGGAAAAATGTGTGGGCACCACCCCTGCTTATTCAGTTCACCTAGGAACTTACAGGTTGGGCATGAGCCTAGGAAGAGCTGCAGGGATACACAGAGCATTTGTTCCTCTGAGAACCCTCCATGGAAGTGAACCAAAGGCAGGCCTGTGCTGCTAATACAGGTTTCTTGTAAGCTTATTTTCAGCCAGGAGGAAAGAAGTAGGGAAGTGCACAGAGAGCTGCATCTTTCTGCATCAGTTTCTGTTCTTCTGTAAACTGCAAATGAAATGTTAAATCTATTAAAATTGCATTTCAGCCTGTTCCCCAATGTCCCCCCAGTAATTAGACTTTGCTGTTCATGCTGACAGTTGTTTAGCTCCTGGACCCAGAATATTCTTTCACTTCATTTTCATACACAAATGTCTCTCTTCCTTTTCAGTTTAGTAAAGGTGCTGTATTTCTAAGTCATGGGGATGCTGGTCTCATTTCAGCAGGATGAATCAAAGACCCTTCCCAGTGCCCAATTTTTCTCAGAATAAGACAGCTTTTCTGTATGTAAAGAAAACATAACTGACAGAGGGGAAGGTGAGGGAAGTAAGGGATGATAACCTGGTCAAATAGGGAAAGGTTAGATTTGGAGGAGTTATTATTCACAAGTTTGTCAATTAAGTTACTACAATTTCACTTTTAGAAGATCTACTTTAAAAATCCTGAAGATCATTCCTAGTTGAAATCAGTCCAGTTTTTAGCACCTCCTCTGATTTGCACTGTGTTATTTCTTAAATTAAGTTCCATATTATTCCATTGGCTTCAGAGGTCACTCATATAATAAAGAAATAGTTCCTCACCTCTTTGTATCTGAGGCTGTGCTCTGTGCTGCTGCCCTCTTTTAGCTGTTACAAAACACTTATCCAACTGGTGTCCTCTGAAGTGTTTTGTGTTGTTGCTTTATAAATTGTAAGTGATGTAATAGAACTCACAGCAGAGAGGACATGTGGAGAAGACAATGCTAACAAACAATTTGCAGCTCCATATTGCCATGGCTGAACGAGTTGGTTTTAGATAATTTGCTATTCAAACAGGAGTGATGAGGTAAAATGTGTTTTACTCGTTTTCGTTGTGGCACAATGGTCAAGCCTGAGCCACTTAATTTGAGGGGGTTGGACAGGGCAAAGAAAATTGCTAATCATGTGCTTAATTGATCGTTCTCTCACGATTGCTTCTAGCTGTAACATGTTAATGATGGTCTGAGAAATTAACCATCAGAAAATCACTGGGACCATACAGGAACTTATCATGTAGCAGCTTCATGGTGAAATGGTTCAACTGCTGCCAACTCAGCAGAGCAAGGGCAGGGGACGAAGCTCACGTGCTGAACCCTAGAAACCTGAGTTTTTGGTCAAAACCTGACCTGAAATGCATGTGGTGTGATCATCTCTGCATAGTCTGTTTGGGGTGGCAGGGAAGAGTCTTTGACTACATTTCCTGGGGTCATTATTTGAGCAAGAGCATCGTGGGAATGTTTTCAGCACAGAAAAGCATTAGCAGGACCTAATGCATTTTGAGCTTTCTCTATGAAATTGTAGTATTTGTTTAAACAACAAATAATGATAATTACAGCTGGGGTTAGTGTTTTTTTGTTTTTTTGTTTTTTTTTTGCATTCCTAGAACAAAAGTGTTTGAAGTCCCATTCAGAATTAGTTTCCAAGTTCATATGCCTGCATATAGATTGAAATTACTGTAAGAAAAATCAATGAATTGCCATTGTGTTAATAGTATTGGCCGTATTTGATAAGTATGTCCTTGGGCTTTTTTCAGAACTATAGCTATAATTTATGAGTGCTGGATACAATTCCTATGGGTCTTCTGTAGCTCTAAAAACAGGTTGTGCAAACCTTGTCACCAATAACAGTGGTCTCCAGTAGAGCGATGATTTTGCACAATGTCTTCGTGTAAAGGAAACAAATACAGCCTTCCATCCCCCACCATCTGTTGTTAGGAATATTCCCTTATTTTCTGCTGTTTTGGGGAAGATTTTGGCTTAATGTTCTTGAATTAAGTATAATAATTAAGATTTTTAACATTTGTAAAAGCTTGCCTCGCATGCAGGAGGTAGATTGTGACAGCCTGACATGCTGTACTAAAATGATACATAAGTAGAGCAATGTTTTCATCAACAGAAATGTGTTGCTGTTCAAAGTTGATTCTCTCTGTAGGGTGCCATAAAGTAATTAGAAGACCATAACATAATCCTTCAGTATTGCATTAATTCCCTAGAGGGATAAATTCATCTTTTCTGACTGCAGTAGTGCATGACTGGCCACGGAAATGCCACTGAACTATAAAATCATCTGTAAAACACAGAATAGTTTCTCTAGACTATCATGTTTATTTTACAAAACTCGTAAAAGGCTCATGCTTTTAGTGATTTTCGCTTGTAGCAAACTGGAAGTGAAAGTATTTATCTTAAAATTAAAAATCGACATGGAATGCTGTGTACTTTGCCTTCAAGAAAACTGCATGTAAAATATTTGTCATCTGTGAGGACTAAAGACTTTTAGAAGGTCTGTGCCAACACAAGAAGAATCTGTTGTTACAGATAATGAGTTTTTGCAGCTGGTGTAAACTGATCCAGCAACGGCTGCATACTGTAAATTTAAAGGATGAGAATTTGAGCAGTTTTCTTTTTCCCAGCAGTGGGTGGAGAGCTGGTTTTGTATAGTGAGAAGTTGTTGCAAATTAGCCTTGATTAGGCTTTTCTTGGTTTTTTATTTTTGTTAACTTGACCAATGCTCTAAGCATGAGTTTGTTGGCTGGAAGGGGAGGGACAGTGGCCGTGCACTGCTCAGATGGGGGAAGACTGGAAATACTCGATGGGTTTGTTCAGAGAAGATTGTGTGCAACCTCTCTGAGCTGACATGTTTCCCTGCAGGAATTCCGAAACACACTAGGACATTATTTTGCCATCTTCTTATTATTCCTCTGTAGAACATCATTCTGATTGTGCTGTGAAGTGTGTTGCAATTGAGAGGTTCATCCAGCCCACCAGATTTGTGTGGTTCTGCTGTGTTTCAGTTTGTACTCAGCATTAATCCTTCCTGTATTTATGTTTTCAGCTGCAGTGCTGGAAGTGGTCCTTGTTGCCATATCCCAAAATAAAGCCCTTTTCCTGAAGAAACGAGACATTGAGGTCTAGTTTACTATGGCAGAGGCTTTGGAACTGTGCAACAAAAAATCAGAAGTCTAATGAAGGAAGCATTGAATTTAAGGTCTGCCTTGACTATTTTACTCAGGTCAATAACTTCGTGATTCTGCGGAGGCTGCATGCCTTAGCACAAAGAAAGGCATGAGTGGTTCCACATGTGCAAATTAGAGCCAATGACTCTCTTGTATGACACATGAAGCGAGCCTTTGGTTTCAAGCAAGGGAGCATAATCACTATTTGTTAGTTGCTAAATATCTAGTGTGCAAAACCAAGTTTTCGGCCAAGGTGTAGATCATTATTTCTCACATGTCTGTTGAAAAATCAAAGAAAATGTGGAAGCTGAAATAGATGCTTCACACCCTGCTGTAGTTCAGGGCAGAGGTGCAATATTTAGCATCCTCATGGTATTCTCAGTATACTTAATAATTCTTTAGGACTATGCTGTTCTAATTATAGCACATCTGAGTTCAAAAGGAGTGTTTCGTATAGCCTTAAGGCCTATGAAGGAGATAATCTTCTTGGGAGTTCTGACATTTGTTTTAATGGAAGCAGGATCAAGCACAAATGCTAGGCTGGAGTGACATTTAAATGTGATCAGCAATACTGATCAGCGATCAGGAAATCGAGCTGTTCCAGCTGTTTACTTAAGAGACTCCTTTATGTAACATATTGTCAATTGTAAGGGGTTTTTTACATTTTCTTGGAAAGAATGTGGCTCTCCCTCTATGAATAAACCATCCCTGTCCCGGTGATGTGGATGACAAGGCTCTGATGGATTTCAGCAACATTATGAATCTTACCTGCTGGATATTCAGTTTATATGCATGGATACAGAACTGCTCAAAGCAAAATGTTTCACCATCCTCGGATGAACACTTTCTGTGCTCCAAGGCATCTCAGTGCATTAGGGAAGAGAGCTCATCTCCACAGAGATAAATGTTTTGCAGTGGTTTTTATTCTCACAAAAAGCTGAAGCCATAACCAAGAAATGGAACAATTTTTGATTAAAAAAACCCCATGCCAGCTCCCCACCCCAAACAAAACACCTGCAGAGGAAATAAGTGATACTGTAGTTAAAGTATCTGAGGTTTCAGCTTCAACAAGGTGACTGTCCAATATGTGAGGCTTGCAGAAAATGGAACTGGGAAGCCTCAGGTTTCAGGGCATTGTTTAGAGACAGGATTGAGGGGTTTGAAGGTGGGCAGTTCCAGCTTTTTGGGAAGCTTCTCTCTGAGGGTTGAGTATTCTTGTTGTATTCACCTTGGCTCCTCCAAATCCACCTGTGCCCTCTGTCAAAATCAGCTATGCCTGATGTCCTGAAACACTGCTCTGGGAGTGACTGACTTTGTCACTGCTGACTTTCTGGATTTGTTGTGAGTTCACTGAGTAATATTTATTACAACCTGTGTATTAGCAGTTATTTTTACAAAATATCACTTTTTTTGGGTAGCTATCCTTCATCCTAGGTAGAACTACTACCATTTTAATCAACAGCTATGTGGTGACTATCATTCAGAAAATGATAGATTGTATTTTGGAAATATAATTTCATGAGCTGAATTTGCCTCATGTGAAAGACAGTTTTGTTGGTGAATCACTGTAGAACGTTTCCTTTAGAGCGTAAGTTGACACTTGTCCACATTCTCTCATTTACAAATGTGTCAAAAACCCAAAATGGCCTGTATTGCCACCCCCTCCACAGTGAAAGCAGTAAACACCTTCCATTCCATTCTGGACCTCCTAAATTCTTTCTTTTTTTTTTTTT
>VZTG01004475.1:700083-712790 GCA_013397845.1 Melanocharis versteri
TTTAATTTTCTATGTCTACGCTCACATCTTCATTTATCCATTGGTTGTTTTAATACACAGAAAAATCTGTCTCACAGGTACATGCTGAGACATGAGTAGCAGTAAAACACAGGCTGGGGCAGAACTGAGGCCTCTGGCAGGGGCACGGCAGCTGACAGGAGATGTGACGCTTTGCATTTTAGTTTTAAATAGTTTGGTGGTTCTGCAATGCTTGTAGGAATACATTTGCAATAAGAAGTGAGAGCACCTTGTTTCGTAGCTTTTATACTGATATTAGTTCCTTCAACCCAATGGAAGCAGCCTGACATCTTTCTTTTTCCCGTTGTTTTTCATTTGGGTTTTTCCTATACGGAATGGATATATTCAGAATCAGCTGAAGCTTGACAAATGCAGCTGTGAGGACTTGTCTTCAAGCTATACTACAGATTTTTCTCTTGCCTTTCTTTGCTCCAAGAAATATCTGTTCATCTGTTTCTATAGTATTTTTATGATAGGCGTTTCAGATACTTACTGCTGGATAAATAAAACTGTCTTCCTAGCTTAAGGAGCCAGGGACGTTTTTTTTCATTTGTTTCTCAAAATCTGTTGCGGTGCAGAATGTAGTTGGATGTTATAGTAAAGAAGATGGCCTGGCATGGAAATGAGAACATAATTAAAATTATTTTTACTTTTCTCAGGATTTGGAACAAACTGTTGCTTAACCCTTTTTCTTAGAGGTATTACACCTAACAAGCTCTCTTGAGAGAGATGGGGGGACAGCAGCAAAGCTACCAACAAAAGTACGGAACGGCTGCGTTCCCTGGGGTTTGCTTAAATTTGAAAGTACATAGGAACTGTGAAGAAATATAATGCAATCAGGGAAAGAAACTGCAGTGTAACTCCAGTGGCCTCAGACACAGTAATGTACCAGTGTAAAGATCTCGTATTAACCTGAAAAATAGGTAAGAACATGTAAAACACTCGAAAGTTGCTTAGTTTACATTTGTCCTTGATGCATCGTCTTCGATGTGTTGTGGTGTGGAGATCGATTTTTGCTGTAAACTCTGTGGAATGGAAATCAGGTCTTTTTACCTGCTGTGGAGAAGGCCCTGTGAACCTTTTCTGGGCTGCCTGTGTTAGAGTGTGACATGCTAAGTTCAAAATGACCACTGAGCTAAAACAGCAGCAAATGGTGTTACGTTCTTGGTCTTCATTTAACGGCAGGTTGAGGTTTACTAAGCCATTGAAGCCACTTGCAGTGTGAGGTTTTCTGTCCTTGCCCAGGTGAATGTACCTGATGGAGTCATGACAGTGGGAGTCTAGGGTTTGAAATGAAGTAATTCTTGAGTGTTTCAAATGTTTCTTTTTTTTTTTTTTTGATAACCTGGAATGGTTGTTAACCCGTGCAATATTTGTTTTGTTATAATCCTTTCTCAGAATTTGTGAATGCCTTCCATACAGAATCAGCACTAATGGTTTTGCAGAGCCACAGACCTTCTCGTTTTGCTTCTGAAATTCCAATTGAGAAGTACCAGTTCTTTTGTTTGTTGTTTTGGGGAGGAGCTTTGTACAGGGTTCACAGTGAAAAGCGTGCCTTAATTTGAGGAAATCGATGTTTTCCAAGTCTGACATAGATTTTTTTGAGAAATCCCATCAAGTTACAGTTTCCATTGTTCTCCATTCACACGCACTTGAAAATCTGGAATCAGGTTACTGGTGTCTGACATACTGGACAATTATGAGAACTGTAACTTGCAAGAATAGATCTGCATTTTACATAAGGAGTCTTGGAGCCTACAGTTCAATCTGAACATAAAAATTCCTTCAGATAACTGGTTGTGTTTTGTCATTATTTTTAAGGAATTATTATAATTTGATAATTTTTTTTAAAATGTTGAGACATTTTGTACCTACCAGCTAATTTTGTTGGTATTTTCCTTGGAGAAGCAGTGGTCTGGTGTGAATGGGGTTGCAGTACATCCACCCATTGACATTCTGGTCACTTTTTGTGTGCACATACCTGCAGCTGGGATTCTACTACTAACAATTCTGGCTTGTCAGGAAAGGTGTATCTACAACTTGGCTTGAAATGTCTGTGTGGTTCAGGGCCCCAGGCTGGTGAGGGCTGTGCTCTGTCAGTCTGTGTATGCGTGTGTGCAAGGATGAGATGTTACCAGATTGTTTTTCTCTGTTAAATTATCAGCTATGCCTTTTAAAAATAGTGGATTGTTAGGCTTGGCTCAAGAAATTAAAACCAAAGTGTTACAAAGCTGTCTTAACAGTACTGTTACCTCCTTGAAAATAGGATTCCATAATTATTTAATGTGCGTGTGCCTGTGACAATGATCTATTAATAATGTTCGTTTAAAAAGAAGCAAAACCACAAACAGGTGAATCAACAGCAATGAAACAATTTTAACATCTGAGTAAAATACAGAGAACGGTAAGTATCAGGGTACTGCTGAAGCTGTTGGTTTTTCCTGGTGTCTCGTGTTTAGAAGGAGGTAAGCCAGGCTCAGCAGCACCGCTGTGGGGACAGGGTGCTGAAAGAGCTCTGGCATTCAGCAGTCCAGGTAGGCTCGGTCAGCTGGGAGCTCCCAAGCTGCAGCCTAAATCTGCAGCTGCTGTATGGCACCACCAAAATGTAGGTTTAACCCTCACGTGAAAGATGGGAAGTGAGGATCAGATTTCATATGGTGCCTTTTCATCCCTCCTCTAATGGAAAACTTGTGGAATGACGTTACTGTCTTGCTCCTTTGTAAGGAAAACTGGTGCCTCAGTGACAAGAAACAACTCTTAGAAATATGGATGACTTTATTGAGGAGAGCATATAGGTATACACAGGAGTATTTTTCATGTTCCTGTAGCACAAAACCTTTTTTCTTTACAGGTGAGTCTGGGATGATTAATTTAGAAAGGAAATAATATGCTTTCAGTGTTACATACTGGAACAATGAAGCTTTATAGTCCATTGGTTTTGTGTGTAAGACTCCTATAATTATCATGACTTTATTAAAATGTCATTTATGTCATTACTGTATTAAAATGCCATTAATGTCATTAGTGTGTTTAGTAACTACTCTTCTATGATCCATTAGTTACAGGAGATAAAATTAGATGTGTTTGGAACTTACATTCTGAATTCTAAAAGACTGACTTTATTTGAAATAACTGTGTGTAAGCCTCATTTGATAATGTAACAAAATTCATGATTCTCATGTCTTAAAATATTAGGATCAGTAAAGTTCAATGTGTGTTTGATTGTAAGGATTTTATTTCAGAACAGCCCCTTTGTTGGTGCAATATTGCATTAGTGTGCTGTGTTGAACAATTCAATCTGAACTTCCCTGTTGCACAGAGCTCCACATGAGAATACAGCCAGAAGTTTCTTTTTCTCACTTTTCCTGCTGTATTTCATTAATATTAAGGGGATTAAATTGATGTTACTGTTTGTGGTAAGCTGCATTAGAATCAGGTTCATTTATGATTTATCTAAGTTTTGTTTGGCTTGATTTTTTTGTTTGTATTATGGTTTGACTGAAGCTTGAAAAAGTCATCTCAATAGAAGGTACATGGAAGATATGAGTAGGAAAAGTGAAATTCTGTGTCAAAGCTCTTGTGGCTTTGAAGTTCAGTAGAAGGGCACTGTAGAGGCAAACTTGCTTAATAGTATCTTCTGTATCTTAAACATTTCCAATGAAGGTGTTGGTTTTCATCTTTCACAAAAACCCAGGTAGCAAATGTGGTGACATTACTGCTCTGAGTGTTAATTAACTTAGAGTTTTAATGTAATGGGAGTTGCACTGTTTGTTTGAATGAAGCTGGTGTTTTATTTGGTGTTGCTTTCCAGTGACAAAACTCTGGGAGGTTTCTGAGAGATGCAGCTGGCCTGCGATGAACCTGGCGAGTCTGCAGAAAGGTGGCCTGATGATCAGTGCCCAATCTGGGGTTTTCTGTTGAAAAAAACCCATGTTTCTTTCAAAAGATGTTCACGTTTGATTCTGCCAACTGCATCATTCTGGCTTTACTAGGAGCGTTACTCTGGATGCTTTGCCCAAGCAGGTTCCTCTTTTTCTCCCAATCAGCATGTTCATTTTTTTCCACTACGCTCTCATATCCCTCGTGTTTCTAATTAACAGTTCAAAATCACTGCCTGTCCTTCGTTCTGCATAGTCTGTGCTTGTTTGCATTCCAGCAGCACACCTGCACTGCAAATGCAGCCCCAATTAATACTCTTTCTGGTAATTTAAAGTAAGTAGTGTCCATATATAGGTTTATTCTCAAACCATAATATATTCAGTATTTTTTATCTGACAGGCCTTGAGTTCTAAGAGGTGGGTTTAGCAAAAGTTTTAAACTCTCTTTAGGCTGAGTAAGCAGATATTTTTGTCTAATCAGTTAAGCACACCATGCTTCTTTATAGCTCTCTACAGGAGTAAAGAATTTAAAAAGTTTAGCAGTGAATAAATATCTCAAAATATTTTTCCTTGAAATGTGCCTCACCTAGAAAAATATTCTTAATCTGCAGATTTCCTGTTTGCTCTTAGGTTACCAAATAATATGTGAATACGAATTTGAAAAGCCGAGTTTAAATCACTGAAAATATTTTGCTGCCTTTTACTTTCAGTTTTACTGTACTGCTTTTTTTTCTCTTAAACTTGATCGTCTGAAATAATTGCAGTAATGAAGTCAGGGATAAGGTAAAGGCAAGTTATAGCTAAATGCTTTAAAATAATAAAAGCTTTATGGCTTGAAATTTGCTTTTGAAGTTTTCAGAGCCGTCTAATTTCCTCAAGAAAATGTCTCTGCAGTGTGTATTCACGCTTATTAAAAAAAAATCAGGACTATTTATCTTTTCTGAGGAGGAGTAAAGTATGACTTAACCCAAGAACTCATGCAGGGATAGCATACAGAAACATGTTTATGCCTATAACATAATGAAAAAGAGGAGTTTTTTTTTTTTTTTGCAGAAGACATCAGGCTAGCAGCTGCAAAATAGCAAAATGAAGGACGTATTTTCAGGTCAATTCTTTTGCCCGTTTGTTAGGGACTTCCTTTAGATGGTAACTTAGGTTTTCTGATCCGAGAGACTTTTTGTGATATGATTTGAGTATTGTCTTGGCTTCTTGCTCTCATGCATGGTTAGATCATCTCTGACCATGAGGAAGAAGATGAGAGTTTACAGAGAGATGTGGCTCTCCCTGAGAGCTGTGAAACAGGGAATTGTCCTAAGCTACTGTGCAGGAAGTTAATGAACATAACCCTGGAAGTAATTCTCACTATATGAGGGCAGTGCCACCTTGGTTCCAAAAACTGGTTGGTCTTTAAGCACCTTCTGTGTCCCAGCTGTGTGACTGTGTGATATAAGTACGGTGTCTGTAGTTTTATTTCAGAACATGCAACTGATTTTGCAACTTCAAACAAACCCAAATCCCTGCACTTGGAATTTTACAAATGTATCAGTGATTTTTTTCATTTTTTTAAGAAAAAGAAAGTATTTCAGTACTGTAGCTGATCTCTGAATAAAGTACTTCACAGCCTCCCTTCATGAAAACTCTTCACTAGACTCTTGAAATTGCATCTTAGTTAGCACTCAAAAGTGATGTGTGAGATGCAATGTTATGACTTGACAAGCTTAAGCACAGAAATATTGATCTCTGAGCTGCAGCAGAACTCCTAAGGATAATCTCCCAGTATATATTTGGCACTGAGTAGTATTCAACACTTGTTGCTTTTGCTGCACGTTATTTCTTAGTGGATAATTTAGCCAGTTTCCAGAACTTCTTTGACAGCTGTGTCTTGCTGAGTTTCCTTTGACATAGAAGAAAATTTGGGGCCATTTTTTGGCCTTGGAACTGACATGAAGTAATAATTGTCTTTTGAAATTGAAAGGATTTACCAAATGCTTGAACCTTAGGGGCAAGTTGGAAATTCAACCTGCATACTAAGTGCATGGAATAAATGAGTTCACTAGTTCTGTGAATCTGAAGATCCCAGCGATAGACAGAGAGATCCAAACCAGTAATTAACCAATTTATAGTTTGCTCTTGGTTTGAATGTTTAAATCAAGGTTGTATATCACTGCAGGAGCTGTGATCTAGCTCAGCCAGATGCATGTGGGTTCGATGCAGAAATTGCTGAGTTAAATACTTTAGCTGGTGCAGTGTACGGGGTCAGTCTGGGTGATCTCTCTGAAAATGCTGCTTGTCAAAAATGAAGAGGGATACGTTTGAAAAAGCACGAAACAGGGGTTGTTAGAAATGAAATGTCAATAGATTAACATGGAATAAGCAGATAATTGTCAATTTATGCGATTAGACTGGGTGGATAAAATGAATATGTTTAGAAAAATGGATTAAAAAATTGCTGGTTTCAGGTAAGCATGAAAGTAACACTGGTTTATCTTATTGAACCAAAAAACCCAACTTTTTAAACTTTAACACATACATAAAGTTGACTGTTGCAGTTCTATGAGATTTGCAGAACTGGTGGACTGTCTCTGTCCTTCCATAATATTTAATATACAAAACAGGACTCCATGTATGGAGTTTTTGTTTGAGCTCTGGTGTGTTTAAGTAATCTGGTCGCCTGGGGAAGAGGAAAATTGATGGGATAGGAAAAGAAAGGTTAAGGAATCTGAAAACAGGCTCCTAAACATGCACCACAAAGCCTGAATGTGCCTGTGTGCACACCTGCACTTGGTTTGTTTTATGCATTGTTGCCCCTGCGTGGAGTCAGGTGGCAATAAAAGGAGCCTTTCTTTATATTGGCTACTTATTTTCTGAGGAGATTCAAATACCTGTGAATTCAGAACCTATGTGGTAATGAGCCTTAGCTAAGGAAAACTTAATTAGATCCTTAGCAATATTGGAGTTACACAAAAAATGCTGAAATCAAGAAAATGTCTCAGTTGTCTTGATCAGGAAGATCAGGAAGAAAGAATTTCAAGTAAGTGTAAATGCAAATGCCTTTAAATCAAATGGATATTCTTTAACATGGGGAATATTTGTCTTCCTTTCTGGAGGCTTTTCCTATTCCCCTCGTTGATACCTACAGGAGAAAGGTACTGCTTGTCTGACAGGACATTGCTGCTTCTCTTCTCCCTCAAAATACCCATACACAGAACAGGGAGTGACTTAGGAAAATGTCATTTTGTGCATTGGTTAGTAACCCTGAATAACGCATTTTAACCTTAGATAACCTGGGAGTTTAGATTATATTTTAAGAATATTTTAACTTTTTAATGAAGTGCATAATTGACTTATGTTTCACTTATAAGGTGCTGGTGTTTGTCCTGTTCCTTTCCATGGAGCTCCATGTGGGAAGCAGCTACCTGCTCAAAAAGCAGCTTACAGAAGTAATGCCTTGATTAGTATAGGGAATATACTGGGTTACCTGTCATGAGCCCTAATCCCCTTAAAATACATCAGAATTTAGTGGTGACTCTTCCCATACCTGGAAATATTTAAACAGAGGCCCATAGGAAGATTGAACAGAGTAAAGCAAATTGAATTTGGTTTAAGAATTCATCCCTTTTTGTCCTACATATCTAGTTCATTTTTCTCAAATGCTGTTCATATTGTGTTGCATATTAATTGCATATTCTATGTTCTTTATTCATAATATACCACTGATAATAACAGAAAATTAAATTTTTAATTCCCAATGATACCTTAATTTAATATTCCGGTTACTTCTCTTCTTTAACTAATCTTCTGTCCTCTGAACAAATTTGATTAAAATCATTACATTTACTAAGAAGAAATGGGCTAAAATGTATCACTTTGGTCCCACAGGGTATTAAAAATTCCTTTCTAAAGCATGTCTTTCGGTGGATGGCAGATTTTAGGCGAGGAAATGGCTGATTAAAGCTGAGAAATCACTACGAGATTGAAAAGTGGAAGAAATTACTTGCTTTAGTTACTGCTTTCTCATTTTACAGGTAAGCCATTCCTCCTCTCTCTTGTCTCCTGATGCTCTAGTAATTATGAATTTGTGACATTTGGGATAGGATGTGGGACAGATTTCAGACTCATTTCTTACCTAGTGCTGTTTGGAGGCAGGTGCTGAGGAGAACTCACCCTGAGCTCTGTTCCCTTCAGTGCTGGGCTGAGCAGAGTCAGTCAGATCTTTAGGGTGGGATAATGCAGCCATTGGACTTGTGTTTGTACCAGACCAAAATCTCTGGTTTGTGTTTACATTGAGATTTCTTGTAATTTGTAACTTCATGCTGACTTTTTTACTTTGGTTTGGATTAAAGTGGTTTAACCTTCTTAGTTTTCTGTTGAATTGTGTGATTATCGTGGCCCATTTGATGTTATGCATATCTGTGTAATTAGGATGTTGTAATCTTCTTTCTTGGTCTCTGATATTGAGTTAATGATACCTCCTTAGGAGGTCTGATACAACGTTGTTAACTGGTTGGGTAGGGAGGAGTTCACTTATCAGTGAAGAGAATTTAAGCATAGGTCCTTTTCCAAACCAGCATTATAAAGAGCTGCTTTTGAAATACTTGCATTTATTTTTATGGTTGTCCCTCTCAGTTCTCACTGCATGGCTGATTAACTGCATTCAGAACACGATTTGCTGCCTGTATAGTGACAGAACTTTTTTGAAAGTATGAGTTAATGAAATTTAATGCTGTCTGTGCTGGCTTTTTTAGGTCCTTTGAGCACCCATTAAGTAGGTTAGCTGCTCACTTGTAAAGCTCTTTCAGCTGTGAATTAGAAAGTATCTGCCCCTACTGTATGCACTGTTGTCTTGCAGTCATTCTAATTTTCTCATATTCATTTCTAATTTTATCTCCTTCTGCTCCCTGGGCCTTAATTCTGCAAATTCATGATATTAAGTTTGTGATGCCATAACCTGGTGCACCTTCCACTATCCCAGGTTGCTCCAAGCCCTGTCAAACCTGGCCTTGGACACTTCTGGGCATGGGGCAGCCACAGCTCCTCTGCGCAACCTGTGCCAGCGCCTCACCACCCTCACAGAAAATAATTTTTTCCTAATATCTAATCTAAACCTACTTGCTTTCAATTTGAAGAAGAAATATTGCAAACTAATAACATTTCTAGGTACTTCATTATCTTCCATATCAGACAATGAATTGATTGCAATGATCCTTAATAATTATAGATGTATAGCCTACTTAGGTACATTCTGAAAAACACTCCTTGATGCTATATGCTTTCATAATAAAAACTTAGATACTTTTAGGTAGTGGGAAAATCAAGAGTACTTGGCTTAGTCCAGCGTAGGCGCCTGTTTTTACAAGGTGTTATACAAACAGAAGAGAAATTCCATCATGCATAGAGCTGATTTTGTGGGTACACCAGGCCAGCAAAGGGTCTGAGCAGGAGCACAGAGGATACAGACCCACCTACGTTTTTCTGGCAGGCCTTTGCAAAACCCCAGATGTCTGAATGGGAATTCGTTGGGCAGTGATGCTGGATGTGAATTAGTGAGGCTGCTGTTGCGTTATGTTAACATCGGGAGGCCTTTATTGAGAGCCTGATCTCTACTGTGCTTTATTGCCAAGAATCATTCCATAAAAAGATATTTGTCCAAAATAACTCGCATATTAGATTTGATAAGCTGCAGCGGGCTGATGGAACAGAAAATGATATTTTGAAGTGTGTGGTAGTGCAGTGTAGTAGTAGAGTTATAAATTAAATGTATTTATTTGAGGTTGCATAATAGATTTTAGGACTAGATCAACACCTGTGCCTGGCTTTTGTCCAAAGTAGTTTGTTTTGTACTTCTTGACTGATGATTTTGAACAATTTTTATTTGAGTTTCAGGTAATTGATGAGTTTCTAGTGGAATCTGCGCCTTTGTGGTTATAGCTGTTCAGTGTTAATGTGGTTTTGCAGGATAAATGTTGATAAGTGAGAAACATTGTTTTCTGTTACGAGGAATAGTAGAATTTTAAGGTCCCATTTCTATGTGTAGGAAGATCCTGTATACCCTTGAGAAGCAGACTGCATACATCCAGTGCTCTGGAAAATGAGAAGCTTGGTGTAAACACCAGCCAGGAACGAATTAGCTTTTTGAGGTCTTTGTTAATGAGTACACATGTGCTGAAAGATAATAAATGATTGTCTTTTTGATAGAGTTAGAGGAAATATCCAGATGAAAGCTTTTATATTGTAGAACAGATGCATCAGGTTAGTTTTTTAGCTGGTTAATATGACATATTAATGTCATGAATTATGCTAGCTAATGACCTGGATATTTTTCAGGGGCTTGCATTCTGTCTTTTTCAGAAAATTCGAGGGGAAAGCCAAAGGCTGAGTAATTAAAAGAGGTAAAACACTGAGCAAAAGGAAGGATTGTGTAGTTACATATAAGAATAACATTTTAGCCATGCTGCCTTGTAGAAAGCTTCCATTATGCTGCCAGTGAATTGGGGGAAGCACACGCCTGCAGGGTGGGACTGGAGCGTGGAGATGTATGGGAATCTCACCACACTCCACTGGCCTCTTATCTGGTCAAGTGTGACAAATAATTCTGCGCCCTTGTCAGCGCTGACAGCTGAGAGGTTTTGCTCAGATGCCTTGACAGTGCTTGTATTAAGCACCCAGGGCCATACACTCCATTAAGTTTTTGTGAAATGAACTGTCTGTACTTGCTGTCTGGCTGATCCTGGTGGCGTTTGGGAGCTGGAATCCTCTCCAGCGAGCCCCTCCAGCCACCTGACAGGTCAGGTTGGGATGGTTGTAGTGGAGTCTCCAGGGCACAGAAGACTTGGAAAGATGAGATGTTTCAAATAGTGGTCAAAGTGTAATGTGTAACACAACCAAATTCTCTGGAATGAAAATAGACAAAAAGGTAATTTTCTTTTGGATCCACAATCAATGGCCTTGTGGAAGGTGGAAGGTGCTCTGTGGAGATGTGAGATGTGGTGTGTGTATCACTCAAATCTCCTGATGATGCTGCTCTCTGTACCACCTACATCACACTAGCTAAGTTTGAAAATACAGTGATTTTTAAAGTTGGGAATTTCGTTTTTTATTGAAGAGAAATACTGATAGAGTTGAATTATATCTATAACTTTAAATGTAGCCTTTTATAGCCAAATGATAAACAGAATTGGAGGTTGATTATTGAGCTCTTCATTAAATATATGGAAGAGATTGCAGAATGAGGTTCCCTTCCTTGGTATCTCTACTGTGTCGGGGTGCTGAGTGTTGTGGTGGAGCTCCTGCTTGTAGTGGATGGTACAGCATTACAGATTCTCCAGGAATGCGGTGGAATTACCTTGGCCTCTGGGTATATGGGTTTGTTCATCAGGGTCTCTCAGTGACACTGTTGGAGGCTTTTTCATTTCTGCTCACTTCCCAAAGGTGAAACGTGAATAGCATCTACTGTATGGAATAGTAGAATATCAAATTTTCTGTGATTTTTAGGAAAATGTTATTAAAGTCTGGATTTAAAGGCATTTTCTGCATGTATATATACACTTGTGCAAGCACATCAGTTAAATATACTACAGCATTTAGTGAGTATTATACTAAAATCAATATACTTCTGAAATCTGGATTTGGTTTTAAAACAATTTCCCCATGCAGTGTAAATTATAAAAACAGAAATAAGGGTTTGGAAACTTTAAAAATTGAACTTGATATGTTTGAGTTGCACATATGACTTAAATCAGTATTTCTTATTCACTGCATCACGTCTGGGCTATTCTACTTGGGCATTGCAAGAATTTGAAATTTGAGCGTGGTGCGTGTTAACAGAAAAGCAGGAACACAGAGGTGAAACAAAGAAGTTTGAGTTCTAATGGAAATTCCGAGTTCTTTCGATTTCCTTATAAATCTATCTGGTGTTGCTGCATTCATTCTTACATAATTATGTAGCTTATAGTGATATTATGTATATTAATGTAGGATATTATTTAGATTAGTGTTTGATACTGTGGTAAGCTGTGGTTCACACAAATCAGCTTTGAACATGTGAAGACAGTCAGTGATTCACAATTTTCCTGAGGAAAAAAGTTGTTTTCACAGCTTTGTTAACATAACTATAAAGCTTTGTGCACCCTGTGCTAAATTTTGGCATGAAACTTCTCACCATAGGAGGATATACAACTTTTTAACACCTGTTTTAACACTTTTCTCCCCCTACGCTTCAGAGGTTGAAAAATGGAACTTGGCAGACTTACAGTATAATATGTGGGTTAAAACATGCATCTCAGGCCATGTGTATGTGTTTGTCTATTTAAAATGTTGGGAGTGATGGAAACAATTTATTTATGTGTGCAAAAACCACATACTGGATATTAAAGGAGCGAGTCTGGGGAAAGTCTGAAAGAATAGCAAGCCACAGGCGAATAACTGGCTTAACACAAGGAAATGTGCCCTGAAAAGGAGGGATTTAGCAATTGAAGATGGGATTATCGCATGATGAGTTGCAGCTGGTTCGGGAGAAGGACTGACACTGAAGCTAAGCCTGGTTCTTCAGAGCCCGCCGGAGGGTAGAGAACGGAAGCAAAACTTCTTGGCTGAAGTTACGGATGAGTTTTGTTGCAGCCCAGGTGTGTAATCCGGATGCCCTGTGTGGTTTGTTTGCAGGATGTATTCCTGCAGCTCCCAGCCTGGATTTATTTAGCGTGCAGCTGCTGCCTGACACGCCCAGCGTTACACGGACGTGAGAGAGGCTCCGTGTCCATCCGTGTGCCACCCTGGGGCTGCGCTGCCCTGGCAGAGCTGCCGTGGTACCAGCGG